>VZRU01004042.1:585772-641746 GCA_013398155.1 Pedionomus torquatus | reverse complement strand
GCGCACCCCTCTTTTTTTTTTTTTTTTTTTTTTTTTTTCCTTTTTTTTTTTTTTTTTTTGTGTGGGTAAGTACAATAGTGTGCTCACCTCCTTTAGCATTAACTCTGTGAGAAGGAAAACAAATGGGCCAGTAACTGGGTCAGGTGCAACAGGGCAACTTTAATTTTCCTGGGTTGTTTTTGTGGCTTTTTTTGGGTTTTTTNTAATATATATATTATCTGTATATTATAATAATACATATTATCTGTATATTATATATATATATAATAAAAAAATACAGAATATATTCTGGCAATACAGAAATGTATCCTAACTGGCAACCTAGCTGGTGATACAGGAAGCTTGTAGAGAGAATGAGGTGGCACAAATTGAAGTTCTACTGCAAATACAGTGGGACACAGAGATTTGCTAAATCCAGCATAGCTGAACAGAATTTGCTCGTGTTTTCTGCCTAAAAAAGAAATAAATTCTATTTTTTGCTCAGACTATTTCCATCCATCTCCATGCTGGGAGATCTAACAAGCAGAGGAGTAACCCTCAGGGAAGTCCCTTCCCACTATTGGAGATGCTCCTGTCCCTGCCTTGAAATGAGCAAAACAAAAAACCTGGTGGACCTCCTGGTGCAGGAATAGGCAGAGATTGGATCCCTGGAGACTGGGGCCATTCTCCCTGAAAAATCTCCTCCTGCAGGACCTCTGAAGTTCCCAGCCCAACTCTTTTCTCTCCCAGTACATCCTGGACACTCTCCAGTTGCCCATCTCCTGTAGCCGTTGTTCTTGCTTTATGATTTATCCTCAAATCTGTGGGCAGTATTTCAGTACAAATATCCAATAATTCTTCCTTTTACCTGCAGAATCAGCAGAGGGGAACAGCTCAGCCCTGGCAGGGGGAAAGCAGCATCTGGAGTCTTCCTCTGGGTGGAACGGGAGGGCGAGTATGATCCCAGCAAGGTTGCCATTAATAATAATAAATAACACAATAAGATTAATAATAATTAATAATATGGGGAGAACTTTGGAGAATGGAGTTGATGGTTGGGTTCAATGATCCCAAGGGTCTTTTCCAACCTGAATGGTTCTACAAATGCTGAGTTTAAACCTCTGAGTTTTTCTCCACTATCATTACTGCTACTGTAATTAAGATAATGGAGCAAGAACCCATTAGTAGAAGTGTTTGTGTTTCTGTATCTGTCCAGTTCCCTGATACTGAGTCAAAGTGCACCATGAGGTGACCTTGGATTTGCTGTCAGCAGAATCTGATGTGCTAAAGCACTGGGAAGCCCACGGAGATGAGGATGATGATGAGCATCAGGCTGCCTGCCTTTGTTGGGCACTGGCACTTGGGGAGCAGAGCAGGTGCCCCAGAGGAAGTGTGTGGCCAAGAGTTGGGCTCATCACCAGCAGATGCTCCCCCTGGAAAAGTCAGGTGGTATCAAAGGCTACGCTTTGCTGGGTATGTTCTTTGGGAAAAACCCCGGAGGCATCTGCTGGATAGGTCTGTCCTTCCCAGCACTTGTTATTCCTTCTCTCTGCCAGCTCCTTTCTCCAAGGGATGCCGCTGCTACAACCTGCTCTGCAGCCTCAGCTTTCTCTGCCAGCTCCCTGGGCTGCTCTGACTTTCTGCCCTCTCTAGAACTTGCCCAAAGTTTCAGAAAAGAAATCAGCAGAGCCTTAATTAAAAATTTTACAAGCTAAAGTTACAGCGAGTGCCTCCCTCCCCCCAGAACGAGCTGCTTTTGAAGCTTAACAGGACTTCAGCTGCTCTTCTGAGTCCTTGCTTTTATGTGAATTTATATGAATCACAACGTATTACAGGAATGAGTTGTTGTTTGCTGTTTACTACACCAACGTCAAATGTACAACTTTTCTGGTACCTTTATCAACCATTTTTAGAACTGAGCTTGCTTACGTACCTCACCTGATGTGCAAACGAAAAAAGACAAGAGTCTGCTACTGAGATGAATACAGAAACGATTCATTTTTCATTCAGGAGCCACAGCACCAGCTGCTTTGCCTGGAGAACTCGGCTGTCTTATTAGGGCTGGTTGTACCGTGTGTCAGGTACCTCTTCCCCGTTATTTCTAGGTGCAGGAATAATATTCACTCGTTAAATTTTCACTGTTACAAAAATCAGCTACTGGTTTTGAACATACTCCTTTATTCCTCTCTCCTCTTCAAGACGACACACGGTCCTTAATCCAGCACATGGGCAGCTGGAAAGGCTCGGTTGGGAAATCCTCATCCCGTCAGCACATCTCCTCTGAGTGGCCTTGGCGGGGGCCTGGGTGCATGAGAGGAGCCCCTCCCCAAGCCCACATCGTCCCCTCCTTCCTTTGGGAGTGCCGGAGGTGGGCATTACGACCCTTTTTTGCTTTTGCATGGAATAGTAGGGTTTTTTCATCACCTTTGTTTTATGCAGCAGGAAATCTTATAGGACTGAAGATGCCTTCAGCCTCACTGCAGAAAACAGGGGTTGGTAAAGTGGTGTCCCAGTCTGTCGGGTGCCAGTTGAACAAATCCTGTCCTTCATGCGCTGCCTTTTCTGCCAAAATAATCCTTTCCTTCTGGATTTCTAATCAAGAAGGTGTGGTTTAGGTGCAGCTGGGTTTTCTTCATCAGTTAGAATCCTGAAATGTGAGGTAAACGTGTCGAACGTGTGTAATCGTTGAACCCGCGGCCAGTGAGTCGAGTGATCTGTGCACAAACCTACCCTGAAGTTTTGGTGATTAATGCAAATCTCATCGGAAAGTTAATTTTAGTGAAGGGTATATCGAACGCCTTTGAATCTGGGCCTTGAAGATTAGTGCTTTTAAACAGGGAAAGATACCAACGCCTGTTGTAGGAGAGAAGCATTGAAGCTGGGGTGTGGGTTGGGTATCAAAGAGTTGGGCTGCTTGAGTTGCACACTTGTAACCGCTCTGTGGACACTGGAAAGCCCACATGCTCTGTTTGAAGAGGTTTCAATAATAACTTTATCCAGTTAATTTGCTCAAAGCAAAAGGTTTTCAAGTCTAGAGAAGCTCTGTTATCTAATTAAATATGTCCCTTCTATACTTCTGTCCATAAAGTGAATTTAAAATTAAAATAAGGAGAATCTTATTCTTGTCCCAGAGCTCTAAATGGTTTCTAGAGCTTCTGTCTTTGAAGTATCATGACATTGGGGAATCAATTAAAACATATTTAACCAATCTGTTTGAATGGTTGAAACACAGACTTGATGTGGGACTCGAGCCTGGAGGAGCAGCTGGTGATTTTAAGGAAAAAGGTTAGAGGAGGCTTGGGCAAGTGAAAATAAAGGAAAAGAATATTGTGCATGAAGGCCTTACTTCGTTTAAGGTGCTTACATATTTATAATTACTGGCTGTTGGCACTTGTGTTGGTTTACCCTGTGTGTTCAGCTGCCCCGGATCGCAGGCTGCTCCCGAGCAAACACCCGATAATCCTGATGGTTCCTCTGCATCAACGTCTGGCTGCACAACCCATGGGCAGTTGTACTTTTAATACCCCAAAACTGTCTGCAGAGGGGAGACTTGTTGTCGGGCTGCTGTGGGAAGGCTCACAACTCTCTGCTGGTTCAGTTGGGTTATTTTCTTTTTGTTTGTTGGTTTGTTTGTTTTTTCTTGTTTGTTTTTTATGCAAAAAAATGTTTCACAGACAAGTCAATATATACATCTATACATCCTGAACTGCCTGTGAGCAGCCCTGTACTAAGGACACAGTTGGTAACCAGCCCAGTGAGAGGGACCCACGTGAAATTGATAGGGAAATTTCCCTGAGAGAAGAGCCAGGCATTTGTCTCAAAGCAATCGCTTCAAATGAAAGCGTTTTGCTTCTGCATAGTTTTTATTTATTATTATTATTTTGTTGAGGCACTTATTTATAAAGTTTACTGTTTATATTTGAAGACTCAGTCCTATATACAACTGCACGCTTATTTACACATGAAAATGAAACGTGGCTGAGGACGAGAATAAAGCTTATCACAAAGAATAAAGGTTGTTTTCGAAAAGGTACCCAACCCTACCTTTTTATGACAGATGAAGGAAAGTTAGGGGGGTGGGAATCCAACCAAGCCCCACTTTGTTGTGTACGAGCCGATTTTTCCTCCTGAGGACCTTTGGCAGACCAAGTGTGAAGATGCACTGACATTAACTCTCAGATTTTTAACGATCCTAAGGTGAAGTAAGAGCCTGCGCCATGGAGACTCCTTGCAGAGAGCCTGGAGACGGTGGCTGGGGCGTCAAGCACCATCCTCACTGTCTGAAGAGGGGACAAGAAGACTCACACCGTTAATAAACTGTACTTTTCAAACCTCTCTACTGCAGCTTCAGTGCAAAAATGACCCGAAAGTAGCTGTGATCTCCAGAGCCATAACTCGGCTGAAACGTGGTGAAGAAGAGCTCCAGCTTTCCTGACGGTAAGCTGTAGTTGCCCCATCACAACCCTCTTAATTACCTCACAATGAAAGGAAAAGTTCTTTTTTAAGTAGAAAAACTTTTTCTGCAGCTGAAAACTTTCTCTCAAGACCTAATTCCTGGTTGGAATAAAGGGTGCCTCCAGACCAGAGCTCATGTGTACAAACCTGCTGGGTGAGGGAAGGGGGGTCTGAACTGGAAATCAAAGGAGCTTTGATATCAGCTCTGCACGCTCTGCCTTCAGTTTAATTTCAGTATGTTCTGGTGTCTAATGGCCAGGTTGGGCAGATCACCTCAAGTGGAAAAATACATCTGAAACAAGCAAATATTAAAGATAATACTGTGTCAAAGACAGTAGTGAAGAGAGAGACCCAGGGGCAGAAGGGCTGGGAGGAGAGTCGCAGCCCAGGGACCGGGTCACTTTGGAAGAGGTTGAAAATGAACAACTAGAAGATGCGTCAGATATTTGCAGTTTTTATTCTTCAATGGCAGATGTATTTGTGTGTGGTTCAAGTGACAGTTACATAAGCTTTTCTAATTTTTGCAGGAGTTGGCTCTTGAAGCAAAAATAGCTCCAGTACTTTAATGCCATTTTAATTAACAATGTTTATTCCTCTAAAACGTGCAGAAGTCTGTGATGTATCTGTCATCAAAGCCAAACTACCTTTCCTATTTTCCTAAACAGAGGTGTAAATGACAGTGAGAGCCTGTCCTTTGCTGGCAGGACAATGTAATCCGACAGGAACGTGAATTTAACCAAGGTAGAGATTACACCCACACCCAGCTCTTACCTTGGGTTTTTTCATTATCTGCTTCTGAGGAATCATAGAATGGTCAGAGTTGAAAGGGACCTTGAAGATCATCAAATTCCAACCCCCCTGCCCTGGGCAGGGACACCTCCCACCACCCCAGGTTGCTCCAAGCCCCATCCAGCCTGGCCTTGAACCCCTCCAGGGATGGGGCAGCCACAGCTTCTCTGGGCAACCTCTTCCAGTGCCTCACCACCCTCACAGCAAAGAATTTCTTCCTAATATCTAATCTAAATCTCTCTTCTTCTAGTTTAAAACCATTCCCCCTTGTCCTATCACTACTCTTCCTGACGAAGAGTCCCTCTCCTGCTCTCCTGTAGGCTCCCTTCAGATCCTGGAAGGGCGAGGCAGAGCGGGTGCTGGTTTGGTTGTCTTGCTGTTTAGCTGAAGCAACAGTGAATTCTGGTTCTTCAGGGTTAAATATTCTTCTGTCAAGGCGCAGGCAAAATGAATTTTCTTTAGAAGTTAGTCTAGGTTTAGAGGCAGAATATCATCCATCTGGTGCCGGGAGGGTGGCGTGGACAGGAATTTCAGCATCCCCTGGTGGTTGTCCACATGTGATGGTTTGGCTGTGAGGGAACACGCCAGCTTCTCTCTGCTCAGCATAAACCTTCGGTGATCTAACCCCCAAATAGAGGGATCTCTGCGGGCTGGGGTACCACTGGCTCCATAGAGGGCTGGAAGGGCAGAACCAGGGACGGGGCTGGACTGTGGCACAACCCAGATATGAGGCTGGAGAGAGCAGATTTGGTGAAGGGGCTGTAATTACTTCACTGAAATACTTCTCTGCTGATGGGGAAATTTCTGGCTACGCTGCACAGGGAAAGAGTACAGTCTTTGTGTGGCAGCAGTGGAAGAAATAAGCAAACCTTTTATTTATTTTTTTTCTCAGCTGAGGAAACAAAATCTGAAAATCCTGGAACTGCTCCACACACAAAAAGTCCAGGGTGCCATCTTTTCTATTTTTCTTATTATTGCTGCAATATAAGATGCAATAATTTCACGAGTCGAAATTGGTGATGAGTAGATTAAGGGATTTCCTACCACCTGTTGGGCGATTAGAAACAGCAGATGTTATGTAATTCCAGAAGTACAATTCTAGGTTGGAATTTATCATTTTTCATTTATTTGCACATTTCTAAGAAATGAAGTAGATGTGATTCCAAATGATCTAAGTCATTACGAAGAAAAAAAAAAAAAAAGCTGTTAAAAGCCTGGTGCTCCAAGACTATCTTCTTAATTTTAAATACAAAATAATTTCTCTGATGACAATGGAACACTGTACAGTAATTACAGTGGCCCGAGAGAACATATTGCTGCAAAATCCCGGGCTACAAAACAGCCTCAATGTTTTTTTTTACCCCACAGAAACTCTTACGCTTCATTCAAGAACAGAATACACAATACCCCAAGGTAGCCTAATTTCATATCCCAGAAAACAGATGATTATTTTTTTTCTGCTTATGCAAATTGCATTTTTATTACAGCAAAGAGAAATGTGTAATTTTTTCTTTTCTTTTAGCTCGTTGGAAGAACAGTTGATGTAATTGGACAATTGATGTAATTGGGTATGCAATTGGAGTAATTGCACATGCAAATAAGAGGTTATTTTGACAGTTCTAAAACTTCTGTGAGCGTTACCGTGTATTTCCATGCTGCTGAGGCGCATAATCGTATTTGTGTTTTGCACATAGGTTTTTTATGCAGCATCCTACCTACTTACTTGTTTCATAACACCACCGTTACCCAAATATGAAGTATTCTTTGCACAGCAAGCCATAAAACTAATGGGTTCCCCATAATACTCAGGGCTGTGAATACATTATTTCTGAGCTGTGGTGCATTTTACTTTATGGGGAGTGAAATAAACACTTACTAGAGATAAAACCTCATTTAAGCTCCAGTCGCTTTGCAGCAATCGACACCACGCAGATTGTTCTGCCAGTTCCTGGGGTGATGTAAGGGGGAACATGACAAGCCATTTTTTACTATGTGTTTTTAAACCTGTTACTGCTAATGATGAAATTTTTGGTGTAATGACTTTTTCCTTCACTCTTTATCTTTTCAGTTTTCTTGCCGTCAAGAGATACCATCTATGGCCAAGTGAACCCCTCTGCCGCGTGTACCAGGTACCCCACAGCATTTGGCAGCCAAAATACTTTGCAGTTCTGGTTTTGAGCTGCAGGATGGAGCTGTGCAGGCTTAGGGAATTTCTCCTGGTTGGGTAATTGTTCTTTTACCTGTTTTCTCCTCCCTTTTTTTACCCCGCTGACTGCAGCGGAGGGCATTAGCAGTGTGTTTCAGTGGTGCCAGCATCTACGGGAACATCAGTGCCCTTACAGCCAGACCAAGTGAAAATGGGACCGAGAACATTTAATTTATTACTTTTATTGACTTCTGCTCTTCTAGAGCAGGAGCCCTCACAAGCTCCGTCTTAACTAATAAAGGAGACTCTTTGAATTTACGAGGCAAATAAAATCTCAGATCGGAAAATTATTGTTAGTGAAATCCGGTGGCACTATAGAAATAAAATAAAAAGTCTAACCTCTGCGTGAGGCTGGGACACCACCCCTGGCTAATATTTGGAAGGGCCAAGCAGGCTGGTGGATCCGTGCCGAGTGAGAGCTCTTCTCTTCACGTGACAGAATTGCAGCCAGGCAGAAAGTGAAGTGGAGGGGAGGAAGTCTTTTCCATACAGGCTCCCTGGCCAAATTTTTGCGGTGTCTTGACTTATAATTTAATTGCATCTCATCTGTACGAAGAAATTAACAATTCTGTTTATAATTGTAATTCTTTTGCTCTGAACTTTGTGAGATTTTTTTTTTTTTTTCCCTCTTTGGCTATATTAGTTGAACTTATTTTCTGTGTGAGGATGCCACCGAGATTTATTCCATCCTTCAAATACTATCTTGTCATTCCAGCTGTAAATCCAGCAGTAGGGTCACTTTCCACCCTGGGGGTTAAATCGGGCTAATTCTTACACTGATTGCAGTCCGAGGGGTTTCTGTTCAAGTTCTCCATTATTAATGCCTGAAGTGTTTAAAAAAAAATAAGACACATCCCCCCGGCCCCAAATGTGGAAATACCAATTTTCTTATATCTGAAGAAGGAGCTGGTGGGTTTAGAAGTCAAGCCCCTCTGAAAGGCTTACTGGGATAAAAGAATTTAAAGCACCCCTTGGGCCAGAGGAAGACTTAACTTAAAATCCATAGGCCAGGTTCTTGGCAGTACGAATCAATATAGATCCATTGAAGTGTACAGGATATGCTTATTTTTATTTAAGATAAGTAGCTGCTCCTATATACCTTTAAACTATTTAAACTAGAGATATCCCTAGTAAAATCAAAACTATCTGATTTCCAACAGCATTCTGGGCAAACAAGAGAGCCAGGAAAAAATACTTTCCTGCTCATATAATTCTGGCAGAAGAAATTCATCTTGCAGGCTAAGGCATCATTTTCATTCTGGTGGTGCTGTGCTCGCTCTGTATCTCGAGTAGCTCTGTGATTGATCCAGCTGAGATGGGAGCCTGCCTTTTTTTTTCCCTCACCTGTGAAGCCAATTCCTATAGCTCTATGTGTTCCTGGTTCAAACTCCATCTTCCTAATCATTATCTGAAAACTGTAGCAACTCTTTTGGGACAGCAGTACAGAAGAGGAAATTTGATTCTCAAAGGCTGTGCTTCCTCATAAATTTCTCTCTCTATAGGGTGGTATCTGTATCGAAAAACTGGATTCTTGCTTTGAAAATGTATTAGTGCCTCGACACTGCCAGAGACGGGATTATTTGAACTTTTGCCTCCATGGAATCTGGCAATTCTTGTTACAAAGCAATGCTCTGCAAACAGCAGAGACACACAGAGCCCGAGACGCTGATATTTGTTCTGCACAGACATAGAGATGTACTCTCCGAAGGGCAAATAAGCCTGGAAATTGATCTGTGGTTTTGGTTTTTTTTTTTTTTTTTTTTTTTCCAGGTAGAGATCTCGAGTTTGGGGCTGCTCTGTAGATGTCTGGACAAAGGAAAGGTTGGAAGTGGCAAGCTGGTTTTTGCTGGAGACCAAGCGTTCAGCCTTGCTCTAAATGCAGTGTAATTCCCGCATCTCTCTGTGTGTGTGATCTCTCCACATTCATTCTAGGCGCTGTTAGCCACAGCATCCAGTCCCAAATTCATTGCGGCCTCATTGACTCCTCTTGGCTTCAGCCAGCAGGGGTGGACCACCAGGTGGTCAGGAGACCCCAGCTCCAGCTGGAGGGCATCTCCTCACTGGAGAGGAACGTTGCTGCCGCCTCCCTCCTCCACAGCACATCCAGCTGAGGATCCAGTGCAGTGTGCCCGTGGCAGAAATTTCCTCCTCTGAGCTCTGTTTCCAGTCCCATCCTGCATTTCCAGTTCATGCCAGTGCAGTAGCTGGTATCATCAAGCCATGGAAACAGTAAAATGAATGCATGGGTAAATCAGAATTTTTTTTGAATGGAAGTGGAATCTACAGAGCAGGACCTTCTTTGGAGGGTCAATGCTGAAGTATTTACATCTGTCAGACGCAGGGAGCACGTGCATGAGCTGGGAGAGCGGTCAGGACATTGCTTCAATATTCCGTGCGGAGCACGTAGCTGTGTCTATTTGTCCTTTGGAAATGCGACTGCAAGATGAATGAAGTTTAAGAACAGTATTATCTGAAAGTTCTTACTCTGTTTAACCTCCGCGTGCAGGTGCTGCGGTGTTTTGTTGAGCAAACACTCGTGTTAGATTGGAACTTGATCTTTAGATAACATTTGTAACTTCATAGGAAGGATTTCTGGCTTGATCAGTTCCACTGAGAGATGGAGAATTACCTTTATTTATCAAATGCAGGTACAATTTTTGAGTTAGTTCAGCTGAGGTAATCCTATAAAACAGAAAATTGGTTTGTTTTACCTCAAACCAGGACAGTGACCTCAGGGTTATCAACAGAGCTGCCCCAGTGTACAAGTGTCACGTCTGGTGGAGAAATCCTGATGTGAGGAAAGGCTTCTCACTTCCCTCCTTTCACCTTCTCTCATTTTCTTTAGTTTAATTGTCAATTCCAATAGAAATCCAGAAAAAAAAAAAAAAAAAGTGTCTTATTTTGGTTTATGTTTAGTCCTGCAGGGCTGCAGCGTCAGAGCCTTCACCACTTGTCACCCTCATGTGCCCTGTTGGGCAGGTGAGCATCTACCTTCTGTTCCGTGTCCACAGCTATATGAGTCAAGCAGTCGCAATATGACATTTGCATAGTAAACCTTATTATTTTCTTCATTATTTCTGCTTTCATCTTCCTGGCTGCTGAAAAGAACTCCTCCAGCGCTTGGTGCGAGCCACAGAGGTGAGTTACTCGGTCACGGGGTATTTGTTGTGCAGCAGGTGGGCAGCTCATCATGCAACATCATCTTGGAGTTATATTACCTTGTAGCACGTTCCACCTCACGCTGCCTTTACAGCTAATTTTCTCCGTGCATCTCCATGGTAGGACACCTTGGGACATGGTCACAGCTCCCACAGGTTGGGATGGAGGGGGACACCCAGCAGTGCTGGCCGCGCTCCTCGGGCGTGACCTTCTCGGGGCTGGTGCGATGCTGGTACCTGCACCAACACACGGGCCCCTGCTCACCTCCCCACTGACACCAGAGAAATATTTATGGAGCTGGGAAAGATCTTTCTTCCAGTAGCTTGCTTAATTTAGGCAGTGCTGCCACTTTGGATATTTCTTACAACTTTGTCAGGGTAAAGATGATGATTTGCAGTCATGTTTCCTGTGTGCTTGTACAGGTCTAAGACTTTTTCTTGGTAAAATATGTTTAATCCCTACTATGGTATAGGGAAAAAAACATCGGTTTGCTGAAACCCAACATTTAACTGGTATGTCCCAACATCTAGAAGCCAAACCTTTGTATACATGTCTTTTAAGGTAAAGAAGAAAAGCAGGGAAGACTTTTATACTTTTTTTTTTTCTGAAAAACTGAGTTAGTTACAAGTATCTGTAGTGTTCAGAAATTGGCCCAGGAGCTTTTGCAAACCTTATCAAAATCTTTTTTTTTGACATTCAGTGATGTTCTTCTGAAACCAGTTAGAGGAGATTTTCTTAACAAAATATTTGGTTCAAAATATCCCTTCAAATTTGAGACAAGTGAAAAATACTGTGGATTGGTCACTGCTCAGTGCTTATCTCACCTGTATCTTCATTCTTCTGGTTACGGCTAAAGTCAGGAGATGAATGAAAACACAGAACAAAAATCTCTTTAATGATTTCACATGTCTGGAAAGACCGTTTTGCATTTCTGCTCTGGTCTGGGCTTACTTTAATCAGACTCTTGCTGCCATTTGGAAGTAAGTGATTGATGCCACTAGTCAAACCCCCACTTATTTCTATGCACACATTTAAGCTGTGTGTCTGAATTCCTTATGTCCAAGATGCTGGTGAACAGCGCGGTGGGGTTTTATGCCTCCTGAAGGACAGACCTTGCGAGAAACTTCTCCGTGTGCCTGGCAGCATCCCAGCTGGGATGCAACGCGGAAGAGCCCATCCAGCATCCTGGGCCGGCAAGCTGCCTGTTTCCCCTCTAGGAACGCTTTGAGCTTGGGGCTGGATGGCTCCTCCTGATGCCTGTAACACTGCTGGCTTCCCTAAGGGTAGTCAGAAAATAATGAACGCTAATTGTAACATCACTGCTGAAAAGATGCACGAGAAAAAAAAAAACAGGTGGAAAAGGTGGTCTTCACCATGAAAAAAATGCAGACAAGCACTCAGGATGCTTAAGTTTTTAAGGATGTAAGATGAGGAAATGAAAGCCAGTGACAACAGTCCGTTAAAGTACATAACGTCGGTAGTTTTAGCCACAGCGCAGCAGAATTTAAATTATATAGTTGAAAAATCCACAGAACTGTTTATAACACAAATGGGTAAAATACAGGTTTTGCAGTTAAGTACAGATTTTTTCAAAGGAAGGTAATTGCAGCCCGAAGCCCTTTAGGGCACGGAGCTGTTCCTGGGTCATTCCTCATGCGATGCAGCGGCTCCTTGGCTGACCTGGAGCCCTGGCTCCGTCCAGAGACTGAGCTGAGGCTGCACCAAGACCGATCTGCAAAAAACCAAAGCCGAGCCTTGTATTAAAACAAATCCCCCATATGGTGGCAGCCTTTTGAAAGATATGGGAAGAACCACCTCCCATTTAATGTTCGTTTTAATAGAGTCTGGAAGGAAACCCCACCTACTGTGGAATGGCTCCTCTGGCTTTGATGGTGAAAAACGGCCACCTGTAATGCATGTTCACAGCAACCTGGGAGAGGGCAATATTTCCTGACGCTAACAAGATGATTTCAGCCCTGGGGCTTATTTCCATTGATGACTATTTTTAGTCATTTCATCACTTCTCAAGGGCTTAAAATCTTCACCTTCTTAGATTAATAAAGATAGGTCCCGCTGCAGTTGCTGGTGGTCGTTGTGTTAATGCCCAGCGTGGGCTACACGGTGGCTCGTTGTTCCTCTCCTATAGATGTGTCTGCTTGCATCCAGCGAACTCCAAAATGAAGTGCTCAGCAGAGTCCCCCTTGTTTGCAGCTGCTTTGCAATGAGCGCTGTCTTGGCATCCCTTCTCCTTCCCGCTGACACCGGGAGGGGAGTCGCGGAAAAGGGTAAGGAACAGGGAAAAACTGTTTGCCAAAGATTTAAGTTCTGTAAATCAGGGCCACGAGCTGTGAGGCACACCAGGGAAACTGGGGCTAATTCCTTTAACTGCCCATTAGATTTACTCTGCCCGTTCCTACTTCAAGTATCTGATTGATGAAGAAAAGCTGTTTCCCGGGGAAGCTCTGACATCACCGAATGTTTTGGCTGGTTCTAGATGGCCACTTAGGCAACACCACTAGGATCCAGAAAAGGCTTCATTTTTCTTTGAAGTGACTCAGGAAGATTTTTTTTTTTCCTTTTTACCCTTTATTTAGAGGATGATGCCTACCAGGCTCAGCTCAGAGAAGAGGAGATGTTGGAGAAGACCCAATGCCCCAACTGACCCCATTTTCCTTCAAGCTGTGGCAGAGAAGAGCAGCTTTTCTGTATTCTGGCATCTGAGTGAAAAAATCGTAGGCTTTTTTGAAAGCAGATTGCGAAGCGTGGTGGTCTTTTGTCTTTCTTATTGCTCTGAGTAGGACTACTGTACTGCCCTGGAGTGACCTGTTTCTGCAATATTGTGTCCTTGAGTAATAATTTAAAAAAAGAGAGAGGAAAGCAGCTGGTGATAAACACATTTGAGAAGCGCTGATGGTCTCCTGCCCTGCCAGCTCCAGTTTTCCAGTCCTCTTATCCCGGGGCTTTAACCACCGCCCTTGCACCCTGTTTTCTGCTTCTCTTGAGGACTCCCCGTCGATTTAATGTTTCTTTCATCGGACCCCTCAGCCCCTCTTCCTGCCGATCACGAGGTGCCCTCCACCGCAGTGAGGGGGCACCTTCTCCTTGCGAGCTCCCCTGGTTGCCCTCGTGCCGACGGAATGGCTCTATTCTGCCTAACGGCTCGGTGAGTTGCAGCCGGCTTATTGTTTTAGAAATAAAGATATTAGTATGCAAATGACTCTGGAAGGTGTTTCTTCTCATTAGAGAGCGGAGACCATTTGATAAAAGCCGCGGTGTGCTTCATCTGTTAAAAAGGCTCGGCAAATTTGTCTTGTCTCAACAGCACTGGAACAACAAGAGCGATGGGATAATGCAGCGAAGAAAGCGCCGGAGACAAATGGTTTATGACACTCGGGTTACCTTTACTGTGCAAGGTGGGCGTGAGATTTTTTATGGCGAGACAAAAAAGATGATGGGCAATTAACTACAAACTCATGCAGCAGGTTTATCATATGCTCCGCTCATCCATCTGTGTCTCAGTCTCCAGTGGACTCATGAGTTTCATCAAGAAAACCATTTTCAAACCGGCAGACCAAAACAGATCGTTTTCAACTCCAGGCTCCGTCGAGGCTCTGCAGCAGTTTTACCTTATGTTTACAATTTATGGATGCAACACGTACACGCAGCAGAAAAAAGTGGCCCAAGCGTTTCCCCCTTTGCAGGGTATTTGTTTTTAAACATTTTCCATTCAGGGACCAGTTCTGCAAATACCCATGTGCATGCACGTAACTTTATTCAGGTTAATTCCATTAAATTCTTTGGGGTGGGATGGTAAACGTGGTATGTAACTGCATTTAAATTCCAGCTTCTCCCCTGTGATGGCTCTGATAGAACAGGTTCAGGGAATTAGGAGAGGAAGGATGAGGCGGTGGTTAAAGCACTGAACCGCTATGGAAAATACCGGGGCTGGGTTGGTGCTCCTGCTGCAGGCTCTGTGTGACCTGATGAATCACCGGGTCTGGCGGCGACTGAGTTTAAAACCTGGAAAGGTTAAATGTTTGTGCCAAATATATTAACTGTTTTTCTTACAAATATATCAGCTAAATATTTAACTACTGCCCTTCACAATATTATCCCAATGAACGTCTTGTTAAAGACATTTAAGAACTGATCTTAGCTAAATAATATTTTTCCTTGACTAATTAGCATGATGTAGTCCTGCCAAACTGGGTAAAAAAAAAAGTAATAGATTTTCAGAATCAAAGGTAATTATTTTTATCCTGTGAGTTTTCAAGTCCCTCTCCTCTTTTTCCCCTCTCTGTAATCTCCCTGCTTCACAAAGCACGGGCTCCTCTTCCCGAGAGACCACTCTGGGGAGGGAATCAATGAAGCCAGAGCCTGGGGACTAATCAGTTAAACCGTCACGAAGCCCTGGGCTGATGTCTCTCTCGTTCACCCTGAGAAGAGGGGAGGCTGCTAAACCTAGATCACGCAGGAATAACTGCAAGGAGGTTTGCAGGGAGTGAAGCGGTGCGGGTAGGACAGTGCTGTCCTGGGGTCTGCTGGGATGGGGACAAACACCTGATGGGCCCCCAGGGAAATGATGTCCTTTCAGGTGTTCTCCTCCAGGCCAGCCTCTTGTTTGTTTATATTAAGTCTAGTATCACTTGAAGGAAACTTGAAGAGCCCTAATTCTTTATTAATTTCTTGGCTACAGGTACATTTTTTTACCCCTTTAGGATAATCCTAACTGTTGATGTGACACTCTGCAACTCTATCAGGTTAAGGGGGCGAAAAGCCTCCTTTAACTTCACTCGCTCGCCACTCATCGCCGCTGAAGAAAGGGGACTGCTGAGGAAAGATATAGGCCTCGTGGTCTTTCCTGACAGTCAATAAATCGGAGTTTCCTCAGACCAAAGAGATGCCATAAGGAGAGCAGATTAAAAGAGATTAGTTCTGCCAAGTGGCCTGAAGAGAGAATTTACGGCTCCCCTGCGCCCGCCCGGCAGCGCCGGAGGATGCGCAGGCTCCAGAGGTCAGTGAAAACCCTTCTGCTCCTTCCCCTGGGATTGTGCATCACAGCCCAAATGGAATCTACTGCACTGGAGAGGAGGGGGAAGGAAGGAGCGAGAGATGCTGCTTTTAATTTTTCCTTCTACGTGTTCCCTCGTAGAAGGATATTCCCTTCCCTCTGGCTGGTGGTTGCTGTTGCAGTCCAAGTCGTATCACTGAGTTCAAAGGCATAAGAGTAACTTTAAAAAAACAATTATAGCATCGACATAGGAAGGGTGTTATTGTGCATCCATGCGTGTACTAGCATTTATGGACTTAAGTTGGAGAAGGGTAGATTTAAGTTGAATATTAGAAAAAAATTTCTTTACACTGAGGGTGGTTGAGCACCCGACCAGGTTGCCCAGGGAGGTGGTTGAGGCCCCTTCCCTGGAGATATTCAAGGAGAGGCTGGATGAAGCCCTGGGCAACCTGGGCTAGTTGAAGGTGTCCCTGTGACTGCGGGGAGGTGGGACTGGATGACCTTTGGAGGTCCCTTCTGGCCTGGAGGATTCTGTGATTCACTTTGGTGGTCTTCAAAAAGACAAGAAACCTGCAGGAGTCGTGGGGACTGATTCCCCAAAGCCCACGTAGGACACCCAGGGGGCCGAAGACGGGAGAGGAGGTGGAGAGCCGCCCACAAGCAACCCCCAGGAGTCCAGGTATCAGCATTGAACAGGGTTGAGTTTAAAGCATCCCAAATGCAGAGCTGCAGTTGGCTGTTGTGGTGTCTTTGAACGTTTGGATACCTTAAAAAAAAAAAAAAAAAAAAGAAGGAAAAAAAAAAAAAAACACAACAGAAAATCTTGGAAAACTCAAAATTTGTGGCAAGCACAGGCATCATCACTGGATTTATGTTGTCTGATAAAAACTTTATAGGCCTGGTCTTCATGGCTCAAAGCTCCCCTTGACTTCAAACAGGAGCGTAGCCCGAGAGCACCAGAAGAATATCCAGGCAGCCCCTATGCCAGGAGACGCCTGGCTGGGAAACAGGAGTGAAAGAGGGTCAGGATTCTGAAGTAACGAGGGAAAGGGAGAGCTTTTACCGAGGGAGTGATGGGTACTGAGGATAAAAATGCACTTAGACCTAAAAGAGCTTCAAGCCCTTTGCTTAGAGCAGAGAGCGAAGAGCCACAGAGCCCTTGGGCAGCTCGTACCGAGCCAAAATGTGCCTTTACTCCCTGAGCTGCCCCACAGAACCACAGCAAAATAGTTGCCATTTGAGGGCCGAGTTTTAAGCATACGTCATATTCCACACAAAACGTCTGCTTTGGTAAGTAGCGGAGTAAATGCAACTGTTCTATTATTTAACCTTAATTTTGCGTAAGGTAGAATTGCTTCCATCCCAGTTTCTCCCCCCTATTTTTCAACAGCCGTTTTCTAATCTCCAAAATAAATGCAGATGTTTTATAAGTCTTTATGATGCGGTACCGCAAATACCGTTGGAGTAATGAGCTCTCTTTGCAATCTGGAAGATGCCACCCTGGTTATGTTATTTTGATCATAATAAGCTACAGAGAGAGAACTTGGTTTAAAAGAGGCAGCATGCACATGTGATAGACTATCTTTCCTGGTTTCCTCTTTCACCCAAATATTTTTTCTAAACCCTTTGGAAAATCTTCTTTTACACTATTTACTAAAGAGATGTAAGGCGAGGGCATGGAAACTTAAGCGCTTGGAGTTAATAAAATAGACATAAAAGTCAGGATCTAAATAGAAATATCAGTATCTAACTCATTTTAAAAATCCACAGTATATTCCTAGAGTGAAATAGTTTGAGACAGAATAGAAATAGATAGAGAATACGAAAAGAAGATTGTCATATCCATGAAGATAATTCGATAATGTGCCTTTCCCCGTGGTTTTGTTTGCCTATGGAGGAACTGCTCTAGAGGGAACAAGTTCATCTAAAAGCATATATTTTACTTGATAAAAAGGATATTTGCTTACTCCCAGAGATATGGAGTATTCTGGCCCTGTTTGATTGACTGGAGAAAATTAAATGCGGAATAAGTAGGGAGAGGAGAGCTGTAATAGTATGGTGTGTCACATAGTGTTTTATGTACATCATACACGCTTCCAGGAGCTTTCAAACGGGCCACGAGAATTTGTCTTCATGCTACAGGCAACGCTGCTTCATTCATAAACAATAATAACATGTGCAAAACCACCGATAGAAAATAAGATGTAGAAGGTTAATTCCATCTATGAAAGTCTGTCTACAGACATAAATCCTGTAATTTAGTTTGCAAAATCGGTGATGCGGAGGTAATATTGTATTTGTTCGGCGCACTGCCCGTGACGGCTGCCATCCAAGACTGGTGTTCCTGAGCATCACCGCAATAAAACTGGGAAGGTTGGTTTTTCCCACCAGTAAAGCGAACGGCCACATGCCCAGTAACACCAGTTCAGAGGAACTGGAGTTTGAAAGGATTTGCTGAGGTTGCCCTCGCGCTACTTCAAAGCACTGTTTAATATTCCAAACAAGTAGTCGTCCCATTCTCAAGCGATCAAGTGAATATATTTAAAAGTAATTAATTGCTGGTTAATTGCCATGCAGGTTACTATCTCGAATAATGAAATTCCTGGAAATTTCAGTTGCTGTATGAAGCTAATGAATTTTTGTAAGCTTTTGTGTTAAGACTGCACAGTGCTAAGGTAGCTGTGCAGCCCATGCCTACTGTGCAAATCTCAGAGTGGCTCATAATTTTTTTAAAAGCAGGAGCTGGCACTGTTTCAGTGAAATAATTGAATCAAATGAAAATCCTGAAAGGAGTTGTTTGGGAAGCTTAATTAAAATTACTGCTAATACAAAATTTTAAGGGATAAGACCTGTACATAATTAAAAAAAAAAATTAGAAGTCTGCAAAGCAAACTTTTCCTTTGAAGTAGTCACCTCTGAAAAGCGGGGTTTGCCCGTCAAAATTCTGACAGAATTCTAAGCCGTTTTGTTGTGAATGGCCCTGTGTATATTTTAGCTGGGGAAAATATTTTGCTGTGATCCCAAGTTCTTTGCTGGCGTCCGTGTGAAATAAATTGTGGGGTTGACTAGGTCTCCAGGAGTGAGATTGTTTTCAATAGATGAGTGGTCAAACAGCTCCGTCTGAGCCTGTTGGAGATGCCACCTGGTTACAGCAGTCACGTGGTTTGTAGAATCAGAATTGCCTGGGTTGGACAGGAGCTTTCAGGTCATCAAGTCCAACCATCAACCCAACACCGCCAAGGGCCACCACTAAACCAAGCACTGACCAGTAGCTTCCCTCTGCCTGGTTGGACTGTTGGCACCCTGCCTACGCTGCCCTCGGGCATATATGGTCTTGCAGGTACTCTGAGGCTGAAGGAAGCTCAAGGTCACCTATTTCTATTCTATCCCTATGAAAAATATGGTACAACAGTCAATATGAAAGGGTTGATGCCAGGCAGTAGGAATTCTGGTGCTGTTGTGGTCTACACGGCTGAATGCAGCTGGTAGGACTTGGTCTGGCTGCAGCAGAGCAGGGTGCCAAGGCAGCCCATCATGATGAGCTGGAGCTGGCAGACCCGTCTGCTCATCCCAACATTCACATCGTTCGACCTGCCAGGTGGTGGCTTTTTCAAATGACTTTTTTGGCCACTCCATCTCTGAAAATACGTCACTGAATACTCTGGCTATGTTACTCAGCCGGTAAAAATTAAAAAGAAACCCCACACAATGTGGCAAAAAACTAAATTGCCAAACTCCCCCTGAAGCCAGCTCCTGCACGCCAGGGGGACTCTGGTAAGGTCCGAGCAGCTTCTGGATCAAGAACACCGTGCTCCACGCCGCAAGATCTGCAGGAGAGTGAGTCCCAGCACCAGTACTGGTAAAACTGAGTTATTCCTCTAGTGGTGGAGCACTGGCCATATGGAGGACCTGTTGTTAGCCTGGTGGAGGGCTAGAAAAGAGAGCGCAGGCATTTTAAAGCCAATTCTTGTTGCTTCTCAAATTTGAGCTGTGCTTTTATATATATATTTGGATATTTTAAAAGCCTAAATTAGTATTCAAAGAACTGTTGGCAGTTCTGGGGCCAGATTTTGCTCTTATTTGCTTCTGTGCGAAACAGGAATGTATAAGGAGAAATTGGCACTTACACACAGGACAGATTTTAGCTTGTTTAAATGGAGTTTCTGGAATTGCTTTGCTCTTCTTCAGGCTGCGTGAGCTTCCAAATTGGTGCTTCATTCGGGGGAGTAATGCATCCTCTGGGCACGGCGCTTTGAAGAACATCACCAGCTCAGCTCTCGGCTATTTCCCTGGTGCAATCTCACGACTCCACTCCGGCTGAAGTGCAGCCCTCCATCACTTTCATCAGCCTCCCATTTTCTGCCCTCATTTGTGCGAAGCCGGTAGGTTCGAGGTGTCTGCCTGTGTCCTGCTGGCTTCTGAAGCAACCGCTGACCCTGGGGCAGCATCCCTTTGGTGACCAGACACGTGGCAGCAGATGGACGTGCTGTGGTTCCTACACCAAGATTCTGATGTAAGATTTTGTTTGTTGGTTTTTTTTTTTTCCATTCTGTATTTCGTCTTGGAAGCAAGAGAGAGGCCTCTACAAGCAAAACTAAACCCAGGGAGTAGAAAGGAAATGGTGGAAGTTTACAGCACGTAAAATCAGAAGCTGCAGGAGGTTTTTGTAGCCTCCACTCTGTCTTTGCCTCTTGTGTTTCACTGCGTCCAAGGGACGGAGTAGAGGTTTGTAGGTTTTCCTTTCTGAGGGGCCAGCTTTGGACAAGGTGGGTGCTCCACTGGCCTCAGGGGGGTTATAATTTGCAGGTAGCCGGGCAGCTTTTGAATTGTTTTGGAGTACATTCATGCTATGAAACCCAGGCAGGACAGACTAAAAGCCTGTGGGACATAGGATGAATTTAGAGAAAACCACAGCTCTCTGCTTCCGACTGGCACGGGCAGCATCACCGCTCTCCAAGCTGCTTGCAGGGAACTGAAAAAAGTGTTTTCTTTCTCAATTTTCTGCTCATAAATGAGAAACATCTTTCCTTTGTTAAGGTCATTGCAGTAGGACCAAATGGTAAAGGATGGAACTGAAAAGTAACCTTCCATCATCTACTTAGGATATGAGCCAGGCTTGAGGCTTTTTAAAAGAGTGGGTTAAAAATAATGACATGCACCAGAAAATAAAAACAGGAAGATGTATCAAAGAGTAAAATGTAATTGCTGTGATTTAGTTGAGCAGAGAGACCCTCTGCAAGGGAGATATGTACTTTTGAATGCGGAGCAAAAATGAGGAATTGGTCTCAGGGAAGTTTTAATCCTTTTGTGGACGTATTTGCTCCCTGGCTTCCTGCAAAAACTAGGTTAGTACACCCACATATTGTCGGAGTGTAATTACTTCAAACAGAATTGAAGATTAAAAGTGCACATTCAAGGCTGCATACTATTAACTTATGATTTGTTCCTTCATTTAGGAGGGAACCTTGACTGTTGGTACCTTAACTGCTGGCTTGGCCATGCGACCCTTGGTAAGTCACTTGCTCGGTTCTGTTTTACTAAGTCCACCCTTTCTAAAAGAAGGAAGAAGGAGGGTTGGCCACCTTTAAGGTGCAAGTGGAACTTCCTGCTGGAAAGCTGTTTATATGTGCTAAATATATTTTAAAGGAAAGAAAGTGGTGTGGACTGACCTGTGATGTTTTGGAGCTACAATGTCCCCCTCAAGTGCGTATCCATGTGCTAATTTTTAGTATAAAGAACACATTGCAAGCACATGGAAGGTCCTCTCTGTGTTCCTTCCCTACAACTACCAGGCTGTGAACAATTTCTCGGGGAATACTTGATGGAAAGGTCTTCAGTCTGAGTGCTTACACATGGACCACAGCTTTTCCAGCATTTCTGATGAGCCACTGAGGCTCATGCCACCAAGGAAACCAATATTGTTGTCTAAGCAATTAATTCTTCCACTAGATCCTAAGTCGCTGGAAGAATAGACCCTTATCCTGATGGGCTGGCACCAGCTCTGCTTCTTTAGGGTGCTAAGGTATCAGCATTGGCATGGATGAAAGCATTGAGGTTCTCTAGACCTTCAGAGAAACCCCTGCATGAACACCACAAACAACGTGCATTCTCCTGTCACCTGAATACGAATTCCCCAAGTCTGTTCCTTGCATTTATTACTGCAAAAGGAGCCTCTGGATGAGGATCAGCCTCCTCCAGTGCAGTTGGAGGAGTTCCACCTAGTTTCACCCTGGTGGAAGGCCGGTGATTTGCTGTAGAGTTCTTTCTGGGTCACACGGATCACTCTGCCTGCAGCTGCAGTCATTGGCTTTTACCAAAGAGGTTCTTTTGGGAACGGATGACCAAATTGAGGGCAATTTAGTGCTTGCACTGAAGAGGCCTCACATGCTGTGAAACCTTCCTGCCTAACGGGCTCTTACCTTCCTCTGCAAACCCCACCGAGCTGCCTTATCCCAAACTGCTCATCCTCATCCATAACCCATGACTATCCTGGCTTCATAAACCAGCCCTTGGCTCCGCAGCCCTTGTCCAAGACAGATGCCCAAAGGCGTGAGTCAGACCTGCCGTGCTCAGTTGGCACGGAGTCTCGGTGTTTTCTGTTGTCACTCATAACCCGAGCGCCTGGGTATTTATGGTGCTGGAGACAAAGTCAATATACTGGGAATGAGTCATATTCAAATGAGGTTTGTTCTTGCTATGTACAACACGCTGATTGTGTTCCACCAGATGAACTCCGGCTCAATGACAAACAGCTGTTGCTGCCACATCTTAATTAAAATGGAAGCCTGGCCTGAAAAGTTCTCCGATTTTAATCCACGACAATAACAATACCGAAGTGAAAAACCAAGGGTGAGCTGGGAGGAGAAAGGAGAAATAAATGTTGTCTGTACTACAGAAAATTTGCCTCTATGTTAATTAATTCTTGGAGACAAATTCAATTTCACACGGCTTCAGAATGATGGCAGGTAACTTTGGAAAATTTTTTTCAGTTCTCTCAAGTTTTTTGCAGTTATGTCTATAATAAACCAGGTGTGAGAAAAAAAGAAAACAAAACAAACTAAAGTCCTTCCTATACTTTCAGCCTTATTTTAGTCTTTAGAAATGGAAATCTCTCATTGGCTTTGATTCTAGCAGTGACGTTGTTGGAGATATATTTTTACAGGGCTCCAGCACTGCAGTTCCTTCTGGGCTGTAAATACCCTGAAGATTCTCAGTGTTTTATTCCATTTTTTCATGCTCACCCTCAGTGTCACTGCCTGGTTCTTACCCTGCCAGGCTTTCCAGCTAGGGACACACTCTTGAAACTAATGAGCTTGTTGATGAGGGCTTGGTCCCCAGACAAAAGGCTGCATGATGAGTTTCTGGTCCATAAAAGCAGCTTTAACAGAGCTGCAGAATAAGAATTCAGCCCCACTTGATGTGCAGGGAGGTGGATTTCCCTTGTACCTTGTATCTTTTGGGGAAAAACAGTCTCCTTTATTTTTTTTTTTTTTAAACTCTCTCTGATGGCCAGTTCCTTAGCAAGAATTCTAATTATTTATTTGATATGAGTTTTGATTTTATTTAACGGAGCTTTTTCCATAAAGTATTGATGACCTCATGCAACTTGGAAAGTGTCAGAGCAAACCAGCACCACTAGAGACTGATAAAGAGATCCGTGATAAGGAATTAAGATAATGTATTCACAGCTGGCCCAGTAGGACCTGTATTTGTGCAACAAGATTTTGAGGGAGATTTTAATTATCACCTCTGTCAGGCACTCTGGTTTTCCCAGAAATCTCCCTGTCTCCTCTGCCAGATGCATTTGCAGAGTGATGCCAACACGGGAAAATGAAGTTAATTTCTCCCGTGTGACTGGAAGGGTGGAATTCTCACCCACAGCCTGGTGGGAGATGCAACCAGGCTTACGAAGAAAGCAGCAGTGAGTACTTATTCACTGTGCCCCCACCTCTTCTTCCAATTTCAGGAGCCAAAAGGTCTACTGAGAACCATACCCGTCTTCCAAGGAACGACAAAGTGCAGGGAGAGGTCTCCTCCAAAACTTGGCACCTGTGGTAGTTTTGCTTCCTTTGGTGGTTTCATCACTTCATGCCACATAAAGGTTTGGGGGCCGTAGCTCTATTTTTGTCTGTATTTCTCTGACAACTACTATGGGGGGATCTAGTCTTGGCTGAAACCTCCTTGATAACGGGCGTTGGATGAAGAATACGAGACACTCTTGCAAAGACACTGAGTGAAATACAAATGTGCAGTATTTTGAAAGGTATTTTTTTGGTCAAATGGGCTAATCCCTAATCTATTGAAGAAGGATTTTCATTGATTTAGTGGGCAATACATATGAAATCTATCTAAATGTCAGTATGTATGGTTTGGTTTGAAGCCAAGATGCATTGCAAAACAGAGCAAGCCCTCAGCTGTAGGCACTGGAAACTTAACTTCCAGAAAACCTATCATTTCCTAAAGTGAAACATCAGCAATTAGGCCCCATAAATAAAAAGCAGTCTTTCTTTCATATTAAAATAATCATCATAACAAGAAGGGATTTCAGGATTTCTAACAAAATGGCCTCGGAAAGCAGCATGATTTGCTGATATGTCATAGAATCATCCAGGCTGGAAGGGACCTCCAATAGGTCAAATATATCTGTCAAATATTTCTAAATAATCTTTTTTTTTTTTTATAACAAGGGCTGTATCACTAGATATTTTTACATGCAAACAGGGAAATCAAATGGAATTTAAGAATCTAAATTTTTTCTATTTCCTGGGAATTTCCATGTCTTTTAAAGGAAGTGGTGCCACTCTGTGTTCCATCACGATTCCCGTTGCTTCACCTACATCAGCTGCTCGCAGCGCCTCGATTCCCCGCTGCCCACCCGTCACTGGCCAAGCAGCGGGGAGCAGCCCGAGCCACGCCGGGGGAAAGGCAGCGAAACACAAAACCCCGGCCCAAAATTACATCTGTTTAATTCTCCATGATCTTTGCGCCACGATCCAGAAGACTGATGGTAATCCAGGAATAAATGTGCACCTTTTACACAACATTAACTGACTTTCTCCCCGCTTGTCAAACAGCTTTGGGATTTATTATGTGTTTATTGTATGCCTCGCCAGTTTTCCAACTAAGGGACTGCGTATTTATTTTTACCTTCCACCTCTGAGCATTGAATTTGGCTTAGTCGAGCACATTTGGTAATGGACTTTAACTGTACAAAACTGAGAATTTTGTGTTATTTGGAACAAAGGGGCATGGGGGAACCAGGGCTGGAAATCCAAGGTAACGAAAAATGGACACTCCAAGAAAGAGAGTTTTCCACTAGAGAAAAAATTAACATGTTTTCACAGCATATTATGTGTTGGGGCTGTAAAACTGAAGTTCCAGGTGTCTGAAATCTGCTGATTTACCAGAGTTCTCAATTTCAAATATTTAGAGCATTAATGGCTCTATACTTGTAAGTAACTGTTTGCTCATCTCTCTTTTCAATTGCAGAGTTATTAGAGTGGCTGAAAGTATCACAAAAGTTACACTAGATTATATTAATCAGTGGTTATAGAATAATTGATTTTTGATGAACCGTTCACGTACCAGGTGGTTGGATGGTTCCTTGATACTTGCTTCTTCCCCAGTTAATGCTGTTCATTGACCACAGTTTGCCTGGAAATGAAACGGAGCCAGTTTCCATCTCGGCTCTGTAGTGCCGCTAATGGCTCTTTAAGTGAAATCTTTACCATTTTGATTTAAAATGACTCCTGAATGGACACAGCTGGATTCTCCCTCACCGCATTCATGCTCCTCTTCTGCAGCTGATGAGGCACCCACTGTTAATCCTGTGATTAGAGATGAACTGCATAAACACGGACCCGATGCGCAAACTCTGCAGTGAGTTGTGGCTGAGAATCATCCTACACATTTTTGGACGGGTAAATCTATACGTAGAGAAGTGGTGACTGCCCCAAAGGTGAATGCGCTCTCTCGTCCTTCAGAGTGGTGTTTTGGGAGGTGTCAGGATGAGTTGGGCAAAAAATAACCTGAAAAGGCANAGAATCATCCTACACATTTTTGGACGGGTAAATCTATACGTAGAGAAGTGGTGACTGCCCCAAAGGTGAATGCGCTTGTGCTTTACGTGATTCATTACGGTTTAATTGGGAGCATCCAGCTGAATTCACATCCAGTCAAAGAAGTTTTTTTTTTTTTATGGCTACTTTTGCAATTGGAACAAAGATTTGCCACGTCTGTTTAATGTGTTTTCAAACCAGCCGTTACCAAATGAAGTCAAAATACTGTGATACCTGGAAGAGGGGTGGGACCATTTAGGCTTGTGGTCTGCATGCCACAGAGAATGAACATTGCTGACTATCTTTTCGTGGTCCTCCTCAGCTGGACAGACCCTGTACTTGTCTTACCTTGGGCACATTTAAGGTAGTTGAGCTGTTCTAATTGCAAATGGGTGCTGGGGGGATCCTGTTGGATGCTGTGTTGTGCTCCCGTACCATTTGTCTGCAGTGTCACCAGAGCACATTTCTTCTGGAAAACGTGGGTGTCTGGTCACCCAGATCCAGAAACTAGTGGGGCGTACCTGAAGACTAACAATTAAGAAGCAGATATAATTGCTCTCAAAATTATTTAGCTCAGGCAAGGTTAGACACCATTTTTATTTCTCAGTTATCAACACAGGCAATGAGAAATAAAAAAAGCCTGGAAATTATATTCCCTACTGAGCACAGCTGAGGGTGGGAGGAGACAAAGGAGTAACGATGCCATTTCTTTAAAGAGTTTCATAATCTCCAAATGAAAGTCCTGCACAGAGCATCATCTCATCTTATCCATAATTTGAGTCTGTTGTTCCTGAGAAGGAGGGAAAAGGAGTTGTGACACAAGTTTCCAACACCAGCACATCCATTAAACAGCTGCATAGAAAAAGAAACTGGACATCTTCAGCGGTTTGGGTTTTGTTGGTTGGGTTTTTTTGTTCTTTTAACTTTTATTCCTTTGTCATAACTTTGCTCTGTCCTTGCAAGCCAGGGGTGAAAAAGAAAATTTACTACTATAGTCATTTATATCAGAGAATCAAATGCAGCATTTTCCTTGCGTGAGTTCCTGCGAAGGCAGACATATGGATGCTTTTAAGAGCTGGGTAGGCTCCTGAAGGAAGTGTTACACAGAAAATCACTGTATTAAGCAGATCACTCCTCCTGTGAATGCTGATACAGCTACAGATTTTGGCTCATTAATGGGTTGTCATAAAGTGCAGTGATTGAATTATACTGTTTCCTATCAGTTTTTCTTTAATTCTGGATCAGATTCTGGCACGTTTGTTAATTGTGGCAGCTTTCACTTAAGGAAAGGGGTTGGGAAAATATTATTGTCAAAGCAATTCTGGATTAAAATGCGATTAATAATTGTAAGAGATGAATGCAACGCGACTCTGTGCATCTCAGTGTCAAAATGCCAGTCTCATTGTGCCATATTTCTTGGGGCAGCCTTTATTTGTTGGCCATATCTAAATAAAGACAGGTTGATAGCTTTAAATAAGTTTATTCTTCTTTTTGAGCCTTTTAATGATTCTGAATGGCAGCTTGTTAACTCTGCTACATCCTCTGCCAAGCCTAAGCTTGCTAAAGAGCTACAGGTGGAACCCAGCCTTTCGACAATGAGGTCTCGATGTGCTTTGAAGAGGAGCAGCGCCCACACCTGCCTCTTCTGAAATGATGGGGCCACAGTGCTGGGTGGTTTCTGACACAGAGTGTCCCAGAGGTGGGGATGCTCCTTGTCTGGGGAGAGCTGCAGGAGAAGGCAACTGCTTTGAGGAAGGCAAACTCCCAGCTGAGAAAAAAGTGATTTTATGGAAGCTTGGCCCTTGGATGGTGTCAGCCTCCTATGGAGTGGATGGGCTTTGGGTCTTCTGGGCCCTCCCTGGCTGTATTTGGCAGGCAAGGTAAGTGATGCAAAACCACTGTGGTCTCTGTTCTGGTTTTTATAGCTCTCGTGTGAAACAAGTGGATTAACCCAGTTGCGCTGTGTTTGTTCCCTTTTCCCTGCAAATAAAACCAAAGCAAAAAATCTTGTACTTTTGAGGAAATGATGTTTAGTTACGGGTTCAAATATATGCAGCTAACATTCATAGAATGGTTCAGGTTGGAAGGGACCTTGAAGATCACCGGGTTCCAAATATTTATAGGCTTAGGTTAGTTTGCTAGTTTGTTAGTCAGTATGTTTACTTTGGAATTTGTGAGTCTTTTGCAAAGCCTGCGTCGGTTTCCTCGTGTGTTTTGTGGATTAATGATACACAAAATGCCTCAGTATCTGTTGTGATTAATGCCCTGGAGGAACCTGTTAATGGCTGTGGAATTCCTGCACGTTTGAAGGCTCTGACACAGCAGATAATTTCCCCCTATTTCCCTGCCCCAGCAGACACAAGATTTAGAGTTGCTGATGTTCTGCAAGACAAGATCTCCTGGCGAGGAGTCCCAGACGGGAGCCGAGCCGTTGTGATGGTGGGGATAAGCTCAAATAAGCTGGCCCTGGCCAGAGAGGTTATCTAAATGAAAACCCAAATTATAAACCCTTTGGAGCCTTTCCCATCGCTGCTGGCAAAGCCCATGTTTAAAAAAGAAAATTAAATGTTTCAGTGTGAAGAGGGTGCGAGTATTTCGGCTTCAAGAAATTAGGTGGTAGATTGAAAAAAATGTTACAGTGCCCAAAAAAATGACTTATTGCAAAATCCCACAATTTATTCAAAGAAAACAAAAACCACCAGCCCTTTTCTGGTAGAAAATGGTGGAAGCGTACACTATTATAAACATACAGATTCTCATTTTCTCTGGAGATGCTCGCTGTAAAACTCTAGCACGAACAGTCATTTCCAAAGCTTAGGGCTGTTTTGGGGGGCAACTGAATTCTGGTTTTATGTGTGATGCTGCCTGATATATTAATGTGTGACCCTGGAGCTGATGCCTGGGGGAGCCAGGAGGTACCAGCATGTGGTGGGGGAGCCACCCTGGGTACCCACAGGTCACACCAGGAAAATAATTGCATCAGTATAATTTTAATAAGAATCAAGTTTACCTTCTTTTCAGACTTGTCTAGGGCATAAATTAGGAATCAAACAAGCAACAAGTTCCTTATATCCCTGCTGAAAGTCTCTGGGCTTAATTTAGTCAACATCCTGAATTAATTTTGCTATTAACCGGATGCTTTCTCAAAATGTAGGGGGAAAGTTGTTTTTTTTAACTGATAAGATTGTTCTGTGAACCGTTGCTAATGAGCTGCTGTGTCATTCCCTTATGCTTTCTATTTGTCTTCTTTAGTCTTCTTTCAGTTTTAAGTATTCCGGTCTCCTACTGCCTGTTAAGACTTTGTTTTATTTTAACTGGGAGCTTCAGAAAAGTTTTAAAAGCTGTTAGAAAGCAAAACATTCTGTTGCTTGCTTTATTTATTTATTTAAATCACTTTAATTCAGGTGAGTGGATATACAAATTATTTTAACTTCTCTTATGCGTTCCTGTAAGGTCTATAATCAATATTTCTTTTTTAATAAATGTCCTTTTTTGGTTCCCCCCAAGCTTTTCTTTCTTGTCCGTGAGAATGTACTCGAAATCTGTGGGGGTTCCAGAGGCTCTAGGATCGCTCCTGGGTAGGGTTGTAGGACACAATTTAGCTCTGCAGAGCAATATTCTTCCCTGGACAGAATAACCTGTTTCATCAGAGAATCCCTTTGGTTTTGAGCATGCAGCTCGCTAGGGCCTCTGCCAGCATAGCAATGACCAGAAAGAATAATTTTCCCAAGTGTTTTCATTATATTGATGAGATATATATATATATATATTTTTTTTTTTTTATTTCCACTTTAAATCTGGCTGCAGTAAAAGCTGAGTCCTGCTTGTGGTAGAATTGTTTCTTTGATGATGATAGAGCTAAAGTGCTATAACCTCCATACCCCACGTGCATCCCTGTTGGCATCAGTGTGCTTCTCTGGGCAACCAACTGCTGCCACCCAGAAACGGGGATAGCTGTGGAGGTGCCGCTGAAGGAACTGTTAAGCATCACTAGCTGGCTGTTGTGGTATCAACGCGTTATAAATCTTCTTCGTTGGGTTGGTTCCATGTCGGTATGTCAGTATAACTTCCAATTTAACTCTGGCCCTGGAGAACTTGTCTTGCTGATTGCAGCAGCGAGTGATTTATGTGGAGCAGAGATAGATCCTGTGTGGTCCCTCTTCTGTGGATGGGACTGTGGGTGAAGACCCCTCATGGCATCTCTGGAGCTCTGCACAGCAGCCCACCAGTGGGTTATGGCATCTCTGCCCTGGATGGCAGCTCTAGACTCCTTTCCCCACAGTAAAACAGTCATGTGGATATGAAAAAAAACCAAAACCCAAACATATATCTTCTTGGTAACCATTTTTTGAGGTGCTTTTAGAAAGGAGGGGTGAGCACCAAGGGGTAAAAAAAATAAAATAATAAAAGAAAGAGATAAAACAGTCATACTAAAAGGCTTCAGGCCAAAACAAGGCTTTTATTTTGTGACCGGCTAATTCAAGGTGACTCACAGGGCCTTGAACATCTTAAAACATCGCTGTGATGATGATTTCTTTTGGCCAAGGATATTTTGTGGGATTCACATAGCCAATTTATGTCTCAGGGGGTACGTAGCAATTCATCCCCTTTTTGTTCAGCCCAGTGCAGTTGGGGTTTTTTTTTTTTTTTCCCCTTTTGTGAGAAATGATGCTGTTCTTGCTCAGTGATGCTGACACACAGCACTGGGTACCACAGCATCTCCCAGTTCTCTTTTTAAACCTGAGTTCTAGAAAAAAAGCAGCTCTTCCCCAGTTCCCACGCCTGGCCATGGGTGCAGTTGGGGGTTCAGTGCCATGGGGTGCCCTGGGGGGTGACCCCCAGGTTGGTGGGGGGACCCACCAACAGCATGTTTTATCTCCCTGATGCTCTCCTCTGTCTCTAAATTTTGGTCAGAAACTTTCAGCTTCCCACTGTATTCTAAGGAATTGAGTAAATTAGAAAAACTATTGAAGCAAGAGCTTCTCTCTCCCCTCGATCAGGTAATGCTACGCTCCGTATTTATCTGAGGAAGGAAGAACTTTCACAACCCAGTGATTCCACTTTTTTATTCTTTTTACACTATGAAGTACCGTAATATTGTTTAATAGTGTCATACTTATATTTCACGGTCTAATCCACTTTTCTTTTCCATTCCCATTGTATTTTATGTAGTTTGAAGTCTTAGAGTCTAGAGCTCGTGAGGCAGCCTTCTCCCCGTGCCTTGTGAATGCAGCAGCGCTGGGGCATTCCTTAGGCTTTGGGGTTTGTGGATTTATTTATTTATTTATTTATTTATAACTGAAACAGTGCAAACTTTTCTAAAGAATTATATTGTCCTAAATAATTGTCCTATAATTCTAAAGAATTATATTAATTTCTAAAGAATTATATTGTGTATATTTCTAAAGAATTATATTATTTTTTCTAAAGAATTATAATGTCCCGTGCATAATGTACGTTTTCTTTGCCGTTTCCATTATCTGCTCCCCAGCACAGCGCATTTGTCACCGGTTTTCTTTCCTCCTGGCTTTAATGAGAATTTCAGCTTTTGGGACGTGCTGCCTCTGTCCTTTGTGTCTCGTCGGTGCCCTCTATTTCTCTCCCCCTCTTGGAGATAAAACTGCGTTTTGCTGCTGTTGCAGTTCCAGGCGAATTTGATCAAGATAGAGGAACTGACTCATCACCTTTGCCTGAATCTTTAGGAGCAGCGCTGGCCCACGTGTCCTGGAGGAGACGGGCTCAGCATCCCGCGGTTGGGTTGCCAGGAGAGAGCCAGGGGATGTCTTGTTGTTTTCACCCACGCTCTGCTGAGGCTCTTTTGGATCCTGGTTCTGTTGATTTTTATCTTCTGTAAACGGAGAAGGAGCGGGGGAAAAAAGCGAAGCTGATGACTTGGGGAAATTTCAGAAGGAGCGTTTGAGACGGAGAATGCCACCAAGTGAAATGTTTCCTGCAGCATGTACCGTGCACAGTTCAACGGTACTGAGCTCTCAGGGGAGTCGCCTTGGGACCCGTGCTTAATTTTCCCTCCTGTGTATAAAGCCAGACCCCTCTGCATGAGCCGCTATACGTGCTGCTTTTGTTCTGGCATAATAATAGGGCTCATAACTCCCGCTTAATAATTCGCCTCCTAATTCAATTGAGATCAATGATAAATGTCCAAAGGCCGTCCAGTGGCGCTGGGGCAGTGCAAAGCGGAGTTCAAATGGAGATGTTAGCCCATGGGAAGTGCTGCTTTAACAAGCAGGGCAACTTATTTAATCCGAATGCCACAGCTGTGTGCAAGCTGCGGTGACACGAGGGTCAGCATGGATTGCAAGGGAACTGCAAGCCGAATTTCTGCAGTGGCTGTTTTTTTGCAGCAAGCCTGACCAAATAGGCTCCTTCTCGCATGGTTATAAAAACACAGTTTTGATCTTATTTTCAGCATTACTGCCTGTTATTTCCTTGGGGTCTCGTTGGCCCTTTTCTTTGTGGTCGTTGCAGAAGCTTGGGAAGGGAAGAGCTGTCTACGAAGGAGCACTGGCTGTTGTGTGCGCTGCTTTGCTCCAGCCCCTCTGCTGAGCAAGGGAAATTGAATCTTATCTGGGACTGGCAGTGACAGTTTGGGAGAGAGAGGAGGTGTGTTTGTGCTGGGGTGCCTTGGGCTGAACCTCCTTGGACTGCAAATGAGGGACTTTGGAGCGCTTTTTGCAGGATTTTTCAGGGATGCTTTGAGCCATCTTCCACCAGAGCTGGGACCTCGACCGAGGGGAGCAGCCTCCTGCTGCCTGGGCTGCCAGGGGTGGCCCAGGAGGGGATGAGGCAGGAGGAACCCACGCTCTTGATCAGGAGTGGAACGATAGGACAAGGGGGAAGGGTCTTATACTAAAAGAGGGGAGACAGAGATGAGATGTGGGGAAGAACTTCTTGGCTGGGAGGAACTTCTTGGGTGGTGAGGCACTGGAAGAGGTTTCCCAGAGAAGCTGTGGCTGCCCCATCCCTGGAGGGGTTCAAGGCCAGGCTGGATGGGGCTTGGAGCATCCTGGGCTGGTGGGAGGTGTCCCTGCCCAGGGCAGGGGGTGGGACTGGATGATCTTCAAGATCCCCTCCAACCCAACCCATTCTATGGTTCTACGGCACCGTGCCTGTTCCACAGGACGCAGCCCGTGTGTCTCCAAGCGAAATGCATTAAAATAGGTGGGTTTGGAGAGTGGATTGTCAACTGCTAGTTTTGGGGTTGCGGAAGAGTGGCAGAGTGGCAGGGAAGGTGAGAATGATCTGGGAGAGTGAGAGCAGACCTACTCGTATACGCTGCAACTGCACAGATCTAGAGGAAAGTCTTTTGTGGGCGCATCCATAACTGCCCCCTGAATTCGGACCTGGGGCCTGAATTTTAATTTTTTTGCCCTTTCTTGTTCCAATGAGGGCCAGAAAATTTTTAACTTGTTTGCATTCTGCTCTTCCCCAGCCTAACTGGTGCGTTTAAATCCAATTAACTAGGAATCCATCTTTAGTAGGTGGTCTGTAATTTGGTTTTCTATCCCTCGTACGGCTTGTTTTACTGCTCCTCACAATAGTTATTGTGCCTGTGCTGCCCAGACACCTGGTTTATGTCTTTCCCTGTATTCCCTTAAGCCTTGTCTCCTCTCTTCTATTTTTATAAATTACTGAAATGATAGTTTTTATGTCCCGTGCAGCACATTTGGCAAGGTGGGCTGGAAGAGCTCTTGAGCATGATGATATTTTGCTGTGGAGATTCAGTCTCCTATGTTTTAATTAATGCTCAGCCCAGGTAAGTTGGGGCTTTGGTTTTTGGTTTTCTGGGGGTTTTTGGTTTTGTTTTTTTTAGGAAAACAGTATTTGTTCTGGCAGTGCTGAGCTGTGCACCGCTGTTGCTATGCAGCACCCTCCACTTCAGGCTTTTCTCAGGTTTTTGTTTTCAGCAAACTCCCCCAAATCCAAAGCTTTTTCTTCTCTTAGTTTTGCTTTACCTGGGTCAAGGTTTCTGTGCTGCAGCCTATGCTGTTGCAAGGAAATTTCAAATCTTGTGCTTTCTGGGCACTGCAAAGTATCCAGCAAAATGAAGTGTCTGCGTGGAGGGGAACTTGGGCAGGGAAAGAAGAATTTTATTGTTTCTTTTAACTGTCTCTTGAGATAATAATTCTTTAGACTTCGTGTTTATCATTCAAGCGAGTGGAAGATATGATTCCTTCACTTTCCTTTGTCAAATAGGTAAATACCATTTTGGGGTTGTTTTTTGTTTTTTTTTTTTTACATCAAAACTGAGGCTGCATAGTAAATGGGACCATCCTCGGAGAGTAAAACGGGTAACTTGAAAATGCATGCCTGGCTCTCGTGCATTCAGAATATTGCTATTAACATTATTTTGGAGTTTCTGAATGTGTGGAGGTTTTTTTTATTATTTAATGGTAACTTTTTTGTTTGAACAGATGGAGTTGTATAATGTGGAAGCAATCAATTCTCATACAGAGAACGGTAGATGAAGAGCAAGCAGAAACTTTAAGCATTTCCTATATATAAGGGATTTTAACACGTTCATTTACGTTACAATGCGGTTTCTTTTAGAGTATAATTGCAAACTTCTAGCAGGTTTTTGTCAAAACTGAGCTCTTTCCTTTCCATTTCATTCTGACAGGTATAGAAACGCTGCCTTTTAGTTTTGATCTGTCCTTTTACAACCCAACAGATGACAGTTTTAACTTGTGCCCTTAGTGCTACAGGAACAGACGACGTGGCGTGGTGGTGCTAGAGGTGTCGTGCTTTAAATCTTACTCTCACAAACTGGTATAAAAATTCACAAGAATGTGAGTTGATGTGGTTGGAGAGTTGAGTTTCAGGGTTTAAATATGATGGAAAGAGGTCGAGAGAAGGAAAAGAACTAGAAGACTATAGAGATCCTGATTTTAGTTTTTTCTCTGCTTAAAACCTCAGGCAGGTTTTCCTGAAGGAAAGAGGGACCGGGCAGCTCTGGCTGAGCCTGCACAGAAGCCCTCCTCTTGCCTGTCCCTTGTCTCTTCTCATGGGGACGTGCTCTCCAGCAACGTCACAGTATTTACTGCCAACATCGAGGGAATTATTACAGGTCATACTGGGACAGGTTTTCTTAAGCATCTTCTGGAAGGAGAAGGACAATTCCTTCTGGAACTGCCTGGAGAGTGCACAACCTGGTGCTACTGGGGATGGCGTAGGATGGGAGGTGACAATCGGGTTTTGGGGACTGGGTGCAGCCAAGAGGCTGGGGGCGTCTGGTCTGAGCCACCATCTTTCTCTCTGAAATGGGAAAGCAAAACATTTGCTTTGCTCCAGCAGTCGACAGGGCAAACATAATTAACGTGAGCCGAATATTAATGTTAGTGAAGCTTTATTTTACGCGTGGGAGGGAATGGTACCAGCAGAGAGCTTTCCGCCGAGGTCAGAACAAATGTGGGCTGTGTGTGTGGTTGTGCAGTGTTTGACTGCCTCCAGCACCATCGAACCCAAAAAGCACAGCCTGGAGACCTTAATCTGAATGCCATTCATGCTACCAGCGTTCTCTGAAGCTAGTAAATATTTTCACAATGGAGCTCTGCCCCAGAAAGGCCAAGCTGACCTGAAGTTTTCTCACTAACTTTTGACTCATCTTTGCAAAAATGTTGCCCGGGTACAGCTGGGTCAGGATTGCACCCGGTATCTGCAATTCAGAGGTTAAACCCACCTTTGGTGCACAGCAACGTGAAAAGGTGACGAAGCCACACAGAGGGTCTTGTTCAAAACACGTAGAGCCCACAGCTTCTGGCAATCTCCATCACAACCAGCGCCCCCAATGCTTTATTAATAAAAACAATCTCAGCTCCCAAGTGTTTCCATTGAGTTTGTTTTGTTCAGCCTGAGAAGTCAGAATTGGAAATTACACCTATTTCCCACCCTCCCCCCTCCCCCCCCTTCTGTTAAATAACTAAGAGGATCTTTTAGATATGATTCTCTGCGTCACATTTTTGGTCTCGGTTCGACCTCCTCAGGGCTCAGAGCCTTTGATGTCGTTACATATTGTACATTTCACAGAGCCTTTGTCTTGGAGGAAAATTCCTGCCTGACAGACACACACACACACACACACGCTTTCACATGCATGCGCTGTCAAAATATTATGTGCCATCCTAAATTATTTGGTAGCAGTGGGAAAAACACCTGCTTTGCGAGAACATTTCCTCCTTTCAATTATCCCCAAGAATTTCTGGGGAGATGTATTATTTAAAATGGTAATGACAACATGATGGGGAAAAAAAAAAAAAGGAAATTTTTGATTCTTCTTGTTCCGTTGCTTGACATTAGGGTACGTTGTTCTGATTCCCGTTTTGTTGTGTGTAAATGGCTTTCACAAGGTGAAGCAAATACATCCTGTTCTTTATCCATCACACCCATGTAGTATATGATATGCAAAACCTTTTAGGACTTACAGGGCAGCAAATGCTGCTTTTTAATTATAAATACACATAAAATATGCAAAAAGCTAAAGTTGACATGAGCAAAGAAAGAGAGCAGGAACACTGAGATGTGTGTCTTGAAACCACGGTGCTTTTAAGTGCAGTGGTAATTTTTGAAAATAAATTAGTGCGGTAACATTCAGAGGTGCATTTTAACAACCTGGAAAGGTTTGGATCGTTTGGCAGCGCTGTTCCGAAAAGATACTTCTCTTCTGGCTGGCTGAGTAGTTGGTACGTAATATTTATATTTATTGTGTCTAACTAGATACAGAACTTTATGTACGTAACTATCATACATAACACATTTTAAGATTCAAACTTGTCGGTTTTAACAGTAATTGTTGCTTAAAAGGTCTTTCGAGATAGGAAAGCTGATCCCCCTTGCAGTGTTCTGATCCACGTAAGCCCAAACACAGAAATAAGGGCACTCTACTGCTCTTCTTCCACACCTTTGCAAATACAATCCAAGGAGATCAGGAACATTACCTGTGAGGCTTCTTTCTATTACGTGTGTTGAGACACGTCAGGCAGAGGCTTCTGCCCAAGTAAGGACCGTTAGTTGGTGGGAACAGGGTGGAGGTTCTCAGGACCATGCTCGGCTGGGTCAGAGGAGGAGCATCCATGGAGCTGAGCAGGATGAAGAGGAGGCGTCAGGGGTGATGAGTGGGGCTTCTCAATGTGGTTTTGGTGACAGATGGCCTTATCTCAAGGGCGGTCATGAACCGGGGAGGTCAATGGGAGAAAAACCAGCACTGAGCTCTGCTGGGCAAAATAATGTTGGAAAGGAATCAGTCTTCTACTCTCGCCCTCAGCTCTGTTGTGTCAGGCCTGGGTTTTCTGGACTGTGGAAAGCTTCAGATGTTTTAAGACATTTCCATTTACTTGTTTCTTTACCGGACACCTCACCAGACTGAGTGACATTCAATTAACTCCAGAGTTTTCCTTGGCCAGAAAGAAATCAGTTGCAAAGCAGGGATCGCGTGCAGAAAGGGGATGGAAGCAGCTCCTTCTTGCTAGCGGGAATATAGATGTTTTTATGACATCTGGTGGTCACAAAATCACAACTACTTTAAGTGAAAACGGCAGCTGAAAAACCTTCTGGAGAAAACTCTTTCTTTTAAGACCTTACATATATACGTAAATATACACGTGTATATGTTATTGCATTGGACTTTTATCTTGCCCCCATCTGTTGCTTTAGGTCTTTTTCATATTTATTATATGGAGTTAGAGAAGATTATATTATTCAGAAAAATATTAAAGATAGGGGAAAAAAAGGAATCTTTATTTAGCCAGGAAATTTCATTGAAGTTAGTGTAAAATCTGTTGGCATCATGAGTACAGAATTTGGCCCCTGTTCAACATGACTCGGGATTACACCACGTGTTTTCACTTGCAGCATTCCCTGCGCTCAGCCCAGTAGCACCAGCCACGGGTTTCCCGTGCCTTTGTATTCATTATTCGAAGAGTTTTAAACCGGATGGGAATTTCACTGTCCACTGCAGGCGCTGGGAGGGGGATGTGGCAGGATTTATTTGCTTTATTACTGGCTCTGGGAAATGCATGATTCCTACCACATGGTATGATGTCATGTAACGATGGCGTTGGAGTTGGAGGGGGGGTGAATTACCGAGTTGGCTGTTGTAATTAAATAGATAGCTTGCTAGGGCTTCACCCAGGTTTAAAATAAATGGCAATGCTACTGTAGACTTTCGTTGGCTTGGATGGGGCTCATTATATATCGTGCTTTTTACAAAATACCTACTACAAATCTAAAGACTTTATAATGCTCATCACAGTTATTTTAGGCAGATGATGTTGTTGGCTCTTGCCTGACCTAAATTATTACGATAGTAAGAAATGCAAAAAACCAAGTTAAATTACTCTTTAGCAGAAATTTCAGGCAATGGACACTTATCCATGAATATTTCATGCAAAGCTATAAATAATTCTGTTGGATTTTGAAGATCAGAAAGTGACTACTTGGATGATGTAGGGCATTTATGTAAGCCTTATCGCTTTGTGCATGCTCTGAGACATGCTCATTCATGGAATTCAAGTCATGTGTGGCTAAATTTGACATTTTTCCTTAAATTTCTTTTAAAGAGCTATTTGTTTCGATTGCTTAAGGTTGGAATAGGCAAATATAGCAATGCCATTCACCTCTGCTCATACCTGAGAGCTGCACACACTGAAGTGTTTTTTCACAAAGCTTTTGCCTTTTAAAAATGTTTTATTCATTATTCTAATACTAGTGCAGAATGTTTCGTGCTCATAAAATATGTGTTTGTTAGAATACTGAAGTGTAGGTCTCCACGAACCTTCATTCAAATATAAAAATCAACTTCACTGGGTTGAATTTACCCCTTTCTGAACTGATTTAGGTGTTTGGGTTTTGGGTTTTTTTTTCTTTTTTTTTTTTTTTCTGTAAATGGTGGTAATGCCTTCATATTAACCAGGGGAAAACAAATAAGGCCTAGGGTTGTTTTTTCCCTTGTGCCACAGTTCCTGCCATTAGGCAGTCAGAGTTTTCTTATCCAAGAAAGAAGTAGATTTTTTCTTTTTATTATTATGAGGAAAAGGCTTGGAGAGGTGCTTAGTTTCACCACGAAGGACTCACCAAGAAGACAACCCAAACACCTGAACTTTGTTGATTGAAGACGGAGAGAACTTGTGATTCTTGAGATGCTGCTTACCATAAGCACAGCTCCTGGTCACAGCAGTTTCTGCGTGCCCTGTTCCTCCCTGAATTCTTCTCCAAGAGCCACACCGACACCAGCCTCCCCTCCGCTCAGACACGCGCTGGTGTATGAGGGCAGCTCTCCTCCAAGGACCTCCAGGGTGAGGTTTTTCCCTCTGCTTCTCGGGTCTCTCCCTCCTCTCCCCAGTTTGAAGGGGTGGAGTTTCTGGCAAGCAAACAAAAGAAATCAGGAAAACATCTCTTTGGAAATTGAATACTTACATACACGCTTTAATTATTCTGTTTAATTATTTAATTTAATTTAATTATTTAATAATTATTAAATTATTTAATAATTTAATTATTCTGTTCTCTTTGTGATATGTAGGCTTTCTTCCAATCACATCCTGCTTTTTTATGCATAATTTTTAAGATATTATGATGGCCATAGCATCAGAGTGGTTACAGTTGGAAGGGACTTTAAAAATTAAGTTCCAACCCCCTGCCCTGGGCAGGGACACCTCCCACCACACCAGGTTGCTCCAAGCCCCATCCAGCCTGGCCTTGAACCCCTCCAGGGATGGGGCAGCCACAGCTTCTCTGGGCAACCTGGGCCAGGCTCTCACCACCCTCAGCTACCTTCCCACCCCTCAGCTCCTCTGCTTGGATTTTTGCTTCTATTTTACCACAGTAACACCAGGATTAGGTATAACATTTCCAGGCTGTATTTCATTATCATTTTTCACAATTTATATGATCTCTTTTGTAATGCCAAACGTGCTGCTAGTACATGATAAATCTGTGCAGCAGCAAAGAACTTTGCCTCTCTTCTGTTTACAGCTAATCTTTTAGTGTGACAGCAAATGTTGCTTGCATACTGATGTGATAGATACCGCAGAACCAGGACAGGGGAAAATAAGTAGGCAAGCTGAGAAGATTTACCAGGCCAGAGCCAAGGAGACAATTTATATGAAACAAAATTCCAATAGGTGGGAAAGCACAGAGGGTAGCAGTAAAATCCACCATGGGAATTCGGGTGAAACGCTGAGGTCAGGAGCGAAAGGATCTACCCATCCAGGGAAGTTACCAGCAGGTAATAAGAAAAAAGCAGGAAAGCTGTTAGGCTGGAAACACTATCCCCTTTGATTAATTATCATTATTTTTGTTAAATGCATTGCTGTTGCCATGTGTGCCTCTCCTCCAACCCTTTTGCAGCTGGTATATAATTACCAAATCTGGCATGCAATTACTGATTTGCCCGAATTTCATTCTTTCAGCGCTTCTCTGCTCTGCGTCTGGTCAACCTTTGGAGCTCTGCAAAAGTGGCTGCTTAGAGATGTGGGTTTCTTCAGAGATGAGAATGTGCTTCATCGAGCATTAAATAGCAGGCAGGGTAACGAACTGCCGCTGCGAGGTGGGTCCTTCTTCAACAGAAGGCTGAAAGCTCTAAGTTTGGGACTAAACCACAGGGATTGTCTCCTGGGCTTTATTTTGGAAGTGGGTAAATACAGAGCGAGATAAATAAAACAGAGCTCAAAGGTCCTTCCCAAATTTATAGTGTGGGACGTGGACACTACCTGCCTGCAGATAAATTGGGTTAGCTAGATGTGACAGTGCTGTCATCATAAAAATATCCTGTTTCCAGTCATTCTGAGAGGCTTTCAAAATAGGGTGGAATGAAAATATTTGTTTTAAACAATCCTTCACAGTCATCTTTATTGCTTTTGATAGTCCTTCTCCACCCTCAGTCATTCTGGCAGTTCCATCTCCCGCAGCACCAGGGATCTCTCTCTCCTCACTCTTTGCCCGTTCGGGTATTTGCTGTGACACCTCTTCCTTCCTCAAAATCGCTATGGTGGAACCCACCACTATTTTGGTACAAAGGTAGTTTAAACAGTATATTTTAGATGGAATATGAGCTGTTAGCCGGGGCTGGGCTCGTCCATCTCCCAGCGCCTACATCACTTGCTGGGGGTTCTGCAGCCTGGCAGGTCTTAATTTACTGTAATATTTCACATTCCATACTCTCTGTTCTGTACCTTGGCATTTCGCTGTTACTGACCCCCGGCAGCAGAAGGCTTTGAATGGCAGGAGAAACTTAATGAAGCGTTTTACATGTCTGTCATAAAGTGTGGGAGCATGTTTGAGAGCTGCTGCTCCGAATGCGGACTTATTTTCATTTATATCTTTCATAGCCAAAGGTAACGCTGCAATAGGCTCCTTTCCTGCTTTTATAAATTGAATCTCCGCTTTTCTTCTAGGTTCCCTCAGGAACCTGCGAGGGAATTTGTTTTCCCGTCCTGCAAAATACTTCAGATACTTTCCCTTCCCGAACCGAGGTGAGCGGTTTTGTTTATTTATAGGTGCTTTTCTGAAAGTCATACGTTTCATTTTCTGACCATTTTGAAGCATTTTCATTGGTATCAAGTTTGAATTTTTTACTTTTTTCCTTTGCCTTTCAAAGCAAAAAGTATTTTTCAGGTTCAGGTTCTGTCAGTTCAGGAGGTTTTTTTGTATCAGCCTTTTCACATAAACAAGGTCAGTTTGGGAGTGTTGGATCGTTAAATGAAAATATTTGGCTGAAAAAGTTAATTCGAAGCTGTTTCTTAACCTTTCTGTAGGTGTGTGCGGAGCGCAGGGAGTCCAGCTGTGGGGCTCTTTTCCTTTGAATCCCAAATCTTTCCAATTAATTTTGACATTGGAAATTAGTTTCAAATTCTCTTCACGCCTGCGTTTTCCCCTTTTTAATTTTTTTTTTTTTTTCTTTTTTCTTTTCCTCTGTTCCAGCCTCTCTCACCTTTCCTTTTCTGGGTTTGCCTTTTGTCCTGTGAGTTCTGCTGGGGCAGCCCCGAGCTGGAAGGGCACCCAAGCACCTTTCCTGCCTCTGGGTTCCTCAACATCCTCCTGCAGGCACCCGGTGAAGCACCCGATGCTGAGCTCTTCTGTAACATCTTAATAACCTCAACCTAATTGTGGGGGCCGTCGTGGTCTACTCACTGTGACGGGTAAATCTGAAACTTCCAATAACAACCAGGAAATCTTCGAGGCAAATACCATAAGGCATGGGAGTCTGTAGTCCCGTTTTTGTGGCTTTATAATAACTGGAAATTATTTATTTAGAGGTTTTGGTTGGGTCTGATGAAAAGATGCACATCTCTTACCTGTGTATACTCAAGAATATCTTTGGCTGTAGGCAGTTAAGGAGATTAACTGCTGTGTAATAGATCCCAGAGAAGACATGATGTGAAAAATAGTGATTATTCCAGTGCCCCAAACTTCTTGCCCTCTCCCCTGCAGAGACCCTGCGTTACCTCCTGCCCAGAGCATCCTGGGGAGGGCAGCACTCCCAGAGGCCCAGTCACCAGGGATTGCTGGGGAAACTGGAGCTAGAAAGGGTGGTTGGGGCTGTACCCGGGGAGTCCCTCTGTGGCGATGGGGGTATTGCTCCTGATGATGCCCTGATTTGCATTTTCTGGAAATTTTTCGTGTTCATGGCATGGATGCGCATCACTGTCCGCAGCCTGCCTCGGCGCTTAGCTCACAGAATCACAGAATCACCTAGGTTGGAAGGGACCTTTTAAGATCATCTAGTCCAATCAATGGGGGAAAAAACAAACAAACAAACAAACAAACAAACAAAAAAAAAACAAAACAAAACAAAACAAAAAAACAAAAACACCCACACAAAATCCTTGAGCACCAAGTCAACTTCTCTCTTGAATCCCTCCAGGGATGGTGCCTCAACCCCCTCCCTGGGCAGCCCATTCCAATACCTGGCAACCCTTTCAGGAAAGAAATATTTCCTAATATCTCACCTGAACTTCCCCTGGTGCAACTTGAAGCCATCCCCCCTTGTCCTGTCATCTGTAACTTGGGAGAAGAGACCAACCCCCGCCTCTCTGCAGCCTCCTTTCAGGGAGTTGTAGAGCTGGGTGCTCCTTGTTTTGCCTCTCATTTCCTCTTCCCAGTCCGCTATTTGGCAAGTTATCAAATGTCAGTTTTTATCCCGTTTCATTCTTTCGACATCAGATGATTGGGTTCTGCTCGTGCTTCTTCAGCGTGAGGCTGCCCTGGGTTTTACAGGTGTGCTGAGTGACGGACTGACCGTGTTTGGTTCAATCCTCACCAGAAGTCTGGCTTGGCTTTTTTTTTTTGTGGCTGTCTTCCATTGCTTTGTTTTCTAAAATACGTAATGAGATGTTTTAAATTCATCCCTCCTAGTATATTCCTGTGTATCGAAATACCAAAATACTTGTCTACACTTTTCCTTACCACTCCTCGGTCTTCCAGGCCCTCACTATTCCGCAATATTTTAAAGGCAATTACTGATGGCTGATAAGTTCCCCAGGATGAATTCTGCCATGCCCTGATGAGATGGAAGCTTTTCATGTCCCTAAGTGTTCTTTGACCTTGGACTTTCTTCCCTGGACCTTTCTCTGATGCTGATGCGGTGGATGCCCGTCCCCAGCCAGTTGGGCACCAAAAGCTTCCTCCTTTTTGTGATTCCTTTGCGTTATTTGCTCCTTTCTTGTTGAGGATCTCACAGTTCCTCTCTCCTCCGTGCGTAATGAACTAGCAGAGCCTTTGCTCGCCTGACCTCCTTTGGCACTTCACCCCTTTTGCTTTTCCTCTCTCTAAACCTAAAGCAAACTGTCAAGTTTCAGAAACCTTTTTAATGACTTTTTGGAGCAACTCCCTTAAAACAACAAAGTTAATCACTCCCAACTGCCTGTAGACTACACTTTAATAGGTGTCAGAGGGGTTCTTTTCCTGACCTGGAGGAACTGTTCTTTCTCTGTCAGTTGTTTTTTCTTTTCCCTGTAAAATTGGCCTGTGATGAGGAGAATCATACACAATACAGGTTGTGTGGGTCTTCAGTGACACAATATTTCAGTGATGCTCCTTCTGCATTTTAAGGGATAAAGAGCATTTCCCTCTTCCTTAAAAAAAAAAAAAAAAAAAAAAAAAAAAAAGAAACAAGAGAGAAGAAATATTCAAAATCTGGAGCGCTGCCTCTGCCAAGTAATTCTTGTTATTTCAAAACAAAAGTGTATATTTCAGGATTGGTGTTCTACACAAAAGAAAAAAACATCTGTGATTAAAGGTGATTTTAAATCATTCGAATTTCAGAAATCATCATCATTGTTTCTTCTTGCAGGGAGGGAACATGTTGATACCTCAGGCCTGGTCCTGTTGGTCCCTGTTTGGAAGTGTCCTGAGGGCTCTTGGCTTCTCCTGAGGGAGAATGGAAACCCCCCTGCCCATCATTTGGCACCACCAAGCTCCATGCTTCAAGTGCCCTGGCAGATTTCAGGTATGTACTACATGCAACCGCTGAACTCCACACTATTAAAACTATTTTTAAACTAATTTTTAAAGCTACAAATTGCCATAGACGTTACCATGGAGGTAACCCTTGTCTTTTTCCCGAGAGCGAGCTGGAGGTACAGAGATGGTGAAGCAGCAAGACCAGTTAAGCTGCCTGTGGATTTTGTCAGCTTATTATATTTTAACACCAGAACTGAAAACCACAAAGCACAAACATTTCCCCAAACCCAAAACTTTGTAAATATTCAGAAATATGCTAATCTAGATATTTACAGGCTGCTGCTTTGATTGTTTTCCATTTATTTCTAACACACGGAGCACCGTTGAGGGGTTGACAAACCATTTAAACAGCTCAAAGAAATTACCGGTTTTCCCTGCTCTCAATCATCTGTTAATTCTTTCCCTTTTGAAAAGTGCAGAAATTTCTCCTCTACCTGTCAGGCTGTGTGTAATTAATGCTGTCTTCCAGTTCTCCCAGCTCCCACCTCCACTCCTTCCCATCTCCCCATGACACCGTTTCCTCGGCAAGTCTGAAGAAACCGATTATTGGGCTAAAAAGGCAAGAAAGTTTGAAACTATTTTTCATGTGACAGCAGAAACATCAGCTGCAGTTTTGCTTGAAAACCCGGTGCATCATAATTTTCTGAGAAGGGATTTAAAACTTGCTGCTTTCAGGTCTCTCTGGGAGCCAGCCCCTGCTCCGGCCCCTTTGGGGTCTACAAAGGAGAAGGTGGCAGCAGCCCCTGCTGCTGGAGGTGGGGATGGTTCCTCTCCTGGAGGATGCAGCTCACGTTCTTTCTACCCATGAAATCCTGGAAAAGGAGAGTGAAGGAGGGGAACGCTCCTGGTCTTGCTGATGTGGAATGGGAGGATGCTGAGGGGTGGAAGGGAGACTTCACGGCCGATTTTGGCTGTCAAGAGACCTGCCACCCGTTGTCCAGACAGTTTAGGGAGCAGCCTAACGGGTATCTTCACGCTCACAGACACACATCCAACACAATTAAAAACCTGCCTCAAGCCAGTAATGAAAGCAGCTTGGCATTCAAAATCGAAAATGAAAGGGCACATCTCCATTATAAGAGAAGCCTTTCTGCCGTCACTCAAACAAAATTTCCTGCAGGATTTGGTCAAAATATTTGCACGAACATTTGCAGAACCAGATTTCAGCCAGAATCTGAGTCTTCCTGCAAATCATCACAAGGGTTGTTTTTTGGTTTTGGGGTGTGTGTGTTTCTTTGGTTGGTTTTTTTTTTTCCCTCAGAGAAAAACCAAAATGTTCAAAAGGCTAATTTGTAGTTAGGTGATACGACGTTGCTTACCCTTAAATACAACCTGTGCCCAGAATAATGAACCGTGATTCTTTTAGTCACGGGATGAACACAGGTTGAGAAAAGGCAATGGCTGTGGTGGCCAAAGCACATCCATCTGTCAGCCAAAAACGTGTCTATTGGCTAAAAGCTACTGTCTGCCTGATGGGAGGTGACTGGTTCAATTGGGTTTGATATTTCGGAATCAGATTATCTTTTCCTGGGGTTGAGTTATGCTGAGAGGCACCCTGGCTTGTAGAACAACTGAATAACATTGAGGGTATTGAAAACCCAACCGCCTGTTGGGAGGGGAACTTGCTGTATTCTTCAGTTGCATCCGCTTCTTGCAGGTTTATGAACGTAAAACAAATATTCCCTGTGTCCGATTTTGCGGCCAGTTGCCATGGTTGTGCCTCTTTTGCATTTTTCGGGGTAGGATTGTGCCAGGGAAAGCTGCTGCTGGAGAAGCCAAGGGATTTAGCCACAGCTTCTGGGGACCCACTGTCTCGTGGCTCTGGTGGCATCTCCTTTCTCCAAGCTGCGCGTGTTGACCCTCCTGGCACCGCTCCCTCTTGTTGCGCAGCGAGAGGATTTCCAAATTAGCTTCTGAAAATCTTTTACAATCGTTGCCTGCTTCTGTTGTGTAGGATTTCACTCGGCTGCAAAATAATGGGAGTTGATGTCAGAATCTCTTCCAGGCTTGAGCTGCACAAGACCATAAAAACAGGGTGCGGGGAGTAATTCAAACGCTCCTCTTGGAATTAGGGAATAGCCCTGCCTTGAGCCTCGGCACAGAGACTGGGGGAAAAGTAAATCCCTGCCTCAGATATATCCTGATTAAACATATTGCTTCTCGCCCACCAGGCCATTGCATCAGCTCAGGAAAAGCTTCACCAGGGAGCAGGAGCCATCCACACACGGCAGCGCTCACGTGGGAAGAACATGACCAGTGTACGTCGTGATTTGGAATAAAACCTGCAGAAGCTGAGTGATGAGGGGTAGGAGCAATCCTTCTTTTACAATATTTATATTAAATTACTATAGTCCAAGGAGGGCAGAGAGATGGAAGTCTGGAGCTGGTTTCTGCTTTACGCAGCTGAAAGATTTTTATATATATATTTTTTTTTTAAGAAATCCATAAAAAATGAATAATTGCTCTTTATTTTTAATATGGATGTTAAAGATTCAGAGCAGAGAGCTTGGTTCTTTATGACTATCACAGCAAAGAGCTACTTTGACACTCTGTCTTATACAAAACCCAAAGGCCACTCATTCATCTTCGGCAGTGATGCCGACGGGGGGGGGCTGCAGCCATTTATAGCTGTCGCTCCCCAGTGGGATGGCAAAGGAAAATCCCTTGGCAAGAGCAGAGTTTTCCTTATGTTTTCTGGTTTTCCAATATGTTCTCTGAGCACTTCCAAGTAAAACACTTCCAGACATGTCTGCCAGCAGGCAACGGTACTGGAGTAGGATTTCTTTTTTACACAATGATCTTAAATTGCAGTGGGGGAGGCAGCAGCCCCCAAACCCAAAGTTAGAATCGGTAACTGGAGCAATAGATTTTCATTCTCAGTAAAAAAGTATTGCTATTAAAGGCCAGCTGTATAACTTGCATCACTCCCATGTATAATTAAAACTCCTTTTCAAGTCCCTCCCTGTTCTAAGCTGTATTAATTACTCCTCAGCTAATCCTGTGCAATCTGTGGGCCCTTAAAAAAAAACCCAACCAACAGACCCCAATCTTTAAACAGATAGAACCTGATTTCACAACAAATGTTCCTCAAATTAGTGTCTCCTGCCTACAAACCAAAAATAATCAGGGAGTTCCTATAGCCAGAGAACTGCCAGGTGGGTTTGTTGGGTGAACTGTAAGAGGTTTCGTTGTCCTAAACCAATTGGTTTCTTGCGTTGGTCCCTTCATTTTCACTATTAATAAATGTAAATCTTGCTTGGGAAGTTTGTGTGTTACTCCCGTGCCGGCAGCCTCTGGTTAGGAAGTCCTGCTCTTAGACCTCTACCCTGATTGAATTATTATGGAACCCTAGTTTGTAATAAAGGGTCACCGATTCCCCTGGTGGAAAAGAGGAGAGGAAGCTAATCTGCTGGATTTTTTTTTTTTTTAATTTTAATTGTTTTCTTTTGGTTCTGCTTTCCTGGAGAGCAGCATTAATAATCCCTTGTCAGGATGCCAGGGACCTGTCATTCCAAATGCCACGTCATTAAGTGGGCAGGCTCTGCAGAGATGCATGGGCATTAAAACTGCTTAAAGGAAAGAAAGTTACAGAGCAGCATTTTGGAAGGGCACGGGGGAATTTTGTTTCCTGGGTGGATAAAAGGACGAAGGCTTTGAAGAGTGAACACTGGCTACGAGATGCCACAGGACAGGACGTAATCCCTAAGTACTTGCGCTTCCTACGGCATCCACTGGATTGTACTGGTAACCCATCACCCTGAGGTTTTCTTCAGTCCGAATTTAATGCCAGCTATAAATAATAAAAGGGGAAGCAAACAGATTGGAGTTTGATGAGGAGGAAAAATGCAATTATAGGGACAGCTTTGATTGATAAATGCGACATCAAGGTAGTTCTGCTGCTCATTAATACAACACTTAATAACATCTGTTAAGCTATAAGCTAATTATTGAGCTGCCTTTGCCAGCATCCCCTTGTTTTCTTTTGTTTCTTTTTTTTCTTTTTTTGTGTTGGAATTTAACATACCCACCTAGGTACAGATGACCTCTTTTCTTCAGATTCTTATCCTATTGAAAATCAAAAGAGAACAAATAGATGTATAACAAGCAAAAAGATTAAGACTTCAGCAAGAGTACGGCGGGCCATTCTGTCCTCAAAAAGCCTGGTAGCTGATTAGTATTGATTAGGTCAAGGTGACCTATTCTATTACAATACAGTTCTTACCCTCTCAAATTCAAAATAGCTGGAGTAAATAAGATTAATAGAACCAATTTGCTGCTCCCAAGTAACATTGTAATATAGCTTCATGTGACTGGGTTCACATTGGAAAATAAATAAATGGCCAGTAAAGCACTGTGGAAGTACAGTTACGAATTTCCAGAGCAATATACAGCTCTTAAGTCCTTTATTAATGGGAAGCGTAAGAACCAGATTATCAGCTGATACGAAGTGACATGGTTCTACAATATTTAAAGAGCTGCCACAGACTTTTTTCTCCCCCCAAAGTTCAGTGTGTTCCAAAGTGCTCTTTTATTTCTGTTTTCTTTATTTCTGGTTGAGTTGGCCTTTGGTCTTCTACCGCACCATGGTTAGCTTGGGTGGGTCCCCTAAGCATACCTGCAGACACCTGATATAAAATAAAAATCTCTCTGTAAATTCTTCAGAGAGAAGACAGAATAGGAGCCTGATGGTACCTTGTGATACATTTCCAATGTCTAATAGATGAACACGGAATACATTTTCATTCTGCTTAATGTGAATAAAGCACGTACCCTAAGGTGCTCTTATGCTTTAGTCGTTGGCATAGCCCTGTTTGGCAAAAAATGGCATTCTCTGTCTTCTCAGAAGCAGCTGATCATCTCATCTCAGGAAATTTGCTCTCATTTTCCTGCTGTTTTACACCTATTTCCTTCATTTTGCCAGATTTCAACACCTCTCCGGATGTTTATTCCATCTAGAATGATAAACGCAGCTCGCCAAGTAACAAATTATGTTCTCTAGACCAGGGAAAAAAAAAAAAAAAAAAAAAAAAACAATATATTTAAAATAAATTNNNNAATTTGTTTTCTAAACCGGGGAAAAAAAAAAAAAAAAAAAAAAAAAAGCTACTTATATCTAATTAACTTCACTACAGCATGTTTGACATTATGGGAAGGTAACCTGCTGAGTCCGGGGCAGAACTGTGCCAGGCTGAAACTCTCCCAAATGACTACTATTGATGAATAAACAAAGAGGGTCGGCTGAGGTGGTGGTAAACAGTATATCTTAATGCATTCTCTGCTTCTATAAACACTGAATTACCTGTTCAAAGCTCCTTCGGCCTATCTGCAGACCATTAAAATTACCCTGGTATTTAGAACTACAGAGGCTGAGAAAAATGCATATTCATTCCCTGCCGTCCCCCCACCCCGAGAAACCCAACTAATATTGAATCAATATTTAATTTTAGGGGACGGACTGGAGACACTGAGAGATCGTGTCTGAGATGCTCCCTGTCTCCTGCAGGATGAAGTCGGGGCTGGGGGGTGTCTTGTGGCCACGATGCCGTTTGCTTTCAATCGTTTCCCTCTGGGTTACATGATGTAATTGTAAGCACAAGGGTGGGTTGGTTTTTTTTCTATATTTGTACTAACACAGGGGGGTTAACCTCTGTAAGGTAATATAAATAATAAATAGCTTGGGAAGTTGCTGCACCGACTGTCACGCTCATTCAAGTGAGGCTTTTAGGCTTGGTTGTTAAGCTCCTGAGATGGGGGAAGGATCCTCATGTCATGCCAAAGCATTTCTTGCTGCCATTCACAGAATTGCAGAATGATACGTGGCTGGAAGGGACCTCTGGAGATCATCTCGTCCAACCTCCTGACAGAGCAGGTTGCACAGGAATGTGTCCAGGTGGGGTTTGAATGTGGTGTCTGGGTGACTGGTTTGAATGGGGTGTCTTCAGAGACGGAGACTCCACCACCTCTCTGGGCAGCCTCTGCCAGGGCTCTGCCACCCTCACAGCAAAGAAGTTCCTCCTCATGTTTAGATGGAACTTCTTCTGTTCCAGTTTGTGCCCATTGCCTCTTGTCCTGTCCTGGGCCCCACTGAAAAAAGCCTGGCCCCATCCTCCTGACACCCCTCCTTGACTTATTTCTAGGTGTTGATCAGATCCCCCTCAGCCTTCTCTTCTCCAGACTAAACAGACCCAAACCCCTCAGCCTTTTCTCATCAGAGAGATGTTACAGACCCCTAAGTATTTTTGTGGTTCTCTGCTGTATTTTCTCCAGTATTGCTTTGTCCTTTTTGAACTGGGGAGCCCAGAACTGGTCCCAGTGCTCCAGATGGGGCCTCCCCAGGGCAGAGCAGAGGGGGAGGATGACCTCCTTTCACCTGCTGGTCACACTCTTCTTGATGCACCCCAGGATGCTGTTGGCCTTCTTGGCCACGGGGTTACGTTACTAGTGTTGTCCACCAGGACATAGTTGCCCTCATGGACACAATTCCCATAATTACCTCTGATAAACGTCTGCCCCAGGAGCAACCTTGGAAAGAGGCAGCCAAATCCCAGCAGCTCTAGTGCTTTTTACAACATTTGTGCTTCCCCTGGAAAACCACAACTTTCCTTTTCCTTCGAGGTCTTTCACTCTGCCTTGTCATAGCAGTTTTGAGGCTGTAGGCTCCAAGCAGGTGATGAACGCACGCCCTGGCACAAACCAGAGTTACTTTGGGGGGAAATCACAAGGCAGGTATTTTTCTGAGCAGATCCTGCTGTTGGGTCTTTTGTTCCCCAACATGTTCATGTTTTATCTGTTCGTTTGGGAAAGCTGCCAGAGAGTAAAACGAACCATCTCGGGAAACAGCGACACAGAAATTTAAATAAATGCAGGTAATCTAGAGGGTATTATTTCATATTCACTTCAGGCACATCAAGATGTTCCAGAGCTGAGAAGAGTAAAAACAAAATGACATGGATGTTGCAAGCGTTGCTAAATTAATTGTCTACAGAACTGAACGAAGTTCTTCAGCAGACTTTATGCTGTAACTCCTGTCCTACGAGGCTGGGAAGAGACAACATTCTGTCACGAGAAGCGTGAATTGAGCCTGAAACAGCAATGAATCCTGCTGTAGAAGTAAATTTGTTAATGTATGGCCTATCCCCTTTGCAGACATGATGCTACGTTGGATTTTGCCCCAGAGTAGCCAGAAGCCAAGGATGCTGCCGAACATCTTGCGATGAAAAGGTTGCGGAGGACTGGGTAACAGCGCTGTGATTTAGGGCACGGCGCTGGTGCTCGCAGCGTACAGGGTATAAATGAAGTTAAAGTGCTTTGGGCACAGTAATTACCTCCTTTGTTCCTGGCATGCCAGTGCTAGGGAGGAGGTTTTCTATTGCTGGAGTTAATAAATCATTCACTAGGAGCACAGCGTAGTGGGCCTTGCACAAGATAATTAAGAAGCTCAACTGTGACTGCGGCACGCCTGGCTGTAGAGAGAAGTGTGGAATTGAAACGGGGATGCTTCCAATGACTCAAAACTGTTTCGGGTCACTATTTTGAGCTGTGACATTCTGGAATGTTAATTTGGGCATTATAAAGTGAAAAGCATCGTGAGGATGGTAAAGTCCGGAATCCCAAGACAGTAAAGGGATCCCTGCTTGAACTTTTCCCAAATGCTATGTTTCTTAGAATCATGGAACGGTTAGAATTGGAAGGGACCTCAAAGATCATCCAGTTCCAACCCCCCTGCCCTGGGCAGGGACACCTCCCACCACACCAGGTTGCTCCAAGCCCCATCCAGCCTGGCCTTGAACCCCTCCAGGGATGGGGCAGCCACAGCTTCTCGGGGCAACCTGGGCCAGGGTCTCACCACCCTCACAGCAAAGAATTTCTTCCTAATATCCAATCTAAATCTCCCCTCTTCCAGTTTAAAACCATTACCCCTTGTCCTATCTCAGGAAGTGGACTACACTTTCCGAGTCCCTCTCCTTCAGCTTGTCTGGGGAGAAAAACGCAAAGAGCATTGATGGAGCTTCACATGGCAGCTTTGACGTGGTTTAGGTCAGTTTTTGCTCACGCAAAGTAAATCTGTTTGTGCATTAAGTCCTGCAGCTACACTTCACTGGCGTCAAAGTCCATGTGAAAAATCCGTGCTTATGTCTCTGATGGGCAAAACCAAAGCCCAATGGATTTAGGAGCTTTGCGTTTAGGAGATGTCATCTTTCCTTCATGCTGTGATTCTATTTTCACATCAGCTCTGTGATGAATGTGCCCAGGTCACTTGGACCCAGACCTTTGAGAGTGTTTTTGTTCCTATCGATTGCAGATTTAAAAAGTGAGTACCCAAGCGGCTTTCAGGGACCTGAGCCTTTGATCCTCGCTGTGCGATGCAGAGTGTGTGTCGGATCACAGGGGCCAAGGAAAACCGTCTTTGAAGCGTTTTCTGCGCTCCCTCCGGGGCGATGCTCCGTGCTGTGTTGCAGCATGTGCACGTGCTGGGCTACCTCAGTTCATCTGCGGCAACTACAGCTCTTTTTCAGCTTTTGACCTAATTTAGGTATTTATTTTAAAAAAAAAAAATTCTCAGCAGTACAGGGGTGTAATGAAAAGGGAAATGAATATAAATACATTTTAAAGATTAATTAATTATATAATCTTAATGTAGTGGGATGGATACACGTGTGTTACTGAAACATGGGCAGGTTCTGTGCCTTTGTTGCAGAAATGTGTAACCCCAGGGTATTGCTAAGGACCCCGGTGTGCCTGTGGTGGTCAGCCCTGCTGTATGGTTCTGGGCCCCCCAGATAGGCTCCCCGCTGGAATATCTCCAGCATTAACAACATTTTGCTTTTTCCATAACTAAATATTGCAGAATTGTCAAAAAATTTGCAGCAGCAGCATGGGGTACATCCTAGAACGGTTCAGGTTGGAAGGGACCTTCAAGACCATCCAGTGCCACCCCCTGCCCTGGGCAGGGACACCTCCCACCACCCCAGGTTGCTCCAAGCCCCATCCAGCCTGGCCTTGAACCCCTCCAGGGATGGGGCAGCCACAGCTTCTCGGGGCAACCTGGGCCAGGGTCTCACCACCCTCCCATCCAAGAAATTCTTCCCCACATCTCATCTCAGTCTCCCCTCTTTCAGTGTAAAACCATCACCCCTTGTTTTATATCTCCACTTGATCATGAAGAGTCTCCCCCCAACCTCTCTCGCTCTAAATTTCTAACACTTCAGTCCAAAATATTTAAAAAGGAAGAGCAGAGGAGAGCAGGGAGTGGTTTGCACTTCAGCATCGGATGCTGCAGCGTGCACCAGCTGAGCTGCTCAGCCCTCATTACTGGCCAGGCCTTGGTTCCTCGTTAGTGAGAACAGCCCCAATTAAGGATTGCAGTCTAACCATTGCAGTTAAAACAAAATAAATAAAAAAAAAATCAATTTGTTTGAAGGTTCTGAGTAGCAAACAGGAAGGATAGGTTTTGCTGGTCCTTAATTGTTATTAAAGGGTTGTGTTAAGACAAGTCAAACTGCTTGTACCGAAGGAAATTGTAGCCTTCAGCCTCACACTTAGATAAATCTTTACAATGGTAACTGTGACTACTACATGGCTTTAATTCACAAAATGTAGAGTATTTCTTTGCAAAAACACTTTTACTTTATTCTAGGCATCTGGAAAACTGAGATTAAGAAGAAAAAATATACTGTTGCTCCACCCTTGTAGTAGATGGTGAAATGCAATCTTAAAGACACGGGGAAAAAAACACCTCCTCAGAAATCTTCCAAAAGAAGGCTCTGGGTGGAGTGAAGCCACTGCCTCTCGTCATCTCTTTGCATCTCCACTCTTGTGGTCCTCTCTTTTGGCTTGAAGACAAGGAGGTAGAATGTTCATGGAAAAACCACTACAATATCTATTTGAGTCCATAATCGGATCCCTAATTTTGCAGAGATTAATCTTGCAAAATATAAAAAAACAGTCCCAATTCCTGTCTCCTCCAACATCGCTGGAGATGAATTTATTATTGTATATTTTAAAGCATATTATTGGGGTAAAACAACTATAGAATCATAGAATGGTCAGAGTTGGAAGGGACCTTGAAGATCATCGAGTTCCAACCCCCCTGCCCTGGGCAGGGACACCTCCCACCACACCAGGTTGCTCCAAGCCCCATCCAGCCTGGCCTTGAACCCCTCCAGGAATGGGGCAGCCACAGCTTCTCGGGGCAACCTGGGCCAGTGGTTCCAGACTATCTTTCCATTGACTTCATTATGCTATTTGCATAATATAGATATAAATAATATCATATAAAAATATGATTTTATATATATCACATATAATATATATGATATATTTAAAAAATATAAATAATATAAATAGATATACATAATATCTTACAAAAGGTATTAGTTTAAAAATGTGAGCTGTGTTGCTCGCCCAATCAAATAACGTTATTGGCAGCAAGGAGGAAATAACGAGTGAGAGAGGGTGAAAGGACCGAGTCAGCTGATGGACACAAGTTTCCTGTCGGAGGGAAGAGCGTGTTCCCGCTCCGATCCCGTGAGTTAACAGCTCTGCACCGCACTGAACAGCTTTGAGTGATCTGTTGCATACATCTGTCTCTTCATTTCTTAATCCTCAACTCCAAAAAGCAGCTCACACCGAACACCCGTTGGGCACAAAGAAAACCTCCACCATGAACTACAAACGTATTGAACTCTCCTTCTGGGGAGAAGAAGTCTCCTTTATTATCATTATCCAATTATTTATCTGGAATAAGCTTTCTAGGAGACATAATATCTAATATCATGCTATTTAAAATATAAAGCTATCTATGAATTTGTCTGTGAGAATTTACAAGGAGAAGTCCTGGGGATAATGACATTGTGTCTTCTAATTTCCTTTGAAATAAATCTTATTTATATCAAATTAAAGAAGAAAAGATGAAAAGCTTAATCTCTGTAGTAATATTTAGGCTCACTAGTTAGAAAAATTATCCTCTCGCTTGACAGCAAATGTTTGCCATCGAAGGAGCACGGACACAGCTCGCTCTTTGGTCTGGAGGCTACTGAAAACACAAGTCACAATGAAGTCCCAGTTTACAAATAAACACGTCCCTAACGATGCCTGAGCCCTGAACCAGGACTCTGGGAAATGTCTTCAAAAAGTCGACAGAACTACCTGCTCTATTTTACAGACAATTTACATTTTAATGTGTGTTTATTAGAAAGGGGAAAAATAGGTTTTACACATTAATTTTATCCAGAGTTCTCGCCTATGGGCGACTGATTTATTTTTAATAAAAATGGTTCTCTTGCATTTTCCTCCATTCTCCCTCGGTGTCCCCGCTTTCACTGCTGTAATTATTCAGATTACTGATTCTGCACATCAGGTGTGTTAATGCGGGGGAGGAGAGGGGATGAACAGTTCAATTAATTAAGCCAGGTTGTAGCAGATCATCATCATTTTTCAAGGTGTCAATTGAGGAGGTCCCTGGGAACGATGCGGATTAGCTGGGACCACCTGGGAATTCAGTCTCATTTACCATCCCAGCATTTCAGAGCACTTGGAAATACGACTTGTCAAAATTTAATGTTAAACTCACAATAGCTAGAGAGCTTGTTTGCAAGAGTTTCCCAACACACCATTAACTTCCTTCCCTGTAATACAGCAATAACCCGGTGTGGCGGAAAGGGAAAAAGGCTGCGCTGAGAGGCTCAGATTAACAATTCATTTGGACTTCACGCCCAGGTCCAACGTGTGGCTATGGCAGGTTCTGTGGGTACAGTGGAGAATGCACTAGTGCTATTTCACAATAATTCACAAAATCATAGAGTCATAGAATGGTTAGAGTTGGAAGGAACCTTAAAGATCAT
>VZRU01004042.1:499602-585729 GCA_013398155.1 Pedionomus torquatus | reverse complement strand
GCACTGGAAGAGGTTGCCCAGAGAAGCTGTGGCTGCCCCATCCCTGGAGGGGTTCAAGGCCAGGCTGGATGGGGCTTGGAGCAACCTGGGGTGGTGGGAGGTGTCCCTGCCCAGGGCAGGGGGGTTGGAACTGCATGACTTTGAAGGTCTCTTCCACCTCTAAACATTCTATGATTCTTTTTTGAAAAAGTAACACCATAAACATGCTATATATTAATATCTTAAAAGAGTGCACCAATCACGACCTTAGCATGCCATACACCATCTGTATGTTTCTGAATCACTTTCCCTCTCTCTCAGGTGAGGTCACTCTGTCCCTGGGGAGTCCCCCCCTACAGCATCCTGGACAAGGGGGGGGACGAGCCTCCTGCAGGCCAGCTGTAGCTTTGGAGGATTCCTCCTTTTTCTCCCCAAACCTGACTCCGGGGGGAGGGGGCAGGATTATGCCCGAGTAGATTACCCTGTCTGGAACATTCATCTCCGGTGGTGCCGTGGCTCCTCAATTTCTGTTGCTAATTTTGTGGCGTCCAGCACTCACAGCCAGGGGAAGGGCGGTGGGACGGGACTCCTTTTGTTAAGGCTCCAGTCGGTTTCGGTTCTTATTGTGATGCAATAAGCATCTTAATAAGGTGCTTATTGATCCGGAGACACCCCCCAGCCGGTTGTGCCGCTGCCCCCGGGTTATCTCTGCGCGGAGCGGGCGAGGCGGGGATGAAGGCGAGTCCGGCGGCGGCTCCCGGCATCTCTGCTTTCTGCTCTGGAACCCGAGATGCTCAGAGGGGGATTTTTTTCTTTTTGGTGGGTTTTGATAAAGTAAGTCAGAGGAAAGTAGAAATGTTAACAGTAGTTAGAGCAAGGAGCGCCGCCGTCTAAGCAGGGAAGGGGGGGGGAAGCCAGTAAAGCCAGTGTGTGTGAAGCAGAGACAGGTAAACCTGAATTCTGTGCTTTTTCCTGAATTGTCAGGTAAGGAAACTGTCTGAGCGTACTCCCAGTTTGATTCAATATGAAGCCATACAAATTTCTAGTTTGTGTGCCGACTTTATCTAGCAGCATTTCATCCCAGAGCCGTATTTCCATATCTATGGTCTGCAAGCTTCAGCACAGCTCCCTTTATGAACTTATTCTGCATAGCTACATGTTTTTGAATATTTCCTCATATTTTTGAGTAGCAGGAGTCCACGTAACCCACCCCTGTGCCCCCAGGTCTTTGTGTGTTCAGGGCCATACCCTCATTCTGTAAGATTGCACCCCTCCGTGACACCTGATTACGGGGTTTATTGCTTTACCTCTACTTATTCCGCAGCTGTTTGTCTGTTCGGGTAGCAAATGAGAGTGCTGGGGGCCTGGGGCTGTGAAATTTATTCACCTGGAGGGGGCGTGGATGGAGTTGGGGGCTCCCGTGTGATGAGGAGGGCTCTGGCCAACACCCCAGGCAGGAGAAGAGACTTTTCTGGAATTCTGGCGGCTGCTGGAAATGCAAGTGGAACGAAGAGTTGGAAAAGGTAGGTTCGTTTTGGTGTTTTAAAAATATTTTTTTCCAGTAGGTTTGATTGTTTTGTCTTTAAAGAGTTGTGTTCTGCTTTTCTGTCCTAACGTGCAAGGTAGGAAGCTCTTCAGTGTTGTTATAGAGAGTTTTAGCTGTATGCTCCAGCTGACTGAATCCTTGTACAAGGGCTTTTTTTGTTGTTGTTAATTAGCCTGGTGTAGAAAGACTGGCTTCCCCAGTCTGAGGAGTGGAACCAGCATTTGAGCATCTGGTAAAGCAGGTAGTAAAAGCAACCGCTGACCTTGGAGCGTGGTCTGCTTGCTCTGAGAAAGCAGCCTTCTCCAGGTGACTACACGTCTGGTTTAAAATGTCCGATCTTCAGTAGGATTAAGTGGAATAGTGAGAGCCTCTATCAGACATGAATTGGCTCACGGGGTAAGAATTTTTCTCTAAAGCAACAGGATAGGCATTAGTTACTGGTTTTACATCAAGAAACTCTGTGCTTGGTGTGTAACTCTAGGATTTTTCTTTTCCCTTTGATACGTGGTTATGGGATGAATATTTTCTACTCCTCTCATAGATACTGAAGTACCTTGTTTGCCTTATTAGTTCATCAAAACATTGTATTTTTTTTTTTATTTTGTATTTTGTGAACAATATTGACTCCAGATATTGACCTCAGAACTGAGTGCTTTCACCCTTAGTTACTCATGAGTGAGTTCAGTAATTAACGGTAGGATCAGGATGGATTCTTGCCTCCCTTCAGTTGCAGAAGACTTCTGCTGAAGTTAGTGGAGTCACAGTTAGTTGTGTTTATTGGCAGATGGCTGGTCTGGAGTTTCTTTCCTGAAGTTTGTCTTTAGCTAAGTCCAAAAGGGATAATATGCTCTGCAGCACCAAAGTTTGTCTCTATTTGGGCTTGTTTTCGTCTCTGCTTAAAGGTGCTCAATGTTAAATCCTCTCTCAGAAACTTTGTTTTCAGTCCCATTTACTCAATATCCTTATGGGATCAACTGTTTCATGCTGGGATGTGGGACCTGGCTGTCAGCCCAGGGCATCCAGCGCTGTGGGTCTAATGGATTGAATGCAACAAGTTATGTTCCACAGTTCCTGGAAATTGACTTTGAAATACATTCAAATCAGCTGTGTTAGAAGCAAAGCTGCTTCTCAGAAGTGTATTTTGTGATGTAACTTCTAATATTCGGTGCACCAAATACCTGAAAACTTGAAACTACTGTTGGGTTGTGTGTAGAAGCTGGTGTCCCAGCACTGCTGTTGTGTGATTAAACAGGATCTGAAGAGGTATCTGAGTACCTGACAGGTGGGAGAAAGGTGCTCTTGCCTTCTTAAGAGCTGTGTTTTTTCTTAGATACTACATGTTTTATCAAAGTCTATTTAATTAATAAGTCATTTTCCAACTTTAGCATGTCACACCTGATGTCTCTCCATGAAACTCCATGAGCAAAGAAGACATTTAATTGCAGTTGCTGCATCACCTGCGATTCTGGTGTTGCAGCACCCAGGCAGTAGATACCGCGGGTGTGAAGGCAGCAGAAATGCAGGACTGAAGGGACCATCCCTGGTGGTGACCAAAGGGGGTGGGTGTGTATGTACTCTCTTGAGGTGATCAAGTGATTTTTTTTTTCTGGGCGACAGCATTGCACCTTCTTTCAGGTTACAGCCTAAACATGTAGCTGCTTCAGGTCTGTCCTCCTCTGGAGGAGAAGAGCTGGAAGGTCATTCCAGAGCTTACTTCTTCTGATTTTTTTAGAAAATTTGATTTTTTTCAACCTTGATTTTCAGCCAGCTTGATTTTTCTGACTTTCTTAGAGTGGAACTGTTTCTTCTCTTTTCCTTATTTATTTACTGGCACAAAAATCTAGCTAATTTTCTAGGCTAAATAAGCAATTTTGTTTGAATCTCATCCTCCACACTTCATCATCCAAGGAGTTCTTTGCAATACTTGTATACACTGCAGCTCATCTTTCTTTATCAAAGATGTACACAATTATCCGTGTTATTGAAAATGGAGTTCCTTGTGTTTCTATCTGTTGGAAAAATGGTGCATAACAGAGTTGAACTTTTAAAATTTCAAATTCCCATTCTACATAGAGCATACTGAGTTTCCTTTTCTTGTACTTCTAACTCATGTGTTCCTGATGTTTAACAGAAATTCATGCTGTTGCTTCCAGAGAGCATCATCTTTCACTTCACTTCACTATAGCTGTATCTCTCTGCCTTCACACAGAGGTAAAATTGAGCCATTCTGTGGCTCAGCATCATGTAGTTCCTTCCAGTGACAAATGATAATCCCTAGAGAATGAACCCTCCTGAATTCTATTAGCTGGTTTATTTAGCATATTCAGGTGGGTACCAAATAAAGATCATTAAGGACTTAATCTGTTATAAGGCTGATATTTCAAGATTTCAGTCAATAACCATCATTCTGCACAAAGATTATCTTATTATTTTCTTTACCTAATGCTCTCTTTCTCATCTTTACATCTTCCTCTGGAATTCACAGTTTCTGTATTGGATGCTCTGTTGAAATCCAGGTGTAATAGAATACTTTAGCACTAGTCATAATGTTGGAGAGGTTATGTGTGGAAAGCTTTTATTTGTTTGTTTAATATGGTACAAACCATGGGTTGCTATTCTTCAGGGAAAGGCTTGTTTTGGTCTCGATCACTAGAAGGCCCCCAGGCAGCAATGTCCCTGCACAGATGCAGCTGAGGCAAGTTGAAGCTCTCAGATAAAGTAGTCTGAGTTGCATTAGTTTGAATGCAATGAATGTTCCAGGAAAAAAAAAAATAATGACAGAGGGTAATATTCTAATTAGTTTTCAGGAAAACAGATCTACTGATTCCTGCTACTGGCCTGTTGATCGCAGGGCTTGTACTGTGAGGGGGAAAGGTTTGTTGTATTTAGTGTTCTCCTCTTCAGTGGAATATATATATATATAAGGGGGTCTGCAACAGCAGTTACTCGTAGGACAGGGTCTGATAAATATTCCAATGTGAGATGGATGCTGAGTAGCTACGATTCAGGCTATGGAGAGTTACAAGGAAAAGTACAGGATGCTTTATTTTTTTCCTTTTTGATTTCCTAATTTGCCAGAAGACCGATGTACTGGATTTGGGCAGGCTTTTGTGAACAAGTAAAGGAGGGATGTTTCACCCACTCATTAACAGCCCTTGAGCAGCTCTTCAGTCCCGGTGGGGCGGCTCCGCTGGTGCCTTCATCTGTAGCACAGACCGATGCCACGGGTACGACTCGCTGGCTTCGTATCAGGCCTGCTGACTTGGAGGATCCAGTTGAGAAAATATCCTCTAACGTTTGCCCAACTGCAGTCAATAAATAAATAATAGGCTATGGGTCCCACAAACATTTTTTTTTGTCCTGTTGGCAAAAGCCAGCTGGCAAGCTGTGCAGGGCTCAGAAATTTCTTCCCCGTTTTTGGGCGATGCTGCTGGATGCTCTGCAGGATGCTCTGCTGGCTCCTCTGGGTGAGCAGCAGCCCTGAGGAAGCTGGTGGCTGTTTGGGGTGTGCTGAGGAAGAAGCCAGTTGTACCAGGGCAATAAGGGAGATGCCCTTTCACAACCTTGTGGGTTTTTTCACCATAGAGTGTTTTCCCTATAGAGGTGTTCCTTCCTTCCTTTTTTTTATTATTATTTTTTTTTTAATGCCCCTTCTGAATGGAACACAGGCAGGCTGGACAAGATCTACTTATGGATCCAAGGAAGGAGTTCTTATGCTTCTTTCTCAACTGGTTTCTGTGGCTCTGGGTACTCAGCCGGGTTTTCAGGCTCATTTGGTAGCTGCTGTTTGAAAGAAGGAAACGAACCCCAGACAAATGACACTGCCAACTCAGCATTCTGCTGCTCACCCCACTGCTTCTCCAGGTGGTGTTTTTGGGCCTTAGAGCATCTTTATGAGCAGTTACTAAAATATGTAGGTAGAAGCCAGAAGAGCATCACCCCTGCCCAAGCCCATGCCTGGGTACAGAGCACCCTCTGCCTCAAACCCAGCCTCTGGGTGGGCAGAGCCCCCATCGGGTGGGAAGGGAGGAGAGAGAAAACTCAGGTGCTTGTTTGCTGTTTATGAAAACTGGAAAACTGTCCCGGAGCCTCAGCCGGGTCTATCCGGTCCTTGGGCTGGAGAAATAAAAGGAGGGATATAAGAGAGCAGGGTACGGCCCAGGAGGGAACAGAAGACCTCACAGGAAGAAAGAATATTTAAAGATGTTCTTAATGAATAGTGTTGACTTATTCCTGTTCCAAAAGCAAAGAAGTCAAAGCTGTTTGGATACTGGAAATCTCTTATGGTTGACATCTTGCAAGTCATTCCACGAGCTTTCAGTGCTATAAACTTATTCCTCGGAGAGGCAGAAATACGTGCATCTCGTGTTTGCTAAGGTGTATGGTTGTAGCTAAGTTATATCAACCCTGAAAATTAGTTTATGTAAATTTTGTTCCTGCATTACATATGTTTAAGTCGGCATGAAGAAGTATTTTGGCCTGTGGCTCGGGCTGCCCAGCTCTGCTCTGCTTTGTCTGCAAGGAGCTGCATCGTCCGTGTACTTATTTACTGTCACACCGCATGGTAATTTTTCTCCTTTAGTATTCTGTTGTCTAATTGCAGTTAATTGTCGTTCTTAATCTCGCTAATTACTGTAAATCATGCTCTGCCAGCCATCCTTTCTTTCAATGGCAGTAAGGTGATTTTTTTTTTCCTCCTTGGAAGGTGCATGTAGCTTAATATAATAAAAGTGTCTCAATAATGAAGATTTATTGGGGAAGGCTGTGGAGGACTGCGGGGTTGTATGGGGGAGACCACACTGGGGTACAGAAAAGGAACAGAAGAGTCAGAGCCTATGAAACGCTCTGGTGTCAATGGCAGCCAGTCTAACTTCAATTTTATGTCTAAACTGAGGTGGCTGAGCGTAAGACCTTTAATTAAAACCATTAGAAGCCGGTGATGGTGCTGGCATACCGCTTGACAGGTGGAACCTTACCTCCGAGCAATTAGCATTTCAAGCAGAGTGTTCTGGCATCTCTGTGGTCCTCCTGTAGGTGTCTAATTCTTTGAGGTTTCATACCAAATTTGATTTCCTGGCTAATCGGGTGGTCAGACCACCATATTCTATTAATGTGTATAAAGCTGGACCAATTAGGATCACAACTTTATGTTAAATGTGGGTCTATGTAAGCATCTCCAGATTAATCAAATCTGTGAACCACTACAGGTTTCTTGCAGGGTTTAGATTCTGAACACTATCTGCACGACGATTTCTGTACTGGCATACAATCATCGGTGGTAGAACTGGCTTTGAGAGTTCAGATTATTCCCATCAAGTAGAAAACTTTTGTGTTTAGAGGAAATATTTAACTGGCACGCTGCGCAGAAGGCGGGCTGGCTGTTTAGCCTTAGGAAGAACAGAAAGAATTGAGAAGTTACCAGAGCCATGGGTGGGGCTTGGAGCAACCTGGTGTGGTGGGAGGTGTCCCTGCCCAGGGCAGGGGGGTTGAAACTTGATTTTTAAGGTCCCTTCCAATTCTTAACCATTCTGTGATTCTATGATCAGTCTTGAAAACCCCACGAGAATCCCCTCATTTATCTACCTTGTGGCCACACGAGATGCTGCACCAGATTTTAAAGCCTTTGAAGCACCTCAAGGCTATGTGTGGGCTTTTCCGGAGAAACCTCTACCTGGAGCACTTCAGGGTTTTACTGTGTGGTATGATCTACCTCAATGTTTATTGTATTCCCAGTGTACCTCAGCAGAGCCTCCATGGCATACTGGTACTCACGGAGCAGCCTAGCCCGGAGCAGACTGCATGTCAACACGTGGGGATGGGTCTGATGTGCCCTCACTTGTCTTAACAGGATCCACATGGTTCCCGTATCATCTCCCTTCTCAAAGGCCATCTGTACCTCCTGCTGGCTGGCGCTCTCAAGGAATTCTGTGCAAGTTGCCAGAGTCCTCACCAAGCTCAGTCGCTCATGAGGGGATTCCTTCCAGTGAAGGAGAGAGCAGGGTACTCCGAGCTTTAATGCTAGTTATGATCAATCCAAATAAAATCAAATCAATCCTAATAAAATCAAAAAAATATTTCCAAAACTTGCACGCAAAGTTAATCATCTGGCGAAAATCAAACTCTTTTCCTGCGAATTTGAGAAATAGAAACAGGTTAAATTTTCTTTTAAGAGCTATTGTTTTCCTTCTTGTATTACGGCAATTTCAGTTTCTTCAGAAAAGAGCCACATCCAGCCCCAACCTTTGCTTTTCCGGTGAATGAATTTGTTTTGCTCTTTTTCCTCCTTTCCGACGTGCTTGCTCCTGCGTGCCCCTCTCTGTGCACCCAAATACGTTCTTCTTTAGCCTGGTTGGCTTTGGGCAAATAGTTTTGTTCCCTGCATCAATAACCAGAGATGGGGGATCTTAACCGGGATTCCTGTGTTGGAGATGTGATTGCCCTGCCTAGGGGAGGTGACAAAGATTGACAGGGGCAGTGACATTTTGGTTAATTTGTCTTTGGGAGCTTTGGTTGTTATGAGCACAACCTGTGCTAAATATGACTTTGTATTTTTTTGACTCATGAGGAGGTTGGGAGAGGGAGACGTTGATGCAGGGAAGCTGCTGTTTGGCAGCTGATGGTCCTTTCTCTTCAGTGTTGACTGATTGAAACTATTGAGGAAGATGATTCTTCCCCCCAACCCTCTTAATTTCTTTTCTTTCTCTACACCCCCAATTATCAAGAAGATAAAATGTATTTTGAGATGTCTGTGTTCATTACTTGTACCATCATTGCAGTTAGATAATACATTCTTCAATCCTTAAAAATTAAAAGAAGTCTTGAGGGATTTTCAGAACAGTTAATTTTACCTGGTTTTGGCTACCTGCAGAACCTCTGAAGTGTCTTATTAAAGAAAATACCTACGTATTTTGAACGCTGTAACTAAATTGCCCTTTATAAGACCTGACGTTAATTTTGAAAGCTTTTTGAAGGAAAGGGACAACTAGTCCCCTTGTATCTAAATCCTTAAACAGCTTCAACTTTCTCTCCCTGGAAATAACACAAGCCATCAAATGTATTTGGAGACCGATAGCTTTACAAGGCAAGTGGGAAGATTCCTGTATACCTGGTAAAACTCTGTTCCTCTGAGAGGAGCTCCTCTCTTAAGCTAAAGATTCTCCTCTGTTCCAAAAGCCTGCTTGAGATGGAGTAAACTACTGATGGACACAATTTAATCAATCGTGTTCTTGACTTAGGATCTCTCCACTGGTTTCTTGGACCCTTGGTGAGGGCTCTGTCCCTTAAAACCCTTTTTCCTTTGGAGCTGTTGATGTTTTTATCCAGTTTGGAATCCATTATCTAGCCAGGCAGACACCATAAATGTGTCTTGTTAAATGACCCCGTTTCAAGGGCTGCTTCCCATGACAACCAAGTCGGGAAGCCGGAGCAGGTGACAGGTTGTCGTGTACCATCACTCCAACAGCACCTGGAACATTCCCAAACCTGGAAGAGGGTAGGATGTGGACTCAAACCATGGGCACAATGAGAAGAGACACAAATGTACGCCCCTTTGATGGGGGGGGGGGATGTCTTAGACTTGAGCTAGTGCAGTCGAGTACTTAACTGGAGAAAGAAAAGGAAAATAAACAAATGAGATATGATGGTGGTGTAGTTCAGTAATTCTGAACTCCAAGCTTTTATCAGTACTTGAAAATCAATTAGCAAATTATTCTGCTGTACTTCTATTTGCATGTTCCAAGTAACAAGAACAGGTGTATCATAAATGAGATGCAGGCATGACAAATTTTTACGATTTGCACCCATTTTTGCAGGAATTACACGCGCCCAAGAGAAAGTGCAGCTTAAAATATCGATTAGCTAATTTTTACAAGAAGATCTCTGTTTACCTTCCAAATTCCAATCGTTACTTTAGCAAATGCTATTTCATATTGGTTATATCCCTTGTGGGAAGAAGCAGAAGAACTTCATTTTAAATTTTACTTTGTACCTCTGGGAGTGGCTTTTTTTTTTTTTTTTTTCCTCCTGGGAAGTGCTAAAAGCATTCCATCTGTAAAGATGTAGTGTTTTTCCCAATACTATTTCACTTATAATTCGTTATAATATGGATCCTTTGAAATAACTAATGAATGGAGACAAAATCAAGGGTGCAGTTGTTATCGTTCTGGTCTGTAGTAAACCCCCAATCTCTCGAAAAGGGGTCAGATGCTGTGACTGTAACAGTATTGGCAGAGTAGTTGTGTAACAACCTGAGAATGTTTAGATGCTCGTGCTCTAGATCATAGTTGCAAATACTTGATCATCCATTTGATTCTTAGATTGACTAAATCCAGTTGGAAAAGGCCAAAAGTAGCCTCAATCTGGTCTCCAGCTCACTTAGAAGCATTTGAGATTTTTCACAATTGAGTTCTGATTTGACCCAGTTGTGATTTCAGCCAGAAATAATAAGCATGTGCTTTAGCTACGTTACCATCTAGCAGTGATTTTTTTTATTAGTCTTTTTTTTTTTAATACTGCCTCTTTCAAATTTCCCAAACAGCAGGAGGCATGGATCAAAGTTGAGCCCTATGGAGGGGTCTAACCAACTTCTATACTCTGTACCCAAACTGATTTTGCTGGGATTTATTCATACGATAGGAGTCGTATCCTTCGTTATGCTGTGATGACCTGAATCTCCAGATTTGCAGTGACTTGATTGTCATCATTGCGAGGTGTTTGTACTTTGCAGATGAAGGAATGGATTAGAAATGAGTTAAGTAACTCTTGGACATGATTTCCTTGTCCGTACCAGATATAGATTTCACATCCTCATCAGCCCATTTAATTTGCTGTCAGTGGTAGTTATTTCTTTATTACCTCCTTGGAGAATTTCTTTGTTAATGAGCAAATTAAGACTTCTGGCTTTGTATAGTTAAGAGTCTTTGACTTATTCTTTGTGAGCTGCCCCTGAGCGTTTTTAGCTGCGTTGCCTGCTTAGCTGGACATGATTTCTCCTTAGGTACCTGCTCTGAAAGAAAAAAAACAAAACAAACCCCATCAGCAGCTTTCTTTGAGAGTTTAATTTTGAGAGTTGTTCAAACATCTGCTTTTCTAGGGCATATAGGTAGGGATGGTCTGTGTTTCGCCGTACCTGAACTGAGAGGTTTTGTGTTTGCTTGTCACGTACGTACAGTAACACACTCAGTAAGTTGGGGAAATGCACTAAGGTCTGCAGAAGAAATATGAGGAAACGTCTGGCTAAGTGGATTTGGTGAGGGGAAGGGTGAGAAAACTAGGGGGGACTCTACAAAAGGAAGCTGAATCACTTCTGCTCTCTATTTAATCTGCCAGGAGGGTCTGCCTCCCATATTTCCCCCCTCCTCTCTTTCTTCCCTGAGTGGTTCTGGCAGCGTTTGGTCTTGCTCCTCAAGTTAATCCCATCAAGTCCAACCCATGAAACGGCTCCACGCCGTGTGGCATCAGCCAGCCTGACTGTGCTATTTTATTTAGTTTGATCGCTAATGTAACCCGATTTGACTTGCTGGAGTGCAGCATATGTCAACTGGAAAACAAAAAGGAAATCTATTTGTTAAGTGCAGCTAGGACAAGGCTCTGTTTGCTTTGAAAACGAAGAAAAACGAGCTAAGCCTGTAGCAAATGTGAATGCTTGAAAGAAGTTGTCAGGAGACTCCTGGAAAGAAAGATGTACTTTTATTTTTGGAAGCATCTTAAGCTCTTCTTGAAGACGGGAGTAAATCACTTGGGATTTAATGTGATTTGTATTAGTCTTAAAATCAACAGCAGATTTGAGCAAGTGCTTCAGGGTTATAGACACCGAATGTTCCTCTGACTCTCCCAGGAACAGATGGGGGTAAATGCTGAGCGCCCTGGAAATGTGCCCTGTCGACAGCCTCGATGCTTGGATCTTCAAGACTCCGTACGTTTGTCTTGTGATTCTGCTTTATTAACACTTTGTCAATAACTCTCCTAACTCCCTGCAAAATAAATCTTCTAAATTACTGTGCTTTGTTAGAATGTGTTCAATTATACATTACAGAAAAGCTAACAGCTCGCTACCCTGTTCCCTGCCATCCTTCCACCTAATAAATCACGGGATCCCACAGGTCCTGCTGCAGATACTTTGCCATTTCAAAGGAGGAATGGTGTAATGGGGTTACTAAAAAGGGAAATAGTATAGATTTTTCTTTAGTCATTGTGTCATCGAAAGAGTGTGGATCTGACGAGTCTGAAAAGTCCAAATCGATTCAGTGTGGGTTATGAAAATTCCTTAACTTATTTTCTGTACTGAAAGCACTGTAGCTTCCAAGTACCATCCTCCGAAAAGCAGAGCTGCTGCTTGTAAAGAGGTTTTCCCTAAGTTACCTAAAATCATGAATACTGAAATCCCAAGGTGGTGAAGGGCAGGACTCAGGTGGTTTGATAAAGGAACTTCATGGAAAGTTATGAGCGTTTGTGGGGTATGAAAAATATGAAAAACTGCTTTATCCCATCTCTTTATTTCCTTTCCTGTGTCTTTACAGCTGCCACTTTTCTGTGTAGTTTTCCCAGACAAATCGGAGGTAGGGTAATAGCTGACCTGAGGGACAAGGGCTACTTAATTGCTTGAAAAGGCCAGGCTGGAGAAGCCAAATCCATGGGCTGGTTGGAAGAGTCTGTAACAACAGCTCTTCCAGGCTTCGTAAAGAAGCTCTATGAAGGAGAAATGAAAAGTATTACCAGAACAACACTGATGTTATTGCAGTTGAGTTAAGCCAGTTGATTAACCTGTTCAGCGATAGAGTTAAGAGTAACGAGGGAAAAGTCTATCTAGTCATCCATAATTGTGTGGCAATCTTTCAGCATCTCTTCTCTTGGAGATTCCCAAATTAATATTGATTTTTATTACCTGGTAATATGCTGGTTGTGTTACTTGAACCCTTTTTACGTGGCTTCTTTTTACAGATTGTTGGCACCACCTAAGTTAGATGTACTTTTATTTTAAGTGCCACACCGAGTTACAGAGGTGTTTACAGCCGTTTGTGCTGCACAGCACGTTCTCCGCCTCCAGGCGTGCTCGGGCTGGGTGCAGGCTTTTGCAGTTTGCTGGCAGTACGTGGGTTTTAAAACTATCTTCTGGATGGTCTAGTCAATCTTGACCCTGCTTTAGGCAACGCCGATGATTTCCCCGCTGTGTATTGGCCAGTGCATGAAGTTAATGACACCGGTCCCCATCTCCGTACGTGCTGCAACCTATTAGCAGGAGAGGAACTGTGCTTGAAGTACTCTGCTTTTCTTTTTTGTGACAGTGTGGTAGCTTCAAAAATGGCCTGGAAAGAAACTTTACATGCAAAAAAACCCAAAAAACCACAACCAAAAAAACAAAAAAACAAACAAACAAAAAAACCCCAGCCAACCAAACAAACAAAAAACACACCAGCATTTATGTTCTTGCACAAAGATTTAATTTAATCGAGTTCTGCTTTCCACTGAAAAGTCTTTCCAAATGGGATTTGTGAATCCCAGGTATGTGTGGGGGTGTCTGTTGTTTGCTGGGAAGCTGAAAATTTTGAAGGTTAATTAATTTTGCTGGTTGTTTCGTCCCTCAGAAGTGGAACAAACCCCCAAAATGCGGGGGTTGTTTCCAATCAGTCGGGTACCATCTCGGTTACAACCTTTCACTTTAAATCTAAGATATCTGGGGTTTTTTTTCTGCATGTTGTGTACATTGGAAAAAATGGGATAGGGCAAAAATTTCCAAGCCATCTTCTAAGTGAACTCCTGCGTTCCTCTTCTTAGAAGGCAAAATAGAATAATTCTACAAATTACTAATTACTTGGCGGCTTTCATAGAACAAGTTCTAATTTTGCAACTGTCTTGAATACACAATTGTGAATTTTCCATTACTCCGTTATTAGAAATAATTTTCTAAGGTAGCTAGATTACATCTTGAATATTTTGAAATATTCATCATTTAGTTTGCAAAACTTGCAGATGAAATTTGAATTAACTTCAGCAATGAACAAGGATAATTTCTACCATGTAAGGATAATTTCAAGGGTGGTGGGGGCGGGTGGGTAAAAAAAACCCTAAACCTATCAAATAAGATATTCCTTGCAAATTACTCATTCAGATTTAATGGAAATTATATATATATATATTTTAATATAGTAAGTAGAAACTACATTAATCTAGTTCTTAAAACTGTCCTATGGAAATTAATATAGAAATATGTTCTCAATGGAAAATTATTAAGTTTCAAGAATACTATATTAAGAGAGTAATGAATACATTATGAAAATTTAATTGCATATTTTAAAGCTATTATCCAACTAATCTTAAAATTCCGGTTGCAAATAGTCATTAGGAAAACACTTAAATTTACTTAAGCATAGAAACTGCAAAATGATGGGAGAGGTCAGAATCCACTGTGATAGAGAATAATGAACTGGTGGCTGACCCTTAGGATTCTATAAGTCTTTAAGAAGTCTTATTTTTAAAGATAGATGGTGGGAGCTGGATAAAAACATCTTATTTGTGCTTTAACGCAGCCTGTGAGCTGAACTTTGGGGGTGAGAGAGGGGTGAACTGGTGCTTTACTGGGGGAAGACCTCAGAGATTGACCCTGACTGCAGGTGGCCCGACAGCAGCGCGCTTTGCCCTGTTCAGATGTCAGGGCTGTGTTTTCACGTTCAATTACCTTCTGTAAGATGGAGATAATTTTAAGCTGCTGATTGCGATGGAGAGCCTGGCACAGAGTTAAAGTTCTGCTGGCGCCCAACCAGGGCTCACGTGGAGGTTTCATCTGCAGATGCTCCAAAGCCTTCCGTGAAGCCGTGCTTGAATTTGGGGAAATTATGTACGATTTTCTGCTCTGGTAGTTCCATTTCCTGTTGGTGGGAAGGTAAATATCCTTTAATTTTGGCTTAAGTAGCTATTTATTTATTATTTATTTATGAATCTGTTCACATGTTCCACTCGCTTCTGCAGGTTTATCTACACATCCTTCCTAAAATAGTTCTCTGCTTGTGGATGGCATCTTTGGACAGTTAAAAGCAAAACCAGGTCTAAAACATAACTGGGGCACCCTAACGCTGTCCCTCCCTCACTCCAGTACGTGGGAGTGGAGACAAGGTGTTTTACTGATGGGGAGTCAGATCATTTGAAAGAAAAGCTTAAAAAACCCAAAAGGATGCTTTTAAAGCTACAGGACAACTGGGAGCAGATCCTCTCTGGTGTCCCTGCAGGTCCCAGGGGCAGGGAGGGATGGGGTGAAAGGCCTGGTCCCTACACTGTCTGTGTAATTAACCCCTTGGAATTTTGGAAAGCACAGATATTCACTGCAAATCTGCAAAACGTGGGTGTTGGCATCAATTTTGCCCTTGTTACCAAGCTGGAGGTGTGTTTCATGTCAGCTGCTTTTTCAGAAGGACACTTGAGGGTAACCCCAAAGGGATCTCCCTTCTCTGTTTGTGTCAGGGATGGTTCCAGGGGGAGAATCCTTGGAAGGATGGGTTCATCCTAAGGATGGATGTGATCTCCCAGCTGCAGCCTGTCTGTAACGGGTACCAGGCTCTGCCAGGCTGAGGCTCCAGAATGCTCTAAACTCCCCCCATGTTTGTGTCCCTCATGTACAGGGGGTCAGGGTACCGTTGGCCACGGGAAGCTCTGAATATGGTGTGGTGGGTTTTTTTGTTTGTTTTCTTTTGTTTTTGGTGAACTTTGGCTACGTCTCCATGAGTGGGGTCACTCAGCCCCCAGGAAAGGATCAGCAGATCACATCCAGGAGCATCTATGTGCACTGCATGCACAGCAGGGCTTTCCTGCAAGCTGGGTACAGTTTGGCCCCAGGACCAAGCTAGATGTGTGGTTCAAAGTTGTCTGAAGGACCCAAAATGGATTGGGATCATATGTACTTGGAGATGAACTTTATGCTTCAATGTGGTCCATTATAATCTACTTTTTCCCTTCCCCGTGCTTCTGGAATGAAGCTATTAATTTAATTTCCTTATAAAGAGGTCTAGTTGGTGTTCACCAAAACTGCACTGTGAATTGCATTAATACCTGCTAATTGGGATTGATTAGAGGATTTGTTTCTAATCCGTGCTGTCTCTCTAATCAAGGCACTGATATATATTCAGTCTCTAGAGCTGACATTGAGACGTAACTGTTGAAAGACAAGGCAAAATACTGTCATGGTTCTTAGTAACAGGCTGAGATCGTCTGTGGACAAATTAAAACACTGGGTTTTGATATGACACCTCACGATATTAAGAAGATTTACCAGAGGAGTTGCTCTGGTGCAGTCGTGATTACAATGGTATTAAAAGGCATTTTTCCACACGTGGTGGATGCGATGGTGCCAATTGACACCCTGCGCTGGCTTTGGTGAACCCACCCCTCCGTGGGCGTGTGGGGGATGTTTGCAGCCTCTTTCTCAGGTGGGATTTTCAGGCGTGTGTAAATTACAGGCTCACAAACAAGATCACGGGAGGGCATCTCGCCATCAGCTGGTGCTCTGCCCACGTGTGCGCTGCTATCCCACGTGGAGGGTCTCTCCTTGGCATTCTTTCCCCTTGAGACCTGTGAGTGCCAGTCTCCTGGAGACATGTGGGCTCTGCCACCCTTTGCTGCAACGAAACCCTTGGGGTTTGAGGGGGTGTGTGTGATGTCCATGAGGACATGGGCACAGGGATTCTCATGGTGATCTAAACCTGTGCTCCTTTTTAAGTCTTATTTGCATATCTTGATGAGAATGATACTCAACTCAGCACCTTTTCTCCCTCAGGGTCTTCTGATAGAGTACCTGGTGCTGATTTGAGCCCGTCTACTCTGGGCCTTGCCAATCATCAGAATTAACTCCTCTTGTAGGATTGAGTTTGCTCACGTAGCCAGGCTTTGTATTTCTCTTTTAATTTTAGTCCAGAATTGGATACATATCTTTCTGAACTGAATTATTCAGCACTGCATCTCGTGAGCCTCAGCAGCGCTGCACGCTGTTGTGAGTGCTCTGTGCTCTCATCTGAGAGATGGCTTGGCATCGTGTAACAGGCAATTTAGGGAAAGCATCCTTTGATCGGGTATCTTTGTTGCTGAGAAGAGAGCAGAGTCACTGCAGAGTAAAATCCTTCCCACCCTCCCCACCCCCCCCAAGAATTGGATAATTTTTTCAAGACAAACTTAAATAATTCATGGAAATGTACTACTGATTTCTATTTAAAGCAAACTAGAAGCACTGTTTTATCACATGTGATGTACCACTGAACAATTCCAGATTCTTTGTGTGACGCTTCTATATGCGTGGTTTTGGTCTGTAATTAGTGTAGACTTTACCAATATCAACTTTAGCTTTCATTGGTTATAGATTAAAAAAGAAATAAAAAGAAGTTGTTAGTCTCTTTTGTCTGCACTGATTTAGGGATCTAATTCAAAACAAGGGCTTTCAATGTGGTTAAAGGTTGGGGTCTTTCAAGCTGTTCACACGAATTGCTGGGATACCTCTCTAGTCCTCAAAGTGTCTATTTCTGTATTCGCCTCCTGTGACAGACTTTTGTTAAAACTAGGTTGAGCTAATAACCTTCTTAAAGCGAGCTAATTTGCCAAGCAGTACATCTTGACTCATTTTTAACAGTAAAAGTGACACTTCAGGTTTGTTTTTTGTGAATTTTCATCTTATTTCAAATCCCAATTTGCTTGTATTTTCAGTAATCACAGAATCACCTAGGTTGGAAGGGACCTTTTAAGACCATCTAGTCCAACCAATGGGGAAAAAAACAAACTAACGGAAAAACAATGGGGAAATAAAGAAACCACCACATAAAACACACACCACAACCAACCCACGCTACAACACAAACAACAACAAACCCCAAAATACCACACCCCAACCAATACCCCCAAAAAAATAAATCAAAAAAAACCCCAACCACCATAAACACCACCCCACACTAAGCCATATCCTTGAGCACCAAGTCAACTCCTCTCTTGAATCCCTCCAGGGATGGTGCCTCAACCACCTCCCTGGGCAGCCCATTCCAACACCTGACAACCCTTTCAGGAAAGAAATATTTCCTAATATCCAACCTGAACTTCCCCTGGTGCAACTTGAAGCCATCACCCCTTGTCCTGTCATCTGTAACTTGGGAGAAGAGACCAACCCCCGCCTCTCTGCAGCCTCCTTTCAGGGAGTTGGAGAGAGTGAGAAGGTCTCCCCTCAGCCTCCTCTTCCTCAGGCTGAACACCCCCAGCTCCCTCAGCCTCTCCTCATAAGATTTGTGCTCCATTACTTACAAGTTTGGATGGAATAACACTATGTTGGTGCCATTCTTCCAAAAGTACTGGAAGATCATAATCGTGAAAGATGACAGAAAGAAGAGTAAAAGTTTATTCTATGTATACACAGAACTTTGACTAGAAAATCTCAGTCTCATGCTTTTGTTGAAGGAAGAAACCCACATAGCTGTTCAGCTAAAACATAGTTTAATGCCTTTTTTTCTTTAATGAAAGAGTGTGGCCATTTCATCCCCTAGATTGCACTTGGTAAATGTGTATTTCTCCATAGTGTGTGTGACCCTGATTTAAATAAGTATTTAAAGTCACTAATCAATCTTAGTGGGACGGTGAGACGTTACAGAAGTTCTCTCTTGACCGTGTGCTTTGATGGCACACCTGGAGGGCAGTTGCCCAATTGAGGAAAAAAGATGGGTACCAAGAAGAAGACACCCGCACCCCTGTGTGCATTGATGTCCCCTGCGAGGAGTGACCCCCAGGGTGGCAGCATCTTCTTGGACCAGGGGCCAAGGTCGGGCCCAGGCGAGAGCAGCCAAACACCAGAGCCAGGAGGGGGTGATCAACACTCAGGGCTCTAATTCCTGCAGCTGAACTGCCCCCAGGCACGGGTCAATGCTTAAACTTCTGGAGAAGACTGTTTTGGGGTTGGCTTTACTGCTTTTACTGTTAGATTCCTGGAGAGTATCTCACAATTGCTTAAATCCTTAAGTTTGCTTAACTTCTGCTAAGCTCTGATAAGCCCATTTAATGCATGTATTTATAGCTTCGTCTTCTTGGTAGCACAGGATGAGCTCCAGTAAATTAGTTAGGTCTTTCTTTATTTTTTTATTTTTTATTTATATTATTTTAATGCTTGTAAAAATAATACTCATTCAGTTGAAAAAGGGAGACTCGTGGTGGATGGGATTTGTGTCTGGCATCACAAAAGCAAGTGATCAATGCTCCTCCTGAAGCTGGCGGAGCAGGGAGAGGTGTTCCCGCAGCCACCAACATCCCCAGGCAGAAATCTCTGTGGTCACAGGCTCCAGCGGAATGTAGGATGAGCTTGAAGAGAAAGCTTAAAATATAACAGTGCTGCTGCTTGTTACTTTGATTAGAGGATATTTTATCTGCAGGAGCCTAATGATTGCGAGTGAAAGTGCTTGGAAGACTTTTCTAGAATATCTTCCACACGCAGACACGCTTTATACTTGCCAGTCTCTTTCTGATTTTGCGTATTTTAACTGCTAAAATAGACCATTAATATCTGATGTGATGGATAAATTTCACCACTTGTAAATGTTGGTTTCGTTCTTTTCCTTGTTTGTTTGTGTTTTGGGTGATTTTTTTTTTTAACATTTTTTTATTTCAGATTTTTTTCAATTCCCAAAGGTTAGGAAAAGCAAACATAAAAAAGCTTCATAACAGAAGCCCCTGATGTATAGCTTGGGATGACAGGACTGAATTTGGCCAAGATTCTGACACCTGCACTGTAATTCTGAGGGGTTGGGTTATTAATTTATTACATTAATCAATTGTTTAGGTATGAGCATTTTCTTCCATTCAACAGCAGCAAGTCACAAGCACAAAAAGAAAGACTCGCTTATGAAAGCTGGTTTTTAAATTCCTCTTGTCAAAAACGTCATTGTTCTGTGGTTCTTGGTTTGGTGGTTTTTTTAAATGAATTTATTTTTAATTTATGAATTTATTTTTACTACTGTAAAACTGAGAGGAGAGGCCACTCCTGGCAAACGTTTTCGTGCAGGTTCAGTCTGAACTTCCTTGTCCTGAACTGGTACCTTCAGTTAGGTTTTAGAGATAATGGTGTTTTTGGAAGCTTTTGAGGGGTGAGTTGAAGTTACTCCTTGGGATTTTCTTTTTTTGTACCCTATGTTTGTGTTGACTATTACAACTTCAGGGATCTGAGGCAGAATTGGGAGAAATACTGGTTTAATATTGAGTAAAAGACAGCCCACCTCTCACAGGGGCTTGTGGTGCTACCAGCACCCAAATTGGGTAAAAAGAGCAAAAATATACCCATGTAACCCTTTTTCATTGGTGCCCCTCTATACTAGACGATCCTTACCCAATTTTTCTCCTTTTTAGCGTTATTAACATTATTTAACATAATGAGCAACCTGTGTAGAATACAAAATCCATGTATCCTGAATTCAGGATGTGCAGTGTGATGCAGGAGCCTGTGGTTTCTTGGACAAAAATAGGATATCATCAACATGCGTCCTCCCCAAGGTAAAACTGATACCACCGAACAACAACAACCCAGTGTCATCACTGGCAATAGGACAATGAGATTGCTCTGTTAAGGTTTTTCAAGCATAATAACTCCTGCTAATAAATTAGAGACGGAAAAATAAGACTCTCTTATAGCATATCTAATGGAATATATGCCAGTGATGACGTGAGTTCCTTGCAGTCTGCAAACTGGGGGTTTTTCCAGGACAAACTTTGGAACAAGAAGTTAAAAAGAGTAGATTCAGAGCACCGCCGTGTAATTTTATTAGGAACAGATGGGTGGAAAACTCCTCTGAGCGCTATATTTGCTGCCTGCCATTCACAGGATGGCAGCCGATGGTGTACTTGATGGACCTTTGTGTCCATCTGTTGGTTGATCTATCCAATATTCCCTGGCTAAGAAAACACTTCAAGCAGCAGAGTTAAATGCTGGGGATGCTTTGCAGTATTTATAGGTTTTGCTAGTTCACACTTGGGAAGGTTTTCGGTGATTCATCAAGTGTTATCTTGACTTGTATCATTTATTAGGGGTATATCTAATGACAGACTTAAGACGTGTTATGCAGCTGTTCCGTTTGATAGCCGGTGTTCTGATAAGACAATCTGAAATAACACCTGCTGTGATTTATTTCCTTGCTGACTGGTTATCATATAGGAATTCGTGTACCTCTGGAAGTATAGATTTTTGCTTCAGGAGACGACAGAATTTTAGGAGGAAATAATCTTGGTATTTTCAGGAAAGGGAAAGGGCAGGGGAAGCTCCAGGATTTACCTCATCTCTTCCCCCATTTTGTCATTGGGTGACTTGGGATGCTGTCTGCTCCCTGGAAAAGCTATTAATCTGGTTATCAAATAAAGCAGCCATCTCTAAAGAGAAAACACTCCATGGATTTTGGGCGGTTGATCTTTATTTTTTTCTTATTTTCTTTTGCCTTACCTATCCTTGATTGGGAAAAGTGCCTTGAAAAGACAGAGCTTCATAACTTGGATTGCTCGTCCTTCAGCAAAGGGTGTACTCAGCAGCTCCCCTGTGTATTAAACAAATAAATATAAGAGGTTTAACACCAGCTCGTGTGGTTACCCAGAAGTTAAAGCATTACTTAAAGCAGTAAAAACGATGTGAAGATTTAGCGCTGCTGGGCAGCCCACTAAATAACACCAAATTAACTCATAAAACATGTCAAGACTTGGGACTTCAGCCACTCCATCTGTGTAGAGCTGCCCCAGTAACTGGGCTGCCTACTGTGCTGGTGATGAGGCTTTGCGGGCACCTTCAGAGAAAATGCTCAGTGGTGCCGTGTATTTGTGAAGAGATTTAGCTCAGCCAGAGTTGGACTACCTTTAAAGCCCATATTTCTCTCTCTTTTTTATTTTTTTTTTTGTGACCTCTCTATAAATACAAGTGTCAAGGTTCTAAAATTAGGACTGGGGGAAGGAAAGGGCTGGAAACCACCAGGGCGCTAGTGTCCACCTGAGATGTTTCCATTTGAGATCAGGAGGTTGTAAGGCAGCAAAGGGGTGTTTACTATGGCTTCTTTTAAGAAAACTGTTTAAGACGTTTGGGAATTTCTACTGTGCTGTAGTTTTTCTGAAATATTGTTGGAATTTGGAGGTCATAGCAAACTGACAGCTCCTCCTCTCTCCTCCCTGACCTTGTAATGTCTGATGGCTGTAATAACCACAGCGAAGATTTTTATTCCAAAATTTATATAGAGCTTTTTTTCACAGTATTTTTAGCTATTTTTAGTGGGATAATAGGAGAAGGGATACTGTATTTTTCTCCTACTCTTCTTTCACCACCTGCAATGATCCATCTCTGCTTCCTCCACTCTCCTGCCTTTCTCTTGTGCTGCATGTTCTTTGTTGTGCTGTGGCTTCTGACTCCTCGTTCATGGGCCTCTACCCCAAGGGTTCCTCCTCCAACTTGTCTCCAGTACACTCTTTCTCCTAGGACATGGGCTACAACATTTTCTTTTACTCCTGTTTTGCTGAGTAACTTCAGCCATCCTTAGAAGTGTCTGTGCAGGCTCCTCTGCTTTTCCAGCTGTGGTTACAAACATCTGGACTTGTCCTTGGCAATGGAAAGGCTGAAGGATGGTTCACCTATTGGAAATGTCTACATTAGATGGCAGCCTGGTCAAGACTGCAAGCAAACGGGAAGTACTCAACATTCATGTTTGGCAGATATTTGCTTGGCTCTAGGAGGGATGAAAAAGTGTTTGAATTATTTGGATGCCGTTTCAAAGTGGTAGGTGCAGTGTATACAAACTTGGTCCCCATTTGAATGTACCATCCAAAGGTTGTGGCCTGCTCTGAGGAATAAAATAGTGGTGAAGGGTGTTTGTGCTTCAAATAAGACAATCCGATTCATCAAAGTAATAGGAGTATTAACTGCATATTGAACGGGAGGTTATTTTATTCAGTCAACTATGACCACTTGCGTGAACTCATTCTCTTGTGTGTAAGTATAAATACTTTCCTGCTGTCCAATAATCCCCAAATATTACTTGTAACAGTAAATTTTATTTAGGGCCCAAGGAAAACTTCACAGGAGCTTTGAGTTCGTGGCTTAAAAAGCATTGAGCATATTTGTAGTTGAGTAGAGAAGCTGTGAAATATCTTTCACTGTTTAATTTCAAGATGGTTTGTTTCTTTTTGGAGTACAGAGGAGATGGTCTGGATAACCTCCTGGTAGACCCTGGTAGACCTCGCAATTCCCTGATGGGAGCAGTATGCAAATTTTTCCCAGGAGATCACTACTGAAAGAATGGGGTAGTCAAACTTTCACAGGAGTCTTGAGTTTGCTTAAGGCTTTGTGGGTTTCTTTTTAAAATTCTGGAGCATTGCTGTTTTTCTCCATGGGATGTCAGATCTTATTAATGTCCTATCTGAGCATCTTATTAAGAAAGTAATTCACTAATGTATCCGTGGTACCATAGTTATCCTCACAGCACTCTTGCAAAGCCCTTGAAAAGTTAACCTCATTTTACAGCTGGGAAAATTGAGGGATGGAACATAAAGGGAAGACAAGAAAAGGTTTTTTGGTGGCATTTATGTATCTGTTCCCAAAGTTGTGATTATGAAAGTCTCACTCAGCTGCCTGAATACCTGAAATAGCTTCTCTTTCAACCTCAGAGGTCCTTGTCTGTCTCAAGCTCTGCCTCTCCGTGCTCTCAGGAAGGTGTTGGTCAGTGGGTCAGAGAGATTCCAGGGCTTGGGGAAGGCTGGGCTTTAAGCACAAAGGAGTGGGGTCTTCTTCTCTTCCCAAGCCAGCACAGCCAGATGTCACACAGGTCTGAGTGTGTTCCTGCTGAGAAGTCCTTCCTCTTGCCTGTGTTGTCCACTTTCCTGGAGAGGACCAGATTGAGGGTCTCTGTGGCCATTTGGATGCATAGGACAGTTTCTGTTCATTACACAAATGTACATCTGACTCCTGTGTGGGTTTAGTCTTTAGATACCCAACACGAGAGGTTTGTTGGCCCTGCTTGTGTCTTGGTAATTTTTTGTTCCTTCCTTGTTTCAAGAAAAAAGGGGGTCTTCCATAGAGAAGAAAGTTTAGCATTGCATTACAGTGTGGAAACACAGTAAAATACCAGCTAAAGTATTAAATTATTTCATAATCGGAGCATCAAAGAAAATAGGTTTGTCAGGGTGCCTTAAAATCGACCTAGTTCATTTAACCTTGCCTTTGATGGACGTCTGGTAGTTCACAGACATCAAAGACCTGAAAAAGATGAGGAAAAGACCTGTGTGTAGATTTTAATGCCTCGGTACGTCAGCTTTGGGGGGAGCTGCAAATCGGAGATGGCACTAGGCAGTTAGCGCAGCCTAATTAAAATGTTCAGCTGCAGCAGCAAAAGCACAGTTAGGTACGTCATATCTTATTTCACAGACGTACTTGATTGTGCCCACTCAGTCGTTATGATCTGTGGGTTTTCTTCTTCCAAAAAAACATGTTGGCTGCCCACCTGGTTAGAAACTTGTTCTAATTACATTAAAACTGCTCCTAACTGATAATGGTGTAGCTGCTTCTCCAACCAACCAACCAATCCCCCCAGTGATGGGCTGTAACCCCTGCTGCTCCACAGCCTGACTGTCCTTACAGTTGGAGAACTTGGCACGGGGCATGGTCTGTTTTTCCTTTGGTCCTCTGTGAAGATGGAGAGCTTACTCCCTTAGCTGGGTTTGGTGGAAAAAAACCAGCCTTTTACTACACACCATCTGTGAGCCTATTCCATCAACTACAAGAAGAGATGTCTGGGTGGAGAAGGAGTGTTTCCTTCCTTGCAGGGAGGCTGCCTGCAGGGGAGGATAAAAACCATGACAAGGGGAGCTTCCAGGCATGTTCCGACCACGTTGTCAGTGACGGTCCCAGAGCTTTGAATTAGAAGCCTGCACTTCTGGATCTGGGTATGAAGTGGTGGGATTTGGCCTCTGGATGGGAAGTTCAGAGTTTGACCTTCTGTTGGTCTCATGGGCTTTTTGTGCTGGTATTGGGTGCATCAAGCTCCAGCTGTCGGAGCCACCTGCAAGCTGGATGATTGCACACAGGTTTCAAAATGCATAGAGTGGTTGAGGTTAGAAGGGACCTTAAAAAGCATCAAGTTCCAACCCCCTTGCCCTGAGCAGGGACACCTCCCGCTAGCCCAGGCTGCTCAAAGCCCCGTCCAACCTGTGTTGCCTCTGACGGAGCAATGGAGAAGTCTGAATATTTTTTTTTACATCAGAGAATGACAAGTTAGTGCAGTTGCCCCTGGGTGGATAAGGCTAACTTATATTGTTAAACTTTTTTCTCTATCAATTAAAAAAGCAACGCCTAAACCTTTTGAAATTAATGTCTCAATTCTTTTGCATCCCTTTGTTCTTATATTCAGGCAACTTTTGTGTTATTTTAACCACATGACAGACGAACACGACATTTGGAAATCTCTTCAATGTGAACTATTATAGGAAACACAGATAATTTGAAAAGGAAAAAAGAAACTAATTCCTGTATCTCTACCTCTACAATTTATATCGATTTGTAGAGCTCTTGAATACCAGCTTGATGATTCCTCAATAGCTCAGTTCTGAGACGACTTCTGTTCTTGGAGTTTGATGCATTGCAGTGCTATATTATATTAAGACGTTCCCTAGTCAAAGTAACTCTTTGTTTTCTAACCTAAGCAAATCTAAACTAAAATCTGGTTTATTATTCAGTATAGAGGAGTGCATCCAGTTAAAATAAGGCTGTAAATTCCATCACTCCAGAATTTTGTGAGAGTCTTTGTATCTCACGCACAAGTGACCTGCCAAAGGCTTGGGTTTCACTGCTTCACACAAACATCTTGAAGCAAAGCAGAGAGGGCTAGTGTGTTTTGGTAGATTGGGGGAAAAAAAAACCACAAACACAAAACTACAGAATGCTTTGAGTGCTTGAAGAATTTCTTCTCCATCCAGCTGCATTGACTGGTCCAACAAAAGATATTGCCACCTCCTGCAGACTTCTCCTTGCTCTGTCTTTGTAGCAGCTACAAAAGTGAGAATACTCCATACATTTTTGTGTTCTTGCACAGTATTAAGTCACTAATGCAGTCATAAAGAAGCTACTGTTGTTACAAAATCATATATTTTCCCCCTTAAAACACGTACTCCTGCTTTCTCCTCACTTCCAAAGGAGATGCTGTGTCAAATTATGGGATCAGCATATGCAATCCGATGGCTGAGTCATCGCTGGGAAGAGCACGGAGAGGAGAGCTGTAGTTTTCCATTAGGTGCGGAAGATAAAATATGTTTGTTTGTTTGTTCTCCATGCTACATTGGCGTCATTGCTCAATTCCTCTTGCACTTGGCACTTTGAATTAGCAGCTTTAGTGACTCTTCTCTCCTGAGTCTTCTGAGGCAAGGTGGGCCACCAAGCAGCCAGTGTGATTTTTTTTTTTTTTTAATTTTTTTTTTTTTTTTACATGATGATATCGATGAATGTTTAAATTCTTTTCCTGCCTGTGTTGTTAATCCCTGTAGAGCGTCCTCACTTTAGGTGCCAGCAGCCTGTCCCAGCGGTGCAGGTGCTGCTTCACCCATGCCTGGCCCCTGATGCACTTGCTCATGTCCCATGGTTTTGAAAAGGTAGACAAAACTACAACTCCCTGCAATTCATTTCCTCATCAGTTCATGTTTAGAAGAGACTCAGTTTGAAGGTTTAAAAGCATTATATTTGGTTACAAGTTAATTTACTTTGAAAAGCTCCTAGAGGCAGCCTTTATTATCGTACGTAAGAGTTGGAATCGGTGAAGCGTGATGGAAAAACTGTGCAGAAGTTGATGAAGGTGAAGTGTCAAACAATTTTCTATGGATTCATTGGAAAGACGACCAAAAATGATACACTGAACCTTTGCTGTTTGGAGAGTTATTGGAAAAACTAGACCTCACATTTGAGGAAAACCAAGATTTGAAATTAAATGGATGGAAATGCCTTAGTTCCTTACAGTGGTTTTGTTCTTTAGATTTATTCGCTACCAGCTTTTGTACAATGTCACAACAGGACAACTGGCTGTAAACGAAAGTGAAACAAACAAACAAACAAATTAGAAAACAACCCAATTTGCTTTTAAAATTATGATGTGCATTGACTGGGCAGAAAAACCAAACCACAACACCCCCCCTGAGAAGGCGTGACCAGAAGGATTAGCTTAAATACTGCGCAGGTTTGGAGCTTGCCCTGCAGTCATTTGACTTATTGAACAAATTTCAAATCCATTCAGTTTTCAGTAATTATCTGAGGTAAGTAACAATGGGCTGTGCATCAACAGCTAGTGTAATGCAAACTTATGATCACAATATACACTTGGCTGATGGCTCATTCCAGCTCCCGGCCGGGGCTGTCTCCATGTAGGAACGTGGACATGGACATGCAGTGGAAGGGGATGTTGATGCTCAGAAGTGACGTCTCGTGGTTTCTCCCACTCCCATAGGCAATTATATACTAAATATTAATGTGCTTCTAGCCTCCATCAATTCAGCTCCCCTGGTTTGAAAGTGAATGGGAAGAAGGATAAATTATTTGGAAACCAAAGGCATTTATCTATGACATTTAATTAGTGAAAAGGGACTTCTCCTGATCCATGGGATTCCCAGTGCAGCATAAATGTATCTAACCCTCATCAATGATAAGGCTGTCCATCAGCTCATAGACTCTTTTCTATTACCAGAAGTTTATCCTCAGATCGAGTGAAAGCCATTCATAAATTCATTTTAAAGGTATGTTGTTTGGAGAGGATATTATACAGTATAATTCCAAGCTCAAAATCAAGCTGTGATAACAGCTCTCTATCTGACACTCCAAGCTTTCAATCACACTTTATCACCGTTACGGATGTCGGTAAATGAACAGGTTTTTCTTGGAAACAATATAGATAAGCAAAGGTGGCTGAGAAGGTGCAAAGAGTAATTTAGAGGGGTAAGCAGCCTGGTAGATGCTTCCATTTCCAGTATCCTCTGTAAGAAAAAGCACCCACACACACGCCCCGCCTTGTATTTAAAAATTACTTTGAATAATTCAATAAAATAATTCTCTGTCCTTTATTTGAAATAATTAGAAAGTTCTTCACGCGCAAGATGAGCGTGAAGTTACTTTTTTTTTTTGTTTTCAATTTTTCTATACATCTCTGGAAGTGGTTTGTGGATGCTGAGGTTTGCAAATGAGCCAAGGATATATTTTCTCCATAATTTTTGTTTGGTTAGAAAAGCAACTTTGAACTAAATTAAATCTTTTCTTTAAATAAACATACAACTATATCTTTGGCTTTTTTTTCCTCGTTTTCTTTTTTTAATCTTGAATTCGAGTTTGAAGTAATTTAGAACAACAGAAGAAGTTTAATGCAAAACCACTCAAACAATGATTTGGCTTCTCTGACATTGTCCAGGTTCCCTCCCCACCCTGTTTTCACAAACATGGGGAAAAGAGTGGGGATGGAACCCTGGGAAAATGGTCCAGGAAAAAAAAAAGACTGTTATTTCTAATCCTGAAATCCGCTTTGACACAACTGTATATAAACTGGCTCAGAAAAGATGCGTAGACTGTACCTCTGTGTTTTCATTCCATTTAAATTAGGGATGCAGGTAAAAAACCCTGTTTAAAAAAGATGAGCAACATTAAGCTAAACCACAAATGTTTGCTTAAAACTTCTCTGCTCGCAGCGATGATGGAAATTGATTTGTGGCAGTAGCCAAGGTATGTGCCGAGTGCCGTGTTCAAGCTTTATTCTTCTCTCCTGTGACACACAAAGCCTCTCACGGCTACTGTCTTTGGTCCTCTCACTTCTTTTTGCTCTTGACTGTTTTATGATCTTCTCCTCTCATTGCACTTGCCTTGTATTTCTTTAATTTTATACGACTAAACATGGCAGCTGTTCCTGAAGAGCAAAAAAACCAATTTCTGAGGTGGTGCAGGTGGAACCCCAGTGCTGTGCACCACAGGACCACCTTCTCCCAGTCTCCAGTGGCTGCATCTCCTGGCACTTGTGTCATCTTAGTGAGCATCTGAGGACGTGCCTTTCCAGAGCTAGAGCTGGTCTTCATCTGTGGCCTCGGAAGCCTTCTCCTGCCTTGCGCTCAGCCTTGGGCTGCTGTTGATGGTCGTTTGGGGCTGTTGATGCAGATGATGGTAGAATGAACCCAGTGTTTTCACCACAAACTTAATTTCTTGTGATGTGCGCGTTTCAGAGAAGCTGGAACTGCGTCCTGTGGTTCAGCTGATGCCCTCTGGCCCTCCTCTGTTTTGTTATTTTACTATTTTATTTTTATTTTTTAATTCTTCAGACAATTTCATTATTGTCTGATCGTGAGGAACTAGTAATAGTTTCAAAATGGGTGTTTCTGAAATGATGCTTTTTGTGAAGAATTTTAAAACATCTTGATGAATTTGGTGTGCTTTCTGTTTTTTTTCAGAGCGGTAGGAAAGATGACTGATTGTGGCTTGGTTTTTTTTTTTTTAATTTTAAATAGCTCAGGAGTCACCCCTCAAGCCATAGGCTCCATTAGGAATCAGTATTCAGACCTGGTCTTCAAATAAAAAAGCAGGGGGAGGCAAAAAAAAAATATCTCTACGATCAAACACACATTGTTCAATATTCTGGTATTCCGGAGTCCACTAAAACTTCTCTAATGAGAAATTAAGAGTGAAGCAGACCATAGAAGTGAGAAAAATTTGATCTGTTCTTCAGGAGGAGCAGATCAATAGTCCCAGGCTGAACAGGAGGCTGAAATATGAACCATCACATTAGCGTCCATCACCACAGACCCGTGGCTGTTCTTGAGAGAGGGACCTGCCAATACGCTCCCTGTTCCTTGGAATTTATTTATAAGGAAAGGAAATATTATAAATTACATCTTGGGAACAATAAAAGTAGAATCGGTTTCCTAGCCTGGATCAATGAGCAGCATTACTGGGTTACCTGTTTCCAAAAAGAGACTGTATTTGTCTAACCTGTATTTGCACAGAATCGCATCAAAGTGCCTTTCAGGAGAAACAGGACTTCTGTGTAATTCAAACGGGCAGTTTTCCTTGGACTTAAATAGGAGTTGAATAATGCTATAGGCACTTTTGTATTCATATATGATTTAAGAATTATTAAGATGGATTACCACCCTTACAGATGCTGGTAATAGAGGCGTAAAGGAACCCAAGTCCCAGCAGTAATCTTCCATTGCACACAAAGCTCTGTAATTGGCTTCTAATTATTGATCAGAGCAGAATTCCTTTTATGCAGTAGTGACGAGTGGTAAGGGATAATTTATATTCATGGATAATAATTATTATTATAAAGCAGGTACCATAATGTGTCTAAAAACCTTTGTGCTTTGCAGAATGTAGAATATTTTCAAAGAGCTTGAATGTGGTCTTCTCTTGATAATCTGGAGGTCAGAGCCAGCAGTTATTGCTTTAACATCATTTCAGAAAGATTGAGGAAAACTCCCAATCAAAGACAACTGAGGTTTAGCAGGACTTTGACGTGTCCAGGCCAATGGTCTAGACCAGCCGTTCATTCTGGGTGTTTACTGCTGATCTTTTAGTATGGTTGAACTGTAATTCTCAAATGATACTTTAATGTTGGACTAATTTTTAGGGGTAGATGTTATGCGTTCACCTGACCTGATGGCTGAAAATGGAATTGATGATAAGAGTATCGTGGTTTGGGGTTTAATTGCCCTTAGTACAGGAATTTAGGTCATATCCCAGGTTGTGTTGCCTTTCTGGGCAACAACCTTAGGACAACTCAGCCACAGGCGATGTTCCTCAGCACTCAGTACTGGGGCTGGTCCTGCGAGTGGATTGAGAGCACTCCCGGGAATTTCACAGATGACACCAAATTAGGCAGGAATGCTGGTCTGCTTGAGGGCAGGGAGGTTATACAGAGGGTTCTGAACATGCTGGATGGATGAGCTGGGGACAGTGGTGTGAAGTTCAACATGGCCAAGTGCTGGGTCCTGCATCGGGGTCACACCATCCTGGCCTGTATCAGGAACATCATGGCCAGCAGGACTAAGCCCTGCTATTGGGCAGTGCTGAGGTCTCACCTCAAATACCATGTCCAGTTTTCAGCCCCTCACCTCTAAAAAGAGAGTGAGATTCTGTAGCATGTCCAGAGAAGGGCAAAGAAGCTGGTGAGGCATCTGGAGCACAAGTCTTGTGAGGACAGGCTGAGGGAGCTGGGGGTGTTCAGCCTGGAGAAGAGGAGGCTGAGGGGAGACCTTGCTCTCCACAGCTCCCTGAGAGGAAGGTGTAGCCTGGATAGTGTTGGTCTCTTCTAAGTAAGAAGTGACAGGACAAGAGGACACAGCCTCAAGTTGCACAAGGGATGTTCAGACTGGATATTAGAAAAAATGTCTTCACTGAAAGGATTATTAAACATCGGAACAGGCTGCCTGGGGAGGTGGTTGAGGCATCATCCCTGGAGGTATTTAAAAGACATGTGGCTGTGGCACTGAGGGCCATGGTTTAGTGGTAATTTGGCAGTGTTGAGCTAACGGTTGGACTTGATGATCTTATAAAGGTTTCTTCCAACCACAATTCCCTGATTCTACTCTATGACATCCAGCAGCATCCATCTTCATGGGAAGAAGCCAGTTCCATCTTCTCTTTCTTTCTTCCGCCGTAAGTGGGAGTTTACAGAGCAAAATGATGAACCTGAAGTCTTTTTTTCCAATTTTCCGCTTACCATATGAGGGGAAAAAGATATTGTCTCGCTGCAGAGAAGCTTGTGGTTGTGACAAGCTGCAGAAATGTTTCCTCCTTTCCATGAAGGACAAAGCTGAATGGAAAAGGAAGGGGGAAAAGGGATGGAGTGGGAAATGAAATGAGCTGGTCAAGGCAGGGAGAGGAGAGGAAAATAGAGTGGATCTTAGAGCTGCTTTGGATTTAGAAGTCAAGTAAGAAAGAAGAGGGCTGATCCAGAGCCACTGAAGTCAAAGAAGGTTCATAGGGAAGTGGAGTGGTGGTGATGGTGCTGGGGGCATCCCTGCGGGGGCTCCTGCCACCTCCCCGCTTTCTCTGTGGGACTCTTTTTAAACTGGACAAGGAGGAGGAATTTTCCTGTATCATACCTTCCAGCTGGGTGTGGGAGGTGTTTAGCTTTGGTGCCATCTGCTAAGGAGGTGTTAGAGAACAGAGAGGGCTTTTTCCCTGTTCTATTTCAAGAAAAAGGGGGGGAAGGAATTTGTATGTGTTTCTGTGTCAGAGCTTGCAGCTTACAGTAATAATAGCAACCCCCCATCTAACAGCTGAAGGAGTTTTCATGTATGCTTGTGCAGAAATGTGAAATAATTACCATAGGCAATGCTTTTCAATGTTACTGCAGTAGTACTTTATCCCCCCCAGAACAAAACTCTGTTACAGCCAAAGTGGATAAAGAGTTAACAGTCGAGTCTGTGCTCCTGTATGAATAATTTATTGTTATAGAATCATTCAGGTTGGAAAAGACCCTTGGGATCATCAAGTCCAACCATCGTCCCTACTCTACGAAGTTCTCCCCTACACCATATCCCCCAACACCAGATCTAAAGGACTCTTAAAGACATCCAGGGATGAGGACCACCTCTCTGGGCAGCCTGTTCCAGGGTCTGACCACTCTTTCTGTTCAGTGTTGTTGGGACAGTGCCTAAAGGAGATGGGAAGCAATCAGTCAGGGACTCCACTGCATGGAGTTTTCATGAGCAGCCAGGACAGAGGCTCCAGCACCCTATGGACAGCAGATGACAATCCGGGTCAGGGCAAACCTGTGAATGCCGTTCGGTTTATTTTGCCTTCTGATGGCCAACCTTTTTCAGTAGCCCTCATTGAGGAAGCACTTTCACAAGTGTTAGCAAAATCTTACAATGAAGAGCTTCATTGTTCACTTTACGGCACCCGTGGTCCCTCGTGTCAACCTCGTTGGGCCTCTGGTCATTGCCCTCTGCTGCATGGGGCCGTGCACAGATCTCAGCAGAGAAGGGATGGTGGGCTAAGGAGGGGTTCCTCTGCTCTATCATGGGTGTGATGAAGTTATACCTGTATTTCTGAATACGGAAGATTGGTGCTTCCTTCCATGGCTAATGATGCCAGTTAGCTCACCAGCTGGCCGAGAGTGTGTTCCATGAGCAAATAAATAACAGACTCTGTGCTTATTTGTGCCCAACTGATCACTGAAAATCTAAAAATTGAACTTAGTCAAAATTTCATTCTAAACCATTTTTGCGTTGTCTTTATGTATGCCTATGTGCAAATCTGCATTTCTTTAGATAGTGTATTATGGTGAGAATTAGTTCTAACTCAGTAAATCGGTAATGTTTGGAATTAATTGCTGTGTTTCTACTAAGACTTGATTCATCAAAACCTTTTTGTAGTTGCTGGAGTATGAACAGAGATCCACAGATGTTCTGCTCGAGTACAGACTGAGGGTAGTAAGGTTAATATATTCCACAATTGTTTATCTTTGAGTACACACATAATGGAAGAATGTGCCTTTCCCCAAAGAACATGTACAATACTGCAACACCGTGTTCTTATTTCAAGGTAAATATTTCACTGAGACACATCAGTTTATGATGCTCCTCTCCCCTGGCTCGGTTCCTTGCGGTGGGCTCCTGTTTCCAGCGCAGCCTGGGGGCTGGGGACCAGCACGCCTGGAAGCAGCTGTGTCACACAAACTGAGTGGCCTAAATGACATCATTATTTCAAGCTTCTGCACCTTTGAAGGACTGCAGCGGCTGAATCACCACGTTTCCTCAGGTCTCCCAGCCTGATCCCGTACCGACTTGCGGATATTTCTCCATGTGAGTAATTCTGCATGTGGCTCCAATCCGCACACTAAGTTTGTAAGGAAAATGCACGTAAAAAACTCTTGTCTGCTGTTTGGGTGGGTAGAATACTGCAGCTGTTTTAATCCTTTTGGAAAGCTGTGCCATCCTTGCCATTAACGCTGCTGAGGGAGAAGCTGAATCATGGGCGTGATGAGCATCAGTCGGGATTCTGCAGCGATGCTATAGTCTGAGGGTTCTGTGTGTCAGTAGGTGTCAGCATTCAGTCACTGTGTAATTGAGCAGCCTGATTGAATACTCATGGCAACACGCCTGCAGAATTAATGCCAAGTGCTCCACAAACTGTGCTTTAGGATAGGATTATTCAGCCAGAAGTTTCTCGATACAAAAAGTGGGGAGGGAGGGAGGGTGGTGGAATACTTAAAGCTCTATGCGCTGCCCAGAAACCTCACCTCATCGCTGGAAATAATGCTTTGATACTTCGTGGTGGGCTGATAACACACCGTGGAAATGTAAGGGCCGATTGGTGCGGACTCAGTGGTGCTTGGGCTCGGGTTTGCGTTGGTGTGGCTGCTGCCCCTGCCGTGCAGGGTGCTGGGTATGATGTGTGGGGCTCCTGTTAGCAGGGATTATGGCTTCTTTCCCTTGGAAGGCTGAGATAACTCTCAGATGAGCTTCTGCTCATAAACCTTTGCCCATGGGTTCGAAGTGCCCATGGTTGCACCTCCCTCTCTAACCACGTTACAGCCTTAGCTGGCTCTCCGGGCCCAAAAATCTAGTTGAGCATTTGGCTGTTGGGATTAACTGCATGCCGTAAGGGGTAGCTTGCTCGGGGATGCTGCAATCCTATTAGGGTGATGAGGATACTTCCAGAAGGGCTTCTTGGAGGTGTTTCTGAGCAGATGTGAGCTGGGAAAGCGGAGCTGCAGGACTATGGCTCTCCTTACTGCTGCCAACTGGTTTTCAGGGACACTTTGAGGAAGAGGAGCTCTAGGGCTCTTCTGTAATGCAGAGCTTCAGTCTGGGCCCGTTTGTGCAAGGAAACCATATGGTAACATAATGAATCTGGAAACGACACGGATTACAGTCCAAGTACTGCTGAAAAGTAAAGTAATACGCAGGAGCTCTTCTGCATAAACACATGTACCGTGTGAGCTGGGTTTTAAAGGTGTTGCCAGCACTCTTAATTATCGCCCCGGTTCCGTGCCTGTGACCCCACACCTGACTGATCCTCCATAAACGCCCCAGCTGCGAACCAGGACCCACCTCATCACACAGACGGCAGTTTGGAACTGATTAATTTGCCCCGTGTAATTGGCTTTGTGAGGAGCAGGAACCCCTCCCAGCTGAGACCCAGCGTGGCTGCTTGCACATCAACCCTGTTTCCTCCAGCAGAAGCAGAGATTTAAGGTAAATCAGGAAGGTTTGGATATGCCTATACTTGCCATTTCTCCCCTCCTCTCTCCTCCCATCCGCTGTAACTGCTGACATCAGTTGAAACAGCAAGAAGCAATACTTCTTTCACAGACCTAGTGTGCAAATGACGTTGGATTTATGTCCCTGAAGGGGTCTTGCCTGCTTTCCCAGACTTGCAATCCCCGAAAAATTTTACCTCGGCTGCAGAATGCAACTGTCAGAGGAATGTGTGATATTCTCCGGTGAGCACAAGGGCCAGCAAAGTGACCAGACGGCTCTTGGTGGTGTCTGGATGCTCTGCTTGGCGTTAGGAGCAGATTAGATCTTGGGTCAGACAGCAGCAGCGCCCAGGGCAGTGTCTCTCCCCCTTGATGGTTTATGGTCCAATTCGGTTGATTAAGGATCTCTTTGTGTCTTGCCTTAAGGAGGGGTTCTGGGCTGGAAATCGCTTTATGCCCTGTTTATTTCCAAAGATAAAATGGCCTTGCAGGCTGAGAAATTCCATTCTTGAGAGATTATCCAAAGCACATCACTTTTGCTGGCCATCGCAGTCCCTTCCCTGGTGAGTCAGGGAACCGGTTGTGGATTCATCTCTGCTCCTTGGGTGGCTGTGGACTTCATACGGCTTCATGGAACGTAACTGTCCAGTAAAAAACCTTTTCCAACTGTGTCATTGATGCTGGGGATGCAAGGTGTCTCGGCAGTGCTGTGGCAGCACAAGAGGGGAGGGTGTCATCTGCCAGTTCTGATGTGTCACCCTGCCCGTGGGTCCCCCTTGCTTCCTCAGCCCGAGTCCCAGATAACTCTTTCCTGAAGTAGTTGAAATCTAAGGGCAAAAACTGTTGTTGAGCCCGCAGTGGTGGAGATGGCAGTACAGAGGTTTTTACAGATTATTATTACTGATTTACAATATTGCTGAAGGAAAAATAATTACCAACTATTCATCAAGCCTTCCTTTTAACCATCGTGCCGCAAGAATATAGCGAGTGCTGGCAACTAATCTCCTTGTAGGCTTTTGTGAAAAATGCAGGATTATCCCCTTCATTTCACCCATTCAGCTTGTTTCTAGCTCATTTTGCTTTGCTATTTCTCTAAAGAATGCCAATTCTGCTTTCATGGCTCCATCTCTTCCTGGCTGACACATTGATCCTTCCTCAGGAGGCTCTGTACTGGTTTCCTCTGTAGTTCAGCATTATATTCGAACCTCGGTATAATGATTTAATTTAGAAGGCTAAGACTTTCTCATTCTGCAAGTTTAAAATATGTTACGTTTTGCTGTCTGCGTTCAGCAGCAAGCAGAAGTGGCGTGTTTTAATGGGATCATTATTTTTAGGAGGGAACGGGATAGTGGTGCGTCTTTCGGCATCCAGGCTTCTCAATTGAACCCTCTGTCTTGCATGCTCTCAGAGGAAGAGGAGGGAAGCTTTCTGTGAGCGTGGAAATGGGGTTGGTACCGGGTGGGGTCAAATTGGAGAGGTTTGTGACACTATGAGTGTGTGCTATAATGATTGTGAGAGAAAATCTGGGGATTTTCAACCCAAGGGCTGGCTGCTCGTACCACGATGTGTCTGCAGGTGACAACGTGATCTCATGGGTGCGTGTTCTTAGGGAGATGAAACGAAGTTAGGACATGGGCATGTGCCAGGGTTCAAAGTACAATTGTATGACCCAGAAGCCTGGGAAGAAAAAAATGCAATAATAAAAAAAAGCATTGGGAGTTATTTTTTGGAGATCCAACTGGAAGAAAGTCTACTGTTGTCTGAGGGTTGGGATTTTCCTTTGCAAGAGTCATCACAGGCACCAAGACAGCTTTGGCCAGTTTGGGTTCTACAGCAGGGTTTGATGTTTCTACGGCTTTTAGGGCGATGTGACAGCTTTTCCCTGAGGGCTCCTCAAGCCACGTCTTCTGACAAAGATGGGAATGCTTTCAGTTGCCATCTGGTTTTGGTAAAAAATCTACCTGTCTGCAGAAGTGGCCAACGCTTTGTGAGTAGCCTGTCTATCATACAACAAATAAAACCAGCATCGTGTGTAACTGAACGCGAAAATGTAGAACCTTTGAAAGGAAATGTGGTTTAGAATTTGGATTATAAAATATTTTTAGTCCCAAATTAAGTCATTTTCCCTCTGTATTTATTTTGGAATTGGAGTTGAACCAAACAAGTGTGGCTTGGTATCTTAGGTTGGTTGGTTGGGGTTTTTTGATGCTTTTTCCTTCTCCCTTATTTTCACACAGTGAGAACTAGGAAACGTGCTGGGTTCACGTGGGTTGACTGCTCTTGCTGGGTGACACCTGCCTGGGGTCACACTCCTTAGGGTGGTGGATTCCACCTTTCGCCAGTGACAATTGCTGACCTTCAAACTAGTAGCAAATGGAAATAAGCATCAATTATAGCCGTCTTCCTGGAGCCAGAGAAGTTGCTGGCACATTTTCTTCTCGAGAAGCCCAGAAGCACTGTGGTCACCTCCTGTAGTGGTGGTCCTTCAGCAGCACTGCAGTTCTTTGCCTACTATTCCTTAAAATTCAGCCACACTATCATATGCTGGCAGGATCAAAAGAAAAATAAACAGGGACCCTGGCTTAAATCCAGAGCTGCCGTGAACTCTTCTGCACCATGACACCTTGACTCAGCTGGTATTTACTCTTTTCTTCCCTCCTTTTGTGCTTGGTTGTTGATGTTAATTTTTGTACTAACCTTGCAAGAATTTTGATGATGCCTAGGGTCTATACCCCTGTATTATTCTTTAATCCCGATTTCTTCCTTTCCATAAGCAATTTACCAGCACGTGAGGATTTGATTTTCCTGGCACCCCACTTACTTTTCACTTTTCTTTATCAGTTGATTTACTGCCTCTAGACAGAAGATGAATAGTTTGCACTTTGTACTCTTAAATCAAAACGGAATGGAAAAGACTGGTTTAATCATATTTTATTCCAACCCCACTTATCTGTATCACCTATTGCTTAGCCCTGTCAAGAGTGATATGTCTGCAATATCCTATGTTTGCTGCTTGCCTACCACAGGTCTTGCTTATTCATGATTCCATCATTGTTTTATAACAAAGCCCCGTGAACAGTGCTCCGAGCAGCTCGTCGCCGATTCTGGTGGCTTTAACAATGAGACTGAGTTCAGTCAAGAATAACAATTCAGCAATGGGGTATATTTTCAGGTTATAAAGCTCTCCGTATTTTGAATATGAACCATAAGCTAGATCTTAGTTTGGCTGGATGTTTACATGTATTCTTACCAATAAACTTAGAATGCAAGCTTTCCAGCTAAATATATTTTGCCTGAAGCAGCGACGTCCAGCGTAGCTACAGAAGTGAAGTTCAGTCACTGTTCAATCTGGATCTGACTGCAAAAAAGTGGGTTTGCATTTCTAATTTGAATTTGATTCACGTTGGATGCTAAAGATGAAATTAAAGCAACTTAATTACATTTTTTTAAATTTTTAATTGTAGATGTGCGTATATACGCACACAGATATTTAAAGCATCTTTTTTAGGTCATATAGCGTTTTTATTTTGGATGAAAGCAAATGTTTGGACAAGTTTTTTCAAGGAACTTTAAATTTAATGGTTCAAGCATCACAGAAGCGCCTCCCTAATGTGCTATATTTCCAGATAATGGATCTGGAAACAGGAAATCTATTCCTTTCGTGATCAAAAATCCACCAGTAAAACTCTTTCAGCTCAGCTTGACGATGCGAGATGTGTTAGATATCAATATACTACGGGGTGGAAAGCTTAGATTTGAAAATTCAATAACTGAAGGAGCGTCTCACCATCCATAGTGATATAAGTATATGTATCTGGAGTGTTCAAATTACTGTTCATCAAGAGGAAATCTCTGACAGGAGCAGGCAGTGACAGGCTGGGTTTTGCTGCTTTTCCTGAACTGTGTTTGAGCAGACACGGGGTGTGCAGAGGAGCTGACCTTCGCATGGAGTTGGGTTTTCAACCTGAAGCCCAGTGATGCTTTCTGCTCTCCTGGACTGATCCCTGCTCTTAGTGATAAAGCAATTAAAGATATCCTTTATTTGATCAACTGGAGAGCACCAGTGGCGTCATTTTCATTTTCCTTCTTGCCTCTTGCCAGAATTCAAAGTGATTTATAACGTCTGGAGCGATGCTGCGAGTGGCTGTGTGCAAGTTACTCAGAATTTTCCATTTCTTCTGCTGGCGTGGAGCCACAGAAAGGATTCTGTGTGGTTTTAACTTGTTTGCTCTTTTATTGGCTGTGAATCATGCAAGAGAGTAGCTTTTGTGTTCAACATCAGAGGCTCAGACTCAAGACCAGGTTCTGTGTCATCACTTAACACCGTGGCCCCTGTGAGGGGACTAAGAGAAACTGAATTAGAGCTTTTATGAGGCTCAAGATAAAACCACAGTCCTGGCTGAGCAAAGCTTTCCAAAGTCATAAAGTTCACTGTTTGCTTTTATAAATGTATATATTTATAATATTTTTTACAACTTTCTCCACAATCCATTTAAAAAGAACTTTTCTATTCTGACCACTCATCGCGTTATTTCCTACAAGTTCCCTTTCAGCAACCAAAGGAAATTATTATAGTCTGAAATGATCATCAGTGAGATAAAATACAACTTTTAGCTCAGTCAGGCTGATCCAGTTATCGGCCACCTCAGCCTGTCAGCTCTTGAGCAACTCATGCTGAACCGTGACCAGAGAGGTGGGCTGGAGGATGCACGTGCTCTGAGCATCTGATACTGACTCTAGCCAGTAAGTGCAAGCGTGTTTTAAAGGTTTTGTCGTGCTCAATCAGCAACACCCTCTCCCCTAATAATTGTTTTATTATCATTATTTTTNATTTTTTTTTAATTTTTTTTTTTTTCATTCTTAAGCTTTGTTCAGAGCTGAAGCTGTGATCTTCTTCTCCAGTTACCCATGGCGGTGCCGTGTTTCACCACTCAAAGCCAGTTAGTGAAATCTGAGGTTTTTCTCTCCCCACAAATAAGTGACAAGGTTATGACGGGTATTTCTTTGCAACCTTTGGGGAAGGAGCCAGGGGGCATTTAGAGCCAAGATCTCCCAAGCCTTGTTTGTGGTTGGTTGGTTGAAGGTGGTACAGAGGTCAGAACATCTGGAGCCTGAGCTTCTCTGCTTGGGGGAAAGAACCAGCCAAGACTGATGCTTTTGTTTGAGAGAACCTGAGGCTTCTTGGTGGAACTGGGAGCTTTTGCGCTCTGTGGTTGGTCAATGTAATGCTTAAGAGCATCCTGAGTCCCTCTGAAAGCACTAGGGCATCCAGGCATCGGGGGCTGTAGCCGCCCCAGATGTTTGCTGTGTTACGCTGTGTTAGGCTTTTCCTGGTGTCCTTACCTCTCGCTATGTTATTAAATTGCTCTTCTTTTGTTGCTTTTCTTCCTGTATTTGTTATTTTTAAGATTGATGCAGCTGCAGAGTCATGTCTTACTTGGCTATCAAGGAGACCTTGCAGAGTGCTTTCATCCTTCCGAGCCCGGCTTTGCCTTGGCTTTCTCAGCTGATAAATGAAGGAAACGTCCTTTAGTGATGCCTGTCTTTCTCCATCAGTTATGGAATATCAGCCAGACAATGCTTCAGCGGGTCTCATTCAGCTGAAAAATACCCTCCCTGGCTGAAAGGACAGAGCTGAAAAAAAATAAGTGGAAACTGTAGGTGGCCCTACAAGTTATTCTGTCCTGTGAAGAGATCTTTCTAACTTGCATCTATTGCAGCCATCTGTGCTTTCCTTTTTGTCAAACCCCCTCGACTTTAGCTGGGGGGGTCCATTGCTGGTTTGTGCCTGCTGCCTTTGGAAATAGTAGGGGAATGGTGGTAATCTAAGCCAGGAAAACGGTACTTCTGAGCAGGATGTCTCTGGTGCTGCTTCTTCCAGAGCACACTTCAAGTATGTGGAGGAACCCCTTCCAGAGCCAGAGCTCGAATTGTCTTGTTAGACTGTCGCTTGTGACAGAACAAATGGATTGTCATTCATTTTTTATTTTTTTTTCTCTTTTACATGGATATCCAAGTTTTTCATGTCAGTCTGATTTGACAGAAACTGAGACCTGTCTCTTTTTTTTTATTTTTTTTTTTTGACTACTGACTGCTCAGTATCTTTGACTGATTGAGGAAAGTTTTACGTGCTTCTGATAGCGATTACTGTGTCTAACACGCTTTTCCTCGCATTTCTCTTGAATACAACACAAAGTTGGCTCCAAAGCGAATGGACCCTGGTAGAGATGTACAGAGCTTTAATACCTGTATTGAATAAATTATTGATTTGTGGAGTTCAGGCACCACGTCCCTGACTTTCCGCCAGCTCGTACCTTGCCCACAAGAGGTCACATCACTGTTAAATGCCATTCTGAAAATCTCTGCTCCCACTACTGCTCCCGGAGCTCTCAGGAAAAAGCACAACACCCAAAGTGCTGACGTCTCGTGCCCTGGAGCCGTGTCGTTTGTTTACATTTAAAAAAAAGAAGTAAAAGATTCAAGATCTCCCCATCCAGAGGCATCTCCCACAGTCCCAGCAAATCTATGCCAAATGGGGTGGGGGGCCCCAGGTTAGAGTTTTTAATAGCTCCAAAACTTTCTCTCTGGGTAAAAGCCATTTCTACACTGCCTTGGAATGAAAACCAAAAGAAAATGTTCCCGCATGAGATTTCTTTGTCAGACTACAGCCCTGGCTGGAAAAAAAAACAACCTGAAGGACTATAATGACCTGAAGCTGCACAGCTTGCTTTTAATTTAATTTTATTTTTTTATTATTATTCTTTAGTAAGAACATTGAGATTAATTTGTTCCAGCCCATCAGATTGACTCTGGCCAGCCCCTGCCATGTCGCTATACCAGTGTTCTGTAACGCAGTGACAGTTCTGAGGGCTGGGATTCCACCTCTCACACGCGGGACTGGAACCCAGTGCAGCCCCACAATGGAGCAACGATGTGGGGACAAATTTTTCCATCACTTAGAGAAGCGACTTTTAAGTAACCTTCATGGATGGAACTGGGAAGTGTTTTGCGCTCTGGGAGCAGTGTGATTATTCCCAGCACTTTCTACTCCCTGTGAATGAATTAATGAATGAATATGGACTGGTAAATGTAGCTCACAACATAAAGGTGTGTGCTCAGCCTGTTATTGTCCAATAATATTCAGTGCACTTCCCCAGAAATTTAAATATGTTCTGCCAGGCTGGCCTCTGCTGCATTCATGCAGTGAAGCTACTCCGTAAAACACGTGTGATTTACTGAAATTAATTTTACTGTCTGTATTACTCCTTTTATCACCATTATTAAGGCTCCGGTACCTATAATGTTTGAGTTTGTCATCGCCTGTCTTCCCCTCTTTAATGTGCAGTTACCATAGGCTACTTCACATTCCTCCGTGAGAACCTGGAAGTATCAAGTCAGAGTCTAAGCGCGTTTTGAAGCGCAATCCTGTGCCCAAAGAAGACCCCTAGGAATTTCCCAAAAGAAAAATCCCTGTTGGGAAGCCAAGGGGCAGATGTGGAGCAGGCAGGCTGGAGGCCATGGTGATGTCTATGGTCAGTACAAGATAAATAAATAAATAAATCACAATAAAAAAGCCAGGAATAAAGTCTGGCACTACTGACCTCACTAAGGAGCCAACGGTGAATAATTTGGGGGTTAATGGGTGAAACCAATCTGTGCAAGTGGCAGTAGAGGAGCACAGGGCCTTGTCAAATCCCCTACTTCTCTTTCCCTGGCTGTTTTTCCTGCAGAGGTATCCTTTAGTCTCTCTGTCTCGATGATTCACAGTCAATTTGCAAATCACATCTCAAAATGTATTTCTTCAGTGGTTATAGGATCTAATTTCTTTTTTTTTTTTTTTAACTTAGTCGTTGTTTTAACTCTGTAGCTGCATTATATAACTCTGTAAATCATCGTCGGAAGTAATTCCTGTGAATTATATTACGTGGAACAAAGGTATATTGGACCCAACTGCACAAGTAATTTATCCGTAAATTCTTCCTACAACATTCTTCAAGTGGGGCAGATACTGGGCAAGCGTAAAATGTTGTGTAAAGCTGTTCATCAGTGGAAAACTGGCTCGAAACAAGTCGCCATTTGAGATACCTATTGCTTGATGGATTATTCTGGCCGCCCTGCTAATGAGAGTAAAGGTTTTACTCTCAGAATGAGAAACAACTGTATGTTGGCAGTGGGTCTTTGAGGACTGATAGCGTTAAATAAAAGTGATAAACAAGGATGGAAGCGTCTCTTCAACAGTGTACAGTGGCTACGGTCTGTCGTAGAGGTAGATTCCAGATATTATGTGTTGCCAGTTGTAAATGAACCCTCATTTGGGCCTGTTGCTTGGTTTCTTCCAGCTGTAAATGTTTCAGAACTCAGTAAATATTTCAGAAATCCGGCTGCACTGCAACGCAGCGCTCGCAGACATCTCCACGTGGTGATAGGATGCTGACGACTCCAAGCCACATGGTTTTTCTTTCCCATGAAATGATTAATTAATAATAATTAAATAATGATAATTAATTTATAATTAACCAAAACCAATAATACATTGATCTGCAGCATGTGCAGGTATGTACATGCAAATATTGTTCTTTTGCAGGGGGAGGCGTCTGGGTGTAAACTAATTAATTTGGTAAGTTAAAGTTGACATTCATCTGTTTAATTAAATAGGTCAATTATGTGCTCAATCTGATTGTTGATGTCAGCAGGAACCATTTAATGCACTCGTGGCTTGTGTCTGTTCAGTAGGCTCGGTTCCTTGCTGACGAGCTTTGCAACAGAAAACATGCGATGTGTGTCGGCTCCTTGACTACGTTTTTTTGTGTAATTTTCCTCTGCTCTTCTGGAAAGCTTTAGCACCTGCCTGTTGGAGCAAGCAAAAAGGGATGTCTGGTTTTTTATTTTTAATTTGTGCTTCAGGGCATGGATACCAAACACCCCATCACCGCAGAGCCCTGGGCTTTCCCAGCCTCCAGCAGTTTGGAGCTCTTGAGATTTCCCAGTCCTTTAGCCTTCCTTTTAACGTTCCATTTAGCCACACAACCACTAGGTTTAATTTTCCCTGCTCATGCACCTCATTATTTAAATTTTCCAGGAGCTGGTTAACCTCTGACATGCTCACAGCAGACAGAGAACATCAGCTGCCTGTAATAACACAGACATCTGCCCTATGTGAGGAGGCCATGGGTGAACATGGACCTGTAGGAATGGGTCCAGAGGAGGGCCACCGAGATGCTCAGAGGGCTGGAGTCCCTCTGCTGTGAGGACAGGCTGAGGGAGCTGGGGCTGTTCAGCCTGGAGAAGAGAAGGCTCCGGGGAGACCTTGGAGCAGCCTTCCAGGATCTGAAGGGAGCTCCAGGAGAGCTGGAGAGGGACTCTTGGTCAGGAAGCACAGTGATAGGACAAGGGGGAATGGTTTTAAATTGAAAGAGGGGAGATTTAGATTGGATATTAGGAAGAAGTTCTCTGCTGTGAGTGTGGTGAGGCACTGGAAGAGGTTGCCCCGAGAAGCTGTGGCTGCCCCATCCCTGGAGGGGTTCAAGGCCAGGCTGGATGGGGCTTGGAGCAACCTGGTGTGGTGGGAGGTGTCCCTGCCCAGGGCAGGGGGGTTGGAACTCCATGATCCTGAAGGTCCCTTCCAACTCTAACCAGTCTGTGATTCTATGAACCAGGAGCCATTAAAGATTCACAGGGCTATTTCTGCAGCTGAGGTTTCTCTTGTGCCATCCCTGGTGAAACATGCCTGGAGACTTCATCTGGGTTGCAGTTTCCAACCTAGTCTTGGTCATGGACCATCTTAGATACAGGTTCAAACCAACCCTGTAGGTGAAAGTGTTTTGTTTTTTTTTTTTTTTTTTTTTTTTTTTTCATCTGGAATTTATGTTAATCCATGATTCTATGTCACAAAACCTTGCGTGTACAAGGAGTTTTTCCCTTGTCTGTCGGTCCAGCTCTGTGTTGGTCTGATCACAGCACTGAACTGCAAAGAAAAACTTTCGGTGTTAGTTCTTCTTTTATGGATGAGTACACTTTTTTTTCTCTTTTTTTCTTTTTTTTTTTTTTTTTTTTTTTTTCTCCCCCTTTATAGACCAGACTGAAGGATGTATTTGATCACCAGAAGTTAATTATTAAAGAGGGAAAGGAAGATTCATTTCAAAAGCAGATGGTTCTTAACATTCATGGCAAACTGGCAGCAAGTCAGTTTTCCTCAAACTCTGTGGACCTTTATCAATATGCAGCTGAGTAACAACTGAAAATAAATAATGGGAAGAAAACGAGATTAACTCGGTTTTTGTTTGTTTGTTTGTTTTTTTTCCCCCCGAGGGAGTTATATGGCCTTATCTTACCAGCCAGCGAAAGAAAGAAGGCAGACAGGGTGAAGTTCCGAGATTCATTTCTGGGTCTGATGTTGGTTTGCTGATTTCTGTGCTGTATTGTGTCTGTTCGTTAAATTAAAAGCGTCTCTATAGGGAATAACGCAAGCTAGTCTACTGAAGAGCAGGGTTGTTATGTGGGAGAAAACAGTGTGTTTAAGTTAACAAAATATATATGACGTGTGCCTTTAAAGACTGTAGTGATCCAGCGGTTCTTTAGTTGTGGAAACCATATTCAGTGTGTGGGGAAAAATAGGCAGGCAATTAATGTTACCCATCATCTGCTGTAAGGGCTCGTGCTGGTACATTTTGATAGGCGTTGGATGAAACCCCAAATTCGCTGCACTCCATATGAGTTTTGAGTCTTTCAGGGCTTTCACTTAAAAATTCATTAAGAAATAACTATTCTAGGCAGAGCTCCAACCAGCTGGCATGTTGGCTACCAACCCTTTCAGAAATGGGATTTAAGGGCTTTTACATGTTTGTAAACCATCCACTCTTGGTATGTGTGAGCTTTCCTTCCCTCTTCCTCCCATCCCACCTGATGGGTAAAAATACCTTAATCCTAAAAAGCCCCCGATGTGTTTTGAACAGTTGCTGCAAGAACACTTGTACTACGAAAGCAGCCAAAGGAACGAGTGCACCCAGTCCCTGACGCAGTACAGAGAGAGTAGCTGCAGAAAGCTTCTTGGAAGATCGCAGGAAGCACAAAATTAAACTCTGGGGTTTGTTATAGCTGTGTAAGATGATACATCTTACATCCCAATAACATAAAACAAATGGGGAGATAATAATAAATTTATTTCAGAATAAAATAATCTGTTGCATCCCCTTTGGAAGCTTGGTTTCTTCCCCAGGGCAGCATTGGACTGAGGTGGGTATTTAAGTTTTGAACAGTAACAAGGTGGGTATTATTGCATGATTTATCCTGCAGACTTACAGTATATGGAGTATGGGAAGGGGGATGTCACTTGGCATCTTAAACTGGGTCTTCCTATGAAACTTTGCCCTTAACGATGTTAATAAAAGTTTCAGATTAATGAATTTCACCAAAATCACAGTGCAGTGCCTTATCTGAAATTCTGTATAACCACTTCAATAATTTAAAAGGCTTCGTTTCTCTTTGTTTTGATCTTGATCTGCCCAAGTGGGTGTCTTGGCGAGGTTGGCGGGGCAATTTCTTCGGCCTTCAGCTTGTGGTGAAATCTTTTTAAAGGTGTTTGTCTCTCTGCCTGCGAGAACAAGAAGCCACGATCCTTATTAATAACCTCAAAGTAAGTTCTTTATATTTTCCATACCCTTTTGCTGTGGGAACTGAGTCTCTGCCTCTCCGTTCCCCACCCCATCACCACTCCTGCCTCTTCCCTGTCCCGGCATTGGGTTTCTGGCCATGATGACCTGCTCATGGTCATTTGGTCTCAAAATACTTGCAATAGGCTGGAGGGTAGGTTCACGGTTTGGGTCCACTTCTTCCTAATTGGTAAAACACCTGCTTTTGTAGAAATCAGTCACAATCCTTCAGCAGGTAGAATAGAGAGAAAAGTCCAGCTGAGGCTGAATGCCAGCCGGGCACCACGCTTAAGTAATCAGCGCAATTATCTCGCTAATAAACACCACCTTTGAATTAAACTCATGTTTGTACATATATAGGACGCTTAAATGTTAAGTGGAATTAATTAGAGATGCTCGCTCACAGGCAAAGGCGTAACAGTAAATAGTTGTGGTGGCTTTCCATGTTGTAATGACCTTAGTTCCTCTTGGAATTGGGTGTTCACCCTAACTCCTCGAGGGAAAGCAGTGTCAGAGCAGGATTGCACCAAAAAAGAATGCTTTCACCTTAAAATAATATCCGTTGAATCAAATAATAAGATGGAAGGGTACATTGTTATTATTAGTGTGGAAGTTTTCCGGAGATAAATTCCAAGCCTATGGCAAGGAAGGAGCTGTTAAGCTGCCGGGGGCTTTGTTAAGGCCCCCCCTTGGTGTGTGCTCCGAGTTGGGTTAAAACTCTGGCTGTTTTCTAAGTCCTCCTTACTCTCTCCACGGGGATACCAGAGATAATCTTGCTAATGCCCTGTACGTAGAGGAGTATTATCCCTCCCTTTTAAGTACTCCTAATCTTCTCTTCCCGTTTGTCACTCCAGGTTGTGTCAGTCCCCTGAGCGGCACTGGAGGGCTTTGGAGAGGAGTTGTTTATGAAGTCTGATCTCGAAACATCTTTCACAAGCACAGGAGAGGTATTATTCATATTTAACAAGGTGGAGATGGAGCTAACGTTTAGCTCAGACAATTAAACAGGCTCTCAAATAAACAGGCTATCAAACTTGCTGCCAGCTGCAGCCTTCAAAACGTTCTACTGTGTCACCTCCGTCCTGCGCTGGGCAGGTCTCAAACGGAAGAGAAGAGCAGGTGATAAGTCTTATATTTTTGGTTTTCCATCCCATTTANCTCTTCTTTTTTTTTTTTTTTTTTTTTTTTTTTTTTTGCTTCTGTCACACTCTGGCAGGCGATCTTCCCGCAGTCCTTTAAAAATAATTTTGAACATCTGTGCACCGTGCACCTGCCTGCTATTTTCCTTTAAAGTTTTTTCTTAGGATCCTCACAGGCAGGTATTGGGTTCATTGCGCTGAGCAGCAGCAGTAGAGAATATTCCCTGCCGTGGGGGTAGACTCAGGAGAGGATTTCAGGACGGGTAGCTCTGTGAAGTCCCTTGCCCATCACCAGCAATTTCCCTCTAAACCCTTTCTTTTTGAGGGTAGGGAGAGACCATGTGCCACCCGTGTGCTTCCGCGCTGACAGTAATCGAGATCCTCTGCCAGGTAACTCTTCCCGTGGGTCCCTCTTAAAGAGAATTTTCCAGTTCAAAGGCTCCACGGGAATCTAATGCCTCTCAACTGCCCCGTCCAGCGAGAACTCTGAGCCAGCCAAGGAGCTTGTTGCTCAAATCCCTCGGTCTCTAATTACAGCGCGGCTCCGTGTGATGTGCATCTCCATCCCGGTGGGATCCTCGTGCATCTCCATCCTGCTGGGATCCTCGTGCAGGTGGGAAGGTGGTGAGTTCTCCTCTTCTTCACTCCTCTCCTTCCTGCCACCTCTTTGAGGTTTTTTTTTTTTTCTGAGCTTCCCCTGCCCTCCAGACTAAACCCTTCATCCTGGAGGGAGGACGTATACTTTCTTCTCTCTTTTTTAAACCTCATTGCCTGGCCTGAACATGAAAGGGCTTTTCATTCTTCCAAACTAGGTAATTTAAGTCAAGATATACCTTACTGGAATAGCTGGATTTCCACCATTGTGCACTCACTGGAGACCTTTCCAGAGCGCTGCTGGAGCGCGCAGGCATGTCTGTTTTCCCACCTAAGCTCCTCCTGTTCACCACAGATTGTCAGCAAAGGTGACTTGCTTGGACTTATAATGCAGTCACGACTTTCTGAGGGAGAAGAAAAATCATGTAATGTATGAAATCATCAATTGAAATGGATAATTTTTGGCCTGCAGTCCAGGGGAGTGCGAAGGAAGACAACGGAATGTTAGCAGAGGGCGAAGCAGCGAAGAGGAAGACTGAAGGTATAACAGAGAATAACAGCACAAAAAGGGAAAAAATAAATACAAATCTGGCTTTCTGCCTGCCCTTAGGGCAGAGGAGACTGCCCATGAGAAGCAGGCACAGCCTCCAGCTGGGCAGGAGCAGGATGGGGTGTGAGGGGGGGAGCGATGTGGGTTTTCTCTTTGGATCTTTTTCCTGAAAGAAAAAGATGATTCCACATGAGCCGACCCCAAAGTCCCACAGCTCCTGTGGCAATGAGAGGTGTACTCTGTTTTCCTTTGCTTGACCAGTGCTTCTAGCAGCTTGGTTTGCACTAATTCACGGAAAATGGTTCAAATCTCTTCCATGAGTTAAATTTTTTAAGCCAAAAATTGGGAAAGTCTACCCATAGTTATCAGTAAGATTGTTTCTTTCTAATTGTCATAGAACAGTTTAGGTTGGAAGGGACCTTAAATCATCCATTTCTACCCCCTGCCCTGGGCAGGGACACCTCCCCCTAGGGCAGGTTACTCCAAGCCCTATCTTTCCTGGCCTCAAGATATTCACCATATATCTGATATATATATATATCTCATATAGAGATATTCCAAATCAAAGCCTCTTTAAGGTAGTTTAATTTGGGGTGATTTATTCTGCTCAATAAAAGCTTTAGAAGTAGCTTTAAGGATCAAGCAGCTTTAAAGATCGTGTTACCTGATAACTATTGCGTTATTGTCTCAGAATTAGAACATAAAATCATTTAATTGCCCTATTCTCTGTCTTCAGCACCTCAGGATATTTTCCCTGTCCACATCATGAAATTGGCACGTCCCTGGGCAGGTTATAAATCAAAAAATATCACTGCTAGAGGTGAGCATCCCTGAGTGGAGGTGAGTGTTTTGAGTAGGGGGAGGGAAGGAAAAGATAAAGCAGAATTTGCTTTATCGCTTTCTTTGAATTTGTCTTCTTCAAAGCCAACTAATTTATCAGGCAGAATATTTGTAGACGTAGCAGGCAATGGAGGGAATATTTATGGAAGTGAATTTAAAACTCAAACATGAATATTAATGCTGGAAAGCTGAATGTGTGAGGCCGGGGGGGGGAGGGATTTTTACCAATGAAAGCATTAGGAACAGTTCACCACAACTTAAAAACCTGTGTGTGTGGCAAAACTGAACAACAAATACTGGCATTTAAACTGCTCGGAAACCACAGGTGCTATTTGACGTGGATAAGTAATTATATACAGGTACTGTCCCGTAAATCGTATATTTAATAATTTTTACGTGACCCAGGGAACTTGAGGAGGGAAAGGCTTGCCTGTATGCTGCTGATGGTAATCAGACTCATTATTTGATATTATTTCACTCAAATAATAACTGGTTTGTTGTTATTTCACTCGCAGCTTCCATGGCTGTCTGTATTTATCCCAACCGCCTGTGCTAATTGAAATAATTATTCTGACCCACTGCAAATAGATTTCCTTCTCCTTTGGTAGCTTCTTTTCAACAGCACGAAGGAACAAGCTGTTGAAATGTGATAGATGTGATTAGACCAAAAAAAAGGACCAAAATCTCTCGTTGGTCCTTCAAATGGTGGCTTTGGAGAGAAAAGCTCATGTGTGGCAAAATGACGATGTTTTAGATTTGAGTAAAGAAAGGGGAAAAGGATTGGTAACGACTCAAGCAGCTGCTGCTTTCTTTGTGGGCTTTTTTTCTTTTTTTTTTGGTTGGTTTGTTTTGTTTTAACAGCTGCCAGAAAAGATGCCTTCGGGAATTGGATTGTTTGACATTTCGGGAGTGATAAAATGGATGCACTTGGTCAGAAAAATTCTACTGCCTTTCTTGGTCCAGGCTGGCCCCCTGCCACTGGCAAACAATTTAGCTCATAGGAAGAGAGATTTTTTATTATTTTTTTTTTCTTGACAGCTTTGAGGATTTTTGTCTGTCTGATTTTTGACAAAGTCAGGATCAATGTTCCACCAGACTTGCTTATGTCTTGGAGCCTTCTCGTGGGACTTCTAGCGCATCTATCAAGGTGGATGAATTCTTTTTATAGATAAGCAACCAAAACTTTAGACAACACTTTTCCCTTAGCAAAAAATAACCGCATCCATCTTCCGCTCCACCAGGGATGGCTGGAATTCAAAAGCTCCTCATAGATTATCAAACATTATTATTAGCTCGTGGTGAATAGAGAGTCCCTTGCAATTTTTTTGACCTCCACAGAAGGAAGGAGAACATCCTTTTAATTTAGTTTTCCCTTTCTGTTGTCAACTGTGAGGCATTGACTCTTGATTATTAGTACTCTGACCTTTAGTATAGTTCATTCTTTTTTTTTTTCCTTCCCTCTGTGCGTTACTCAGAGCTCATCATTTCATCTAGTCCATCAGGATGGCTGTTATTTAGAATCATGGTTTCTTAGGGCCTTGCCCGCTCAGGTGTGGAATATCTCCGAGACTCCACAAACTCTGTGGACCGTCTGCTCATGCCTGATTATCTTCCCTGTGAACACTTACAGCCTCGCACCCCTCCCCTCTCCTGTGACTCTGCTGAATGTTACTGTAGGGATGGCAGCTCCCAAAACTCAGTCTTCAAATGCAATTAAAATGCACATGTTTTTAGTCTTTCCGTTTCTTCTGGGCATTATGAGTACAAGAGACAGCCTTCTGCAGAATTTATGAACTCTGCAATTCAGAAGTATTAATTCAATTATATCTGCCTGGCTTTGCAGGAGCTTAAGGACATCTACTCAGGCATGATACCACTGCTTTCCTGTGCAGGCTTCACCTGGTAATGGGAAATAATTCTACATCTCATGAGATCCCCTACTTAAAGTATGTAGGGACTTCAGCCATGAGTAATACAGGTCATAGATGCCTAAATTGGTATAATTTCTAATTACTCATTCCATTGAAATGCCAAAAGGCCATGAATGATGTATACATTCTCTTGCAATAAGGACTGTGCATATACTGTTTGGATTGACTCGTGTCAGAATTTGAGAGGAGGTAAAGAAAGTTAGTGGAGGAAACACTGCCCAGGTACTCTCCCTGCCTTGTTACATCAGTATATCATTACTGCTGTATTATTTTTGTGTTTAAATATTGAGATAAACGTTTGTCAATAGTTCTCATTTTTAGTTGTGTTTAGGAATTGTTGTGGCTGAGTAGATGCCTTTTCATGTGCCATCTTCAGGAGGGCTGGAAATAGAAGACTGCAGCAGATCTCTGGGCTTGTCCAGGAGCTTACTGCAATTCCCTGCTCGTAGCAGTTGAAGGATCAATACCATTACTGTCAATGGGCATGGCATGCATGACTCAAGACAAAAAACAGCTGCCAAAAGTTGAATCAGGTTTAGTCCCAGTGTCGTGCTCCCGCGGCACATTCCAAGTTAAGGGCAAGCAGACGGGATGCAGCCCTGCCTTGTGAATTAGGGGGATAAAGCCCCGATTAAGTACGAGGCTCTTTCCACAAGCTGTGTTGTAGAATACATCTTGGTTTTTCACTGTGGGAAACGGTGCACCTAAAGATCAGCAGAAGAATTACAACGCTTTCATGAAGTTGTACGTTGCTGCTTCTTTTGAATATCTCGGGGGTGCACAGAAATATTGAGATGGGCACACACTGGGACTCAGGCATGTGGCCCTGCCTTTGTACCTTTGCATATTTTAAAGGTTTGGAAAAGCACACAACTGCTTCACAACCAGGCTCTTGAACACTGCGTTGCGATTTGAAGCATGGTCTGACTTCAGCAGGTGCACACAGTCCGTGTGAAGATATGGTTGATCTGATAAAGGTGTTTGTTGGATGTAGTTGGCAATCTTGGTTCACTAGAGTGCCGAAAAACAAACCATAATAATCAGCTTTGTACAAGTGATTTTTATAGTACAAAATTGGCTTGCTGGGACTGCGAGAGCGTTCTGATTGTTATTTTCTCAGTGGAATAGATTGATGTGACATCTGAAATGACAGTCAGGAATAGATCCTGAACTGCCACCTTCATCTCTTAATTAGTACAAGTAATTCTTTTGAACAAGATTTGGTTATCATCAAGTTCNTTTTTTTTTTTTTTTTTTTTTGTCCCAGGGGTGGGACAATCCCTGTAATTACATCATATTATCCACTGTTATTCATGTCTCATCTCTAGTGATACTGGGGTCTTCTGCAGCTCACTGAGTATTTAAACAAGCCTTACCGATACACTTCTCATTCAGCAGCTCTAGTGGAAGATGCTACTTTGATATAAAACTTACTTCACTGCTTGTTAAATATGTGAACGTTCCGTTAAATGTTGTTTTTTAACCTCACTGTGTTCAAAATATTGTGAATACCGTGGTTTCAGTGCGTGTTTAGAACACTGTAGCTATTGTTACTCCCATTTGTTATTTTAGCGGCGTCTGTTAAGAAGTCAGATAGTGAAAATCTTGCACGTAGGAGTCTTCAGTTGGGTCACAGCTCTGCTGGGTGGAGGATGCAGCAAGTGGATGGATCACGGTATACGTATGGGGAGACGGGTGACGTATTGGGAGAGAAACCCACCTCTCTCCCTTTGACTTGCAGCATCTTTAGATCTTTCAGGCGTTGACTGTCCCTGGCACATTCAATTTTTCATGGCAATTTCTTACTCATTCAGTGTCTCCAACGCTGTTCCTTTTATGGTTGCTTCCAAAACTTCCATTCCTAACCTGCATTTGGGATCCCTGACGAGATGATAGATGAAGAGTAGGAGTGTGTTCTGCTCTGCTCAGCTGGCAGATGGAACAATTCTGGATATGCTGGAGCACAGCAAGGTCAGTTTTTCATCTATCTGCCTGGTTTATCCCATTACCCAGGTCACAGAAGGATTTTTGTCCTGGATTGCAGGTGTGAGAGTAGCTTCCACTCCCCAGCAAATATGGACTGCTCTCAGCCAAAACCAGCAGGAGGTCCTACTGATTTTGGCCAAGGATGGGTTAATGTCTGGGATTTTCTTGCAGTGATCAACCCTGCAACCTTTTTGCAGTCCAGGTCTGTTTCAGAGCCTGCTGTGGCTGTCCATGAGGACTGCAAGTTCCCTCCTTGTCCTTCCAAATATGATGTCTCTAAAACGAGATCTTTCCCCCCTGCTTGGACCACACTGGGCTGGTGAGTAATGTTCTTTTGGGGTCAGCCGCCTCCTGCTTTGAAGTCACTGCAGTCTTTATTTTTTCTGCTGGTGGCTTTCTAGGTGAAACCGTGGGTTTCTAGCTTTCCCTTTTCACAATATATTTTAGTTTAAAGCTGAAACTTTCATTAGCATCTTGCTATCTGTTCTTCTTCTTGGCATTGTGGTCCTAATACACTGCTATTGAAAGAAAGAACTAGATGGAAGGGCTTAGTCTTTCTAAAGCTCCGATCTCTATGTATTTGTTTCAGGTCTGGTTTACCTGCTGGCCAGTATTTCAGCGTGGGCTTGGTCACACAGGAGGGACCAAGCCGGTGAGTCAGTCCATCAACAGGAGGTTTGCTCAAAACCTCATTGTGTTTTAGGCAGAAGGTTGGGATTGAAAACTCTGGAGTAGTTCAGAGAAAAGTTTTGTCAGAGAAGACAAGGTTGAGCAAGGTTCTTGAGGAGTGGTGCTAGCAAGCATGCCCCTTAAAAGCAATTAAAATACATTAAAGTTGTGCAGTAGCGTCTTTGTCATCCTGCAGTCTTGAGCTCTGTATAACTTGGGATAAAACACAAATTGAATTATCTCTATTTTATTAAATCTGTAGGTGATCAGGACACACTCCACGCCTGCGGTTCTTGGCCCCGCTCCCCGTCATCTCGGAGATGATGGTGAGATACATCACTCAAAACCTTGTAATTCAACAAGTGTCTGCTTTCTGTTGGCAAGTTAAGCAGGGAGTGTTGTTTTTCTCCAGAGGAAGAAAAGAAAGGGGGGAATAAATGGATTTTAACTACTTCACGAAGGAGATGGAAAGGTGGAACAAACGGGATTTGAGGCTCTGTTTAATGTATGGTGAGTAGAATTCCACCTGTTGTACAGAGAGAAAAAGGAAAATGTCGTTTATGTTGTGACTTTTTACATCATATTCCCCACTGAAACCCGTGTGTTCCTTTACGAATGGTGCCAGGTGTGAATTCCTTAGGATTGACTCCAAGTATCAAACCCATCCCGGGCTGGTGAAATACCAACATGTTAAAAGAGAGTAATAAATCAAGCGTCTCCGTGTCAGATACGAAACCTGTGGCAGATAAAGAGGTTGGATCACTTTCAAAGGGTTTGAAGGTAGGTTTTATGTCGAGAGTGACAGGAAAAGGGGAGAGGACTGACTTTTTTTCCTCTGAGCTGCGTTTCAAATCTGCCAGGTCACGGGTTTCCTCAGGCCCATCGTTCCTGGTGTGCTCGGTTTGGGTGTGCGTTCCTGCCCAGATAACACTTCTCAGCTGTTTGTCAGTGTGGGTTACCCCGAGCACCCACCACCGAAGGCTGTTAGCACTTGGTTTTGCTTCGCCGTGTTCACTGCCTCTCCTTCCCACGTTGTCAGGGTGCATCTTCTAAATTCAGGGAGAAGAAGGGCACCGCTGGCGTGACGGCAACCCACGAACGAGCACCTCCTGACAGGAGATTTATTCCTTAGAAATGTTTCTGGGCTGTGAAATGGGATTTTGCTTGTGATGTATCTGGTGCGTGTATGCGAAACGGATCTCGCCAACGGCAGAACTGAATGGTACCCAGAGCAGGGACAACTGTGGGAGCGATGGGTGTTTTGGTGGCTGCAAGCGAGGAGGGGTTGGGAGCAGAGCAGGAGACGTGGGGAGCAGGGTGCGGTGGCCTTGGCCCAGGTCTCTGCCTTTCATCCAGCTGCCTTGTGGAGGGTGTAGGCGTCGCATCCTCACACAGAGCATAGAGGATTATTTTTCCAGTAGCGGTGTTTTTCACAGGACACGTTAGGGGATTAAAGCCTGTGAATCCTCTTTAGCTGTGCTGGGGATCACAGCTTTCAGAGGACTTTTATAATTTCTCCAAAACCTGTGATCAAACGCCAAATAAATGAGCGAGGAAGTTGTCAAAAAAGACTGTGATGGCTGTTTAGGATGGCAGGTTTTCAGGGCAGCATCAAGAAACTGATATATTGTGTGTCACTGCTTGAAGGGAGATACCACAGCACAATGATCTCCTCAAAAGGGACAGAAAAGTCTGCTGTGGAGACGGCAGCAATTAAGGTGAGTGATGGGCTGGGGCTCAGACATGGGTGCTAACGGGGCTTGGGAAAACCCCTGCTGACTACAGCAAATCCCTCCCTGTGGGGCAGGTAGAGAAGATGTGCCGTGCTGGGAGCACTGGGAAGGCAGTGGTGGCTCCTTTTCACGCCGTGCTCTTTTTGCAGGGGAAGGGATGGGTGGTCTGGAGGTGCTGTGGGAATGTTGGACCCGTCTGCCCATCACAGGAGGGGATAAATTAGCACCTTGTGGCCCATTGCCTGCTGAGTTCCTCTGTGCGTATCGATGATGCACGCTCTGCTTTGGAGGGAATTTATCACGTGCAGGGAGAAGGAGGAGAGGGTCACCTTTGGAGAAGGCTTGATCAGTGCCAGTGAATTAATAAGACTTCAGGCTAGAAATCTGACAGTAAACGTGCCGCTTGTGAATGCGGTCTGTAAGTAAACGGAACCTACTAGAATAAATGGGCTATAAGTCTGTAACTATAACCCACATCTGAGGATGTTGCACAGTCCCTACACAGACCCAGCCGTGATGCTCTCCCTTCTTCTCCAGCAGTTTCTTCTCTTAATCATCCCTTCCCGAGCTGCCATGGCTTCACTCCAGTTGCCACACATCCCATTAGCATTAATCGGGTCTCGGGCCAGAAATGAACGTCAGCCGTGGTCTGCAGGGCCGCTGTGGCGGTTTAATTTACAAATGAAGCAGCGTTCCCTTTGTGAGCGGGCCCAAGATGAAACCAGGGGATTAGTCACGGTTTGGAGGGCTCGGTGGTTTTTCTGTGGCCAAAGCCTTTACTCGGAAGTCTTGGCCCCGAGACCGCAACGAAAAATATTTGCAGGGGTTTGTCTGATGTGGGTTCAAGGGTAAATCCAGGGTGAGTCCAAGGCGATGTGGGTTCAAGGGTAAAACCAACCCAAGGGTGGACCTTGGGGTACAGGGAGGGTGGTGCTGGTGTAGGAACGAGCTGCGCTCACCACCCGCGGGGGAAAGGAAGATACAGATGTCACAGGTTACTATAATTAAGAGGATGTTAAAATAACCACTTACTCCTCCTGGAATTGGGTTTCACGGCTTTTAGAATTTCATTAGATAAGAATCTAAGTCACAGAGAAGATACATATGCAATCACAACTGCAGAGTTCAAAGAGCTCTGTCAAAAATGGGATGCCCAAAAATATGACCTGCCTCTTCTTCCGTTTCAGATTTTCAGGGAGTTATTAAAAATTAAAGATGCCTTTAAGGAGCTTCCCAGAAAACTCTTAGAATGTAGGACATAGTGTACCAGCAGGTTACAAAATGAAATAACTTTTATGCAATATATCATGCTGCAAAGCAATTGTGTTCCAAGTATCTAAAGTATTTCAATTAAGAAAAATAACAATAAAGGACAAACAACATTGTAGTAGGAAGGGATTAGATTATTTCTATGGTTACTGTGTTGGAGCTGGAATTAAAGTTTTAAGATCCAGGTTATGTTTACTTTTATTAAAATTTTGATGCTAAGGGCCAAGTTTTCATACACCAAAACCCTCTTCTTTTTAGTGTTGGGTGTTGGGTTTTTTCCCCATGGCATAGAAGAGTGCTAAAGCCATGATGTAGCTTTATCAGTTTAAAGTTATTTATGAGTTTTGCTCTTTTGGCACTAAACATGGCAAAGGCTTAACATGTTTAAATTCAAATCACAGGGGGTCCTGCAAGCTGTGATGATGCACTCTTACTTCATTTTCCTGATGCTGATTGCACTAGCGTTGTATGAAGAGTTTAAAGAGTCTGCTTGGGTTTGGGTAACTGTTTGCTGAGGTTTTTCTGTCTTCTCCAACCTGGAAGGTCTCGTTGTTCTTCATCTTCAGCAGCACTTCAGCAGCCTCCGCAGGAAAGAATCGCAAATCTGTTTTGGCATCATGGCATTTCCTGTTCAAATTCATTTAATTAGAATATAAGTTTATTTTTACAGAGGTGTTGGAGTTTGTCCTTCTTCCCTTCTCTTCCTCCCCCTATTAGAAATCAAAAATGTTTTCTTGTAATTATGACTGATTCGTAGCTTAATTTCACCAGGCGCTTTTACATTTCCACAGTCTGGCCAGCTGCTTTGAGAGGTGTCCTGAGATACCCTCCTAGATCATTTTACTATCTTAGAACTTCATATTAATTTCATATTTAATTAAACACCAGCCACGGGCAGCCACCAGCTTCTGAAAGGGAGAGAGGGAGCTGAAGGTGGAGCTGGACTCGGGGTGCCCGTCCACCCCTCTGGAACCCAGTGAAGGGATGGGGAATTGCTGGAGGGTTGAGCAGTGGTGGGGTGGGGACTGGTGGCCACCATCTCAAAGGTGTTGAGGAGCCTTGTGGCTAATGGAAGCTGAAGCTGTGCCATTTGCTTTGTTCTCAGCTGTCACCAAGAGAGTCTGGAGGTGGCCACCAGCTGACAGAGCTGGTGGGGGAAGAGAGGTTGTGGGACTGTGAGAAATCTTACTGTGTGGGATAACAAAGAACCTGGTTTCCTCCAAACTGTCATGCTTGCTTGTATGTTGACAGTTCATTTATTATCCTCAGCCTGGTCAGGAAAATTCAGTTAATGTTGCTTTTTCTCTCTTGTCCAGCCAGGAAAATGAGTCGGACAGGATGTCTGGGATTTTGCTACTATTATTGTCAAGCTGAAATATAATAAGAAGCAGTTAAATAGAAACGATAACAAAGTAAGGAATTATAATATGGGATCTTCTGCACTTTTAAGATAAGGTGATAATTTTTGCCTCGCTGCACTAGCTACACTTTCTAGACTACACTTTCCTTCCTGCACTGGGTTTGAATGGAAAACAAGAAGAAGTGTCATCATCTCCACGCAATTCTATTACTACATTGTCAGAACAGAGTCATATTTCTGGCAGCGGTGATTCAACTCCATTTCCACCTCCACGTGGATCAGCAGTGACCTTGACGTTCTCGGGCAGTGCTGGCGCAGAGATTGCTTGGCAGGCGCGGGTGCCAAGCTGGGGAATATAATTTCCTGACAATATATAGGATCTGGGTGTGTAATTGGCTTCTGGGCCATCCCCACACGGTTATAGGGTCCTTTCCTGAGCCCCTCAGATGGTAGCTTTTAATAACTGGGAAACCACGAGCCATCTGTTTGTACAGCACTGTGGAACCACACAACTGTTGCTGGTTTTATACATTTTCGCGCGCCTGTCTCAAAATTATTTTAAGTGAGATCCATTATCTGAATTTTAAAAGGGACTATCAGACAAAGAGTAGTGTTTTTTTTTTAATTAGTGGCAAAGGTGGAATCATTATCATGCAAGAGAACACTAAAAGGCAAAAATTGCATGAGCAGAGTCCAAAAGTAAGATCTCCAGCCACAGCAAGCACTTCAAGCTTAAACCGTGTCTCTGGGGATGAAATGATGCAGCGAAGTAGCGGACGTGACAGATCTCCTCCCCTCTCCTTTGCGTGAGCTGCTCTGTCCATTAATGCTTGGGCAGTTGCCCATTTGGCCATTAATGCCGTTCCCGTGTAGATGTGCAGGACAGGGTGAGGTGCAGGTAGGGCTCTGGATCTGTTTCCACGTTACCCAGCATGGGGGGGGGGGAGATAAGATGGACCAGAAAATGTCCTGGAGCACATGAGGTGGTTCCTTGGCATGCAAGAGCAACACAGCTATGTATGTCTATCAGGGAGCACAGAATCACAGAATGATATGGGGTTGGAAGGGACCTCTGGAGATCATCTCCTCCAAACCCCTGCCAGAGCAGGGCCACCCAGAGCAGGTCCCACAGGAACGTGTCCAGGGGGGTTTGAATGTCTCCAGAGATGGAGACTCCACCACCTCTGGGCAGCCTCTGCCAGGGCTCTGCCACCCTCACAGGGAAGAAGTTCCTCCTCATGTTGAGATGGAACTTCTTACATTCAAGTTTGTGCCCATTCCCTCTAGTCCTGTCCCTGGGCACCACTGAAAAAAACCTGGCCCCATCTTCCTGACACCCACCCTTGAAGTATTTATAGGCATTGGTCAGATCCCCCCTCAGCCTTCTCTTCTCCAGTCTAAAAAGCCCCAAGTCCCTCAGCCTTTCCTCATAAGAGAGATGTTCTAGTGTCCTCATCATCTATGTAGCCCTTTCCTGTGCTCTTTCCAGCAGTTCCCTGTCCTTCTGGAACTGGGGAGCCCAAACCCCATGCTGAACCTCACAATTTTCTCATCATAGGCTGTTCCTCCACACAGTTATTGGCTGTTATTTGCAAAGCGGGAAGGAATAAGAGATAAGGAGGAGCCTCCCACCATCCTGGCTGCTGTAGGCACCGCTCCTCTGCATGGCTGCAGGGACACAGGACGTACTTCTCTAAAGCCTATTTCCACTGAAAAAAGCGTGGCTTGCTCTGCATCAAAGCTGCTCTCCAGAGGGGAAAACAAACCCTCATGATTAAAGGATAATTCAGGATGTACCTGCCAAAAAAAATTTTAATGTAACTGGAAAAGGTTTAGGGCGACGGAGTCTGCAGAGTCAGGCTTTTAAAGTTGGTTTTGTCTGTGCAACTACTTGTGCATAAACTTGTCACTCCCCACATCCCTGGGGGATGCTGCCGGTCAGGGTGGGGAATCTGGGGTGTGTCAGACACGTTCGTCTGCTCTTCCAGTTTAGTGGTATCAGGAATGCATGAGCTGGAGGATCGGACAGTTCTTGCTGCTAAAGAAAATACGTGTCTGTCAATGCAGGAACAGCTCCTTTGCCTAATGTCTTATTAATCAGGCAGAGTTTTCAAAGTCATCTTAAACCCCTGTGTTTCGTATGTGGGACAAGTTGACAACGGATAACAATATATGGACCCTGGCTTTTCACAGCAATAGTCAATAATAAGTTAATAACTAACGTGCCAGATCTGCTTTCTTTCCCGTCCCAGCCGCGTACAGCTCTTCAGCAGTTTTTATTTCACAGTTTGAAGAGTTCATCTCCCCGGAGTCAGCAAAGTGCTGACCATAAGGGTGGTTTCAGGCTCTAGGAAATGAAGAGAGGCTTAATAACTTCTACAATAAAGTGGTATTTCCACCTACTACGGTGGGGTTTTTGATAGTAAATCCAGGCTGGGTCTGGCTTTCATTGGAATCTATAAAACAACAGAGGGAAGCAAACCTGGCCGGTTTATTGATCAGGGCTGGAGCCTCCTTTGTCTTGTTTTGGCAGCAATTTTCTCATGTTCTTGTCCTAAATATGAGCTGCTGCTTTACCTGAATAACAGACAGGGTTGTATTTTTTTGCCCCAAAAAAGTTACCATTTCAAAGACGTTACTGAAAAACATCCCTATCTGCTTCCCATCGCCAGGGATGGTCTTATAGAGTGGAACGTTGATGACAACTAGTGAACTAATACAATAATTCAGCAGGAAATTAAGCCTAGAACACAGAAACCTCTGTTTCTTCACCGATTCCCTACGTTTTGGACAGATAGTGATTTGTTTCCTTCATCAAGGACCTGCAGTAATATATGTTCGGAATACTCGTTCTAGGTTTTCTTGGGTTTGGGTTTTTTTTTGTGTCAGGGGTAATGTGGGATACTCATGCCAGCCACAAGGACTGAAATTAGTACCTGATGCAGAAGCTTTAATTGCTTGATAATTCCTTTGGTTTTGTCCAAATGCTTCCTAATATTTTGTAATCACTTAATAGGTTAAAACCTCATGGGTGGGCCTAGTTCATTTCTAGGGCAATCTGTAAGAGCAAATAAGCTCTGGGTCCAACCGCTAAGGTTTGGTTACGTGAGTTATCAATGAATTTGTATCTAATTATGGCACTAGCACTACATAAAATTACTTTTTTTTTTTTGCCCTCTGGTGTGTTGTACAAGTTGCATATGTGGAAATACCAAATTTCTGAATGCCCTGAACTCTCGGGGGCAGCAGAGGCGTCCCGCGTCCCAGGGGATGCTCTGGAAGGGACCCCGGCTCCGGCTGTTTCGGAGGACGGTGTTCCCTGGAGCAGGCAGCCAACAACAGCATCAGTTTTCCACTGCGCGCTCTGCACTGGAAATGTCTGCCCGTTTCCCATCAGCGGATTGAAATGGAGTGAGACGAGGCAGGTACCTGGGTTTCTAAGCGTGGTTTTAATTTTAGGTTCCAGGGAATTCACCGTAAATAGACACAGGCGGGTCTCGGCGGCCGTGCCCAGTGGTCCACAGCTGGGCAGAAGTCACCGTGATGTTCTCTTTCCTCAGAGCTACCAGTTATGCAAACTGAAGCTTCACCTGAGCTGGGATTAGGGTTTTTCATGTTGAGCTCAAAATGCTTAATGGAAAGTGATCTATCTGGGGAAGGAGGGAGGGGGGAAAAAGCAGAAGCAAAAAAACCCCACTCTTAAACAGAAACATCTTATTTTAGTACTTCATCTTTCATAAATACTGAAAGTTATTTTGTTCCTGCCAACAGTATTTTGTTTAAAATCAGCTTATGCTTAGAATACAATAAGGAGGAGGAAGAAGAACCAGATTCAATAATTTTCTTATGCTTCTAGTAGTTGTTCCTTACTTTATTACTTGCCAAAGTGCCAGAACTGATAAATTATCCAATAACACAAACCTGAAGGCAGCATTGCAGCCGTTGTAAAGCTGGATTAGTTTATAAAGTATCCTCGTTGTGTTTCATAAAATGAATAACTAATATTCAGCAAACCTGTTGCACATTCTTTTCCCCTTTCTTTCTTCTTTTTCTTCCGGCCACTTAAAGGAGGGGAAAGTTAGACATTTATTTACTTGTCAGAAGGGAGGAAATCCTTCAAAAAGAAAAATCATGTGCTACTCAAACCATTTCAGGATGTGAAAAGGGAATGCAGTGGATTTCCAGCCTGCCTGCCCCGACGGTATCTGGGTAGCATATTCCTGGTATAGGAGGGGTGGGAAGAGGGTTTTGAGGCTGGGGGTTTGCAGTACGGTCATGTTTTTTCCAGAGGGTTATACTGGAATTTACTCAGTGAATTACTAAGTCCTATATATTGAATTATAACCAGCAGTTGGTTTAATATTAAGCTTAGAATTTGCTGAAGGCTATTGTAGGAAAACATAATGCATCAGAGCTGGCAGTTATGGCTTTCTGGCATTTTTTTGTTTGTTTGATTATTGTTTTTATTTTTTATTATTTTTAATGCTGTGAAGTGCAGACACAGGCTGCTGTCTCTGGCGTGCAGGGGCGAGTGTTGGATGTACATTGTGTTGTATCACAGAGGATGCCCGGAGACAACGGTGGTCCTGTGGAAACTGTCCCCATGGGAAAACCAGCGCTGAGCTGCAGTGGAGGGGGCAGACTGGGCTCTGCGTGGAGGAGTTTTGGGATGAGATTTCATCTTTTGCAAACTTTGTGTGTGGAGTTGCTTAAGCAGAACGCTCCACAGGGAGCGCTGCAAGAGCCTCACTGGTGCAGGAAGGGAGTGATATTAAGTCCTGCTTTAATATATACATATATATATATATATATGCACTTTAAAAACTGAAGTATAGCAGCGTGTGTGCATTACTGCGGCCCCACAGCATCCAAAATCAAGCGAGTGTCTTGGCTTGTACTGGGGGAAGAGCAAAGCTGTGCTCCTTGCATCACTCTGCAAAGCCATTCCTCCTCATCTCCTCCACTCCCAGGATGCTGAGAGGGTGCAAAAGAACCCGGCGGTACTTTGTCCTCTCCCCAACACTATGCAATTTAATAATTAAGAAATATTTTATGGCACAGATACAAGTACAAAAGAGCAGGCACAGGCCACGGGGAAAGCGCACTGACGGCCGTATCCAGGTTCACTTGATGTGATCCCGTCCCCGCAGCCCGTTCCCCTGGTGCTGCCGTGAGCAGCCAGAAGGACGTTTCTCCTTCCCAGCAAGTCCTGAACCCGCATTCAACGCCTGACACAGAAGGAGGGAACCCGACCACACCTAATTCTGTGTAATTACAGCTTGTTTCAGCCTCTGGCTTCCCAGGGGAATGAGCTAATTAAAGCCACTTCACCATGTGCCACTAAAGGATCATCCAGATCTTTGACTGATCCTCCCTGAATGTTGTTGGTATTTTTTTTTCCAACTGCAACTGGTATTTTACGGGGTCATTAATGTGCCAGGGCATCCCTGAATGTTTTTATGAGTCTGTCTACCTAGCAAAGTACCCAAATTAATTCTGAATGTGCATGCTTATAAAGGAGGAGCATCATAGTAAGGTTAATGGATCGGACCATACCAACCGGTATATCCTCATTTGCAACAAAACTAATCAACCAAGTTATGCATCAAACCATCCCGTGGTGGGCCAGAGAATGCTACTATACACTATAACCTGTGTAATTCTGTGCTTGCTGCCTCTTCCAGCTACAGTAAGAGCTGCAAAAGGCAAACAGGGTCAAAACAGAATGAAGCTTTGAGTTGTTACACTCAGCCATTTGAACATAGCACCTCCTTGTAGGGCGGGTGGGAAACTGGCACAAGATAATTAGGGATGGTTTATGCTAAAAGAAGGACTGTTCTGTAGGACTGGAGTTATTAGAGCTCGTTAGGAGGAGTTTTGAGACTGGCACTTAACGTGGTGATATGCTAATGGAATTTGCCAGCGAGAGCCTGGTGAGGTATCGCCAGCGCAGGGGAGGTTTGATCCATAGGAAGAAACAGATGACAAGGAGGGCTGCAGTAATGAAAATAATATGAAGAATAATAAAAAGTGCGAGATTATGCACTTGGGGACTTAGAAATGATGAATTTCTGCCATAACTGGAAAATTACAGTTGCAGATGATGGAGGAAGAGAAGGGCTTTAATATTCAAGCAGGTCTTTTCTCCTAAAGCAGAACTTGGTGCAGCTACGCAGACCATTGCACGTGGGATGCTGTTTACAATTCAGGCCACAATTGCTCAAAATGTGGGTCAGAACAGGCCTGGAACGGGACTTTCCATCCTCCCGTCAGCATCACAGCTTGTCTTTCAGGAGCATCCCAAAAGGGTTCAGTTGAAACAGCCCGGCAGAGCCAGGGGGAGAGGTCTGGTGTTTTCTGCAGAGGCATCAGGATGGAGTCCCAGGAGGTGACTACAAAGCCAAAGGAATGGCAACGTGTAGTTCGAGAGGCATTAATTTCTTTGGAGTGAATTGAACCCAAAATTCACTAAAGGATGAGGACCTGGAATCCCCATTCTGTGGGAACAGACCACGCAACGAACCTCACCAGCTGCAGCCTCAGAGACAAAGGAACCGGTAAGTCGTGGTCACCTGCGCTGGACCCAGCGAACCAGCCTGGAATCATCCACTCTATGCTGGTTTTTAAACCAGGCTATGCTTTTGAAAGGCCTGCCAGGCAATTTTGGTGGTTAACAATACTGCAGGCAGTCCACCTGGCTGTCCGTTCCCTTTGTTAGCAGCATAGAGGGTTTGCTAATTAGGAGAGGTGCGATTTGGTCTCTCCACATGAAATAAAAAGCACGTAGGACAGTGTCTAATGGAAAAATTTTAAACTGTCTTCAGGGACTGCAGCGCTGGAAGGGGAGGGCAAAAAATTGGTAATTGTCTTGTCTTGTTATTTTTGTGTGTGCGATTCGTTTAGATGACCAGTGTGGCCAAGTCCCCAAGGAGAACATCAGGTAGGTGAGTCTGTTTTGGGTTGTGGTGAGAGCCATCACATTCCAAGGGCTCTGGGGAGAAATCAAGAAGGTGCTGACTGGTAATAGCTTGGCAAGTGAGCCAAAATTTTACTAAGTTCCCTTTCAAATCTGTGCGAGGCTAGAGCTCCCCCTCAAAGTGGCCCATACCAACAACTACATCTTCCATTCTCTCTTCGGCGTGTAATTTCACAGTGGTCTGATTGCTCTTCCGCAGCATTTTCATCATGCTGTATGAGAAAGGAGAAAATTACGAACAATTAGCTGAACTCGGCAGTCTTTGCTCAAGCAGAACCCCACTGCCTTCCCTGGGAGCGCTGCCCAGGAGTAGATCCAGACTTTTTCCCCCATTTACCATTTGGGAAAGGGCTGAACAGAACCCCTGAGGGGCCCCAGGAGAACAGATCTCTTTCATTTTTGTTATTGGATGCACATGGAAATAGTTCTGGAGAACGTGGTAATTTGATAAGAGTCCGTATTACACCTGTGACTGCATTTGATTAAAGCAAGACTTGCCATCAGCAGTGCTCTGAGAGGCAGAGACAAGAACAACACCCTCCAAGTTATGGGCAAGATAATTTTATTGAAGATGTTAACTTTTGCAGTACCGCTGTGGGGAGGGTTTTTTGTTTATTGGTTGTTTTGGTGGGTTTTTTTTGTGGAGTACATTCTGACATGGGATGCAAAGGAAGCACCTCATCAACCAGCACTATTTTATCCAACTAAATTTAAAGTGAAGGAGTAAAAAATATACCCCTGGATAAAAAGATGGGCCTTTTGTGTAGTATGACCCAAATTCTCTGAAAGACCTAAGCCATAATGCACTTGGGAAATATTCACCCAGGAATTCTTTGAGTGACAGTTTCCCACATCCTGATGTCGGATGCGTTTTGGGATTTGTTGCCTGCGGGGGAATTCTGTAGGTTAGAGAAGCCCTTTTGCTGACAGCCTGTGAGTGGGGAAACACCTCAACTCTACAAGAAACAAAGAGGTGATCCTGGTCAGGTATAGAATAATATTTTTTAAAAAAGATTGGTGGTGGCTGGGAGGGCTTGGAGATGGATCCTACAAGTCCAGAATTGGGTCCCTTCAGGCTCTGACCTGTCTGTAAGGCTGTACCCTACCCAGGGAATTGAAGCAAAGTCCATTTTTAAGCCTTGACCCCTATTTTATTGCAACCCCTTGGGAAGCAGCAGAGCTGCCAAGGTGAGTGGGGGGAGCACGTGTGGGTTTTGCTGTCCCCTGTGCCCAGGGGGCTGGGGACCAGCCCAGGCAGCCTCTGCCACGGGGGCACCACCGGGAACTCCAGCCCGGACCAAAGCAGGCAGGAGGGGCCGTGTATTTTCTCTTGCCCCCAGCAACACGTGGCTTTGGCAGACACACGTTTTACTTACACCGGGTGCCCTGTCAGAGGCACAAGGAGGTGGCGAGGACCTTCACGTCTGTTCCTATCCCACTTCTCAGAGCAATTGGGTTGAACAAGGTCCCAGATGAGCTCCTGAGACATGTAACTCATCCTTACTGTTATCTAACAGAGCATCCTTCAAAGTCAGCAGGGTGGGCATCGTTTAGATGGCTGTGACCATTTCTGGGGGCTGCCAGCATGAGCGGTACAGAACCAGAGGGACATTGGGGGAGGTAAGTCACATGCTGATTCGTTCCTGATGCTTTGATAATCTGTCAGGTGCCATCTGTGTTTGAAAAGCTGAAGCTGCTGGCTGAGACAGATGTTTGGTTTTTTTGGAGGAACACCTGGCAATTTCTGACAGTCGTGGCATCGCTGGGACTGTGTCCCCACGTCAGCTGGTGCCATCTGTGGGTAGGTCTCTGCAGCCCCCACCACCTGATGAATTCTGGTACTTTCTGCTCTTGAGCTGTAGCATTTTTCTTCATTACTGCACTGTATCACCATCACTCACCCCTCCAGGCATTTTCTACAATATATTTTTCATGACCCTCGCAGCTGAATGATGTTTTTCTCTTCCACCTCCATCTCCTCACTCCACTTGACACTTGCCCTGGCCAAGGGATGTGCTGAGCTGCCCGGTCTGGGAGTGAGCAGGGTAAGCTGGGCAGTTCCCCCTGATTTAAAGGTGAGCTTGGCTGGGCTGAGGCCTTGGGGAATGAGAAAATCCTTAAAGCACCTTTTCTTGTACAGCAAGGAAGGCCAGCCCTTACCTGACTGGGTACCACCACGCTCAGGTTCATCTCTGCTGCCGGAGGGGCAACAACACCACTTGCAGTAGATGTCAGTCCAGGTGTAGTCTAAATTTAATCTCTAGCCTCAGAATGGTAAANAAAAAAAAAAAAAAAAAAAAAAAAGAATTGAGTAAATCTGGAACTAATACAAAAAGTCTGGTCTTGCTTCCAACTTGTCTTTTGCCTGGGAACAGAATGAATGAACTGTTCTTGCAATGTTTGACAGTCCTACAAAGACTGTCAGCTCTCTCTACCGGTTAAAACCCATTTGTCTTTTCATTAGTTTAAATTTACAGGAAGAAAAATCTTTTTGTTAAGCAAAGAGGCATTTGCAAATACCAGCACTTAGCAAGCCATTGTTCTCACCTGCTCCTAAGCCCCGTGTTTTTCACTCTCTTTGTTTTCAAGTCTAAAAATGACAGGAAGGTCAACGTAACCGTGGGTTTAGAATTCGGGCCCGTGGATTTGACAAATGCTGCAGCCTCACGTGGTTTTACCTCCATGAATAATTTTTTGCTTCCCACAAGACCACTGCTTGAGGAGGAAGAGGATTGACCCGCGGAGCCCTTCTGAAAGACACTCCGATCGCTCATGTTTTTCCACTTTGGCCAGGCTATTTGTTTGTGGGCTTGACATTTGTCCTACGATTTTGTGCCACCTACTACAGCTCCCTCGGATCAAATCACCGCTCCTGCTATTATTTCTCTGTTCCTTGGCTTTTTCAAGTGAACTGAAAATACTTTCATTTTTGTTTGCTATTGATCAGGTGATCCACAGGTCTGGGTCGCTCTGATGTACCTGGGACTGCAGGTTGATGTATGGGAAAACAATTACGTAGGAGTAGCTCATGCTTTTTCCCCCCACTGTATTTACAGTAGTTTAATATTTTCAGTACATTTTTGATGCATTACAATTGACAGTAATGACATTACATTATATACTGTATGTTTTCAGGAGGAGTATCCAAGAAAGCAAAATAATTAGTAATTCTTTTGCAAAAACTCAGCTCTGCTCTCTTGCCCTTCAAAAAAAACATAAAGTAATTTGTTCGCAACCAGTGCCTGAACACTTTCAACCCAATCACAACATTTTCACCATTTAAATTCTTCTCAAGAGGGGCAGCAGTCTTTTCTCAGTTTCAGTGAAGACACGTGTATGCTTTTCCGTGAAGAACCCCTTTAGCTCTTGCCTGCCTTGACTGGTTTGGTGCAGAAATTTCAGAGAAGGGCAGGTGAAGGGATGCTGTGCCTCCAGAAGCCCTTCCCCTGCTCCAAGTGTGGTCCTGCCCTTGTGGTGGTTGCATCCCATGGGCTTTTCTTTTCCTTTGGCGTGAGAGGAAAAACTCATGCTGACTAATTTAGTAGCCATTAAGTCGTCGTTCTGATATTTACCCATCAGCTGTTTTCCTCACCAAGTGCTCTGGTTGTTAACTGGCCGTGGGTATGTGACAGCCAGTGAACTGCAGCCCTGCATGAGGGACCTCACACTCTTCTCTTACACCTGGATATTCTGGGGGGAAACCAACCTGGAAGTGTCCATCCACAACAGCTAAATGTGTTGGTTTTGTGTGGCAAGGTTTTGGTCACAGGGGGCTGCAAGGATGGCTTCTGTGAGAAATTGGGAGAAGCTTCACCTGTGTTTAATGGAGCCAACACCAGCCAGCTCCGAGAGAGACCCACCACTGGTAAAGACTGAGCCCATCAGTGATGATGGTAGCATCTTGGGGATAACGCAGTTGAGAAGGGGAAAAGCTGAGGAGTTGAGAATACGTAAAGCAGCCAACTCTACAGGGACCAGGGTCAGTGAAGAAGGAGGGGAGGAGATGCTCCAGGCACTGGAGCAGAGATTCCCCTGGTAGTTTGGTGAGCTTCGGCTGAGCCGCCTCCTCTGTGAGCTCTGAGGGTTGGCGTGTAGCCTCCAGCCACCTGCATGGCCAGAGGAAAGGGCCACCACAGCAGCTGCTCCAGGCTGCCAACAGAACTGAACTCCATGAATTTCTGAAGGTGAGATTGGGTGGGTTGGTGTGAAAATTCAACAAAGCTCGGAAATGTCTGTCCCTACTTAGCAGAGGCTCCTCCAGGAGCTTCTCCAAGGACTTCTGAAGCATCACAAAGCCGTGGAGCTCTTCTAAGAGGGAGCAGGCAGATTAGCTTGACTTTAAGAGTCTGGATTATTGATTAATTCAGGTGTCCACACAAACCAATCTCCAAGCTATTTCTCTGAGAGATTATGAATAACAGGGTCGATTCCTACCCTCTACCAACTTTACATTCAACTTCACCCAGGACAAAAGTATTTCTTTTTACTTACACCGCGATTACCACCCAAATGGCTACAAAGACACAAAATTATAAGCTACGTGCTTCCACAATTAAGCTGTATTTTTCTACACAATTTATGGACCTGTGACAAGAAGACACTTCTCTAATGAAGGGTTTTTCCCAACAAATTTGTATCATTTTTCATAGGTCACGCTTCTTACTTCAGTTCTTTTGTCTGCCATTTGCTATGGCTGTTAAACAGCTTTAAAATTAAAGTGTGATTATTCAGAAATCACTTCATAAAACATTATATGCCATTTGCCACCGGTTTTTCCTTTATGTCTCGCACTCGGCAAAAGAAACTGCTGAGTTTGAACTAGCAATGGAAAGTTCATTATGGATAATTGTTGATTGGATGGGAAAGTGAATTATAGGGAAGAGATCAGAAACATCTAATTGTCTTCACCACGGATATGATGCTGTATGGATGAGGCAGGAGCTTGCAGTACCACTGGTGGCGCTGGGATTGCTGATGGATCTCTTGGTAATGCAGGCTGACAAATACAGGACACAGGGTGGAATGTTTCGCTGTTATTATCAAGCCCATTTCCTTTTTTCAGCTTCTGCAAGATGAACAAATTAGTGGTAAATCGTACTTTTTAAGAAATGCTTGTATTGATAATGCAGGGTGTGATCACGCAGGGGGCGTTTCTGACTATCTGGATAAACAGTTTTAGACCATTTATCTTGTATTTCTTTCTTTGGATTGATCTCCTGATACTGTTGGTCTAACAAGGGGCATCTTGTTCCTATCCCAGGTAAAGCAGAGAGACAGATGCCATCGCACACACCCCAAAATAGGGCCAGCTCGTGGTGAGATGCTTTTATGGACCAGATGGTTCTTCCCAAGGACTGAGAGAGAGAGAAAATGATAGGAAATTGTAGATACCAATGTCTCCTTCTCAAAATAATGGAATGCTAAAATAATAACAACAACCTCAGCTGCCTCAGTGTTACTATTATCTGACTTGCTTTGAGGTCAAATATTGGTGTACAGGATGGTATTACACCATCAGAGGGAAAAGAAAGTAGGGATCTGGGAAAAGATTTTATTATTTAGAGTATGATGGTAACTGACACAGAGGAAATAAAAGGAATTGAAACCAAAGCATTAGATTAGGGGAGAAAGTGAGTAAACTTATTTTCTGCTGCTTTATGTAACTGTGCTAGCAAAATCAACCATTCCACAAGCAGTGATTAGGGATGGAAGAGAGGCCATGTCCTCCTCCCGTAACCAGTGCATGAAAATGGGGAAAGGAAGAGGCCCCAACCAGTAAAGGAGTGAAAACATCAAGAGGATAGAGATGTCTTTTAAAGTATGGGGTCTTTAAAGTTAACCTAAGAGACAGGACGTTCTGCTGGAGCTGGTGTGCAAGGTTAAACCTGTACATATTTTTCTCCCCCCACAAAGTCTGCTTTTTTCCAAGCCTCATTAACCATTTTGCTGAACCAATCATTACTCTTCTGCCAGGTTATATCACATTTTTCAACCTTTTAGGTACAGACCTTAGAATTATTGATCCAATGAATCATACTGGCCTAGGTGCTGGCTGCTGCTGAAACATTTCTGTAGAAACCAGGGTGCTGGCTAAATATCAGACTTTTTTTTTTCTTTCCCTCATATTCTTCATGTAAGGGAGTGTTTTTCCACATGGAAGCAGCAGCAGCACAGGGGCATCACCTCTTTGCAGTTTCTATGGCACTGCATGGTGTCCAAGGCATTGAACAGCTGTGATGTACTTAGCTCAAGCTAAGCAGATGTATTTTCTTCATTGTCTTCTGGACAAGAAAATAGTGATGAGCTAATTAAAGCCAAGACATTGGAGGTTCCCAAGCATCTTCTCAGTCTGAGGTGAGGCTGAAGGCTGAACAGTTTAATCCTGGAAAACTCAGCTCTGGTGCACTCAGATCGGATGCAGGTGTATTTATGCAGGACTCCATGGGTAGGAGTTTGTCCAGGGGCAGGTCTGAAAATAGACTCTGTTTAATAAACAGAGTGCAAGGAGAAGGCTGGAAGGGTCATGTCTGTAGAGCAAAGTATTATTTTTATTTTCATTGCTTCAGTGCCTGCAGTGGGAGAGGAACAACCACCTCCTGCTGGGAAGAGCCCGAAGCCCGGAGGGAGCAGGGACCGCGCAGATGCTACCTGCCTCGCTCATATTTCAAGTTGCTACAGGGAATTTGTAACGGGAGTTTGGAACAAGATGTTCCGAGTCTCAGACTAGCTCTTGAACATCAGGTTTCTTTGTCTCCTATCTTGAGTGCTTCACATTTGGTTTCCTGTTGTACCCGGGCTTCTTAAGTCTGCCGCAGGAATCCTATGCCTTCCCCCAGGCAGGAGTATGGCAGTATCCCCTGAATAACATACGTGAGATACGTTCTCTTTATTAATTATTAGATGAATCATAACGATCTTTAAATATAACAGGCTAATTACATTGTAAACACTTTTGTGTTTACGGACTGAAATGCATAATTCACGAGCTTGACAGCTCCCAGCGCTAAACTGGGATTACAAAGCTGCATATGGATACCCAGTAACCGCAGAACACACATTGGCAAGGAATGTAAGACAACATATTTTGGCAGATCTGAGCCGCCCTCTGTCAGGTTCAAGAGAAATGAGCTGTGTGATTTAGTTCGCAGAAAAACCTTTGGATAGAATATTCAACAGAATTTCCTGATTTGCTTATCTGATGTATTTTTAAGAGTGAAGAGACTGAAAGAGTTAATAATTTTGAATGGGATGAACTTTTCTTTAGCAAAGCAGAAAACACAGAAAAAAAGCTGTGGTAATTCTCTTGCAGCTTTCCAAAACAATTAGGCGGTAATGACTTGCTGAAGAGATTTTCATGTTGTTTCAAACACTGGTTGGAACAATTGGAAGCTACAAATTCTTCTCATTGTGACTTTATTATCTGAAAGGAAATGACTAATTTGGAGTTTGTTATTATTGTTTTATAGTCCATGAAATATAAGTATATAAGTAAACATTTCCATGAATTTAAATATATAAAATACATAATGTGAAATCGTTAAAAATTAAATAGTTCTTTAGCTGAGACTGTGCCAGGCTGAATTAGAAGCAGGGTTGAAGCCTGTGGTTTCCAGCGCAGCCCGCCTGGACTGGAGCTGCTGGCAGGATCCCTGCTGAAAATAATCCTCCTGATGCAAACGGGGCCTCGACCTTGGCTGGACACGCTGTTCGGTTCCCTTGGTCAGGGGTGGGGGGCTGCCAGCCCGTGTCCTTGCTGTGTCACCAGGGGCTGCTGGTCCCACCAGCCTGGCACTGCCAGCCCGGGATGCTCCCTAAAGCCCTGACCTTGGCAGGATGCTGTAGCCAATGCACGCCCAGCCCTTGGCTCGTGGGCCACCTTCTACTGTATTACTGTTATTTTATTTATGCAATTAATGAAATGCTGTCTCTTACTAGGCTCGTTTTCCACTGTCTCTTATTGTCTGAGCTCGGACAAAACATAAGCACAGGTGTCTCGGTGAGTGACACATCTCTACGTTTTCTGGTGGACCTCCAGCAAGTGTCTTCATGAGGCAGAAGAGGTGAGGATGACTGAGGGTGTGAGGAAGATGTGAGGCTGGTGGGTAGAGTTGCGAGACCTGAGGGCTGCCCCAGATAGTACAGTTTTTACCACTTACCACTGTCCTTCCCTATTCACTTATTCCTCCTTATTCACTTATTCCGCCTTATTCACTTACTCCGCCTTATTCACTACGTCCCTTCCAAGAGGAACATCTAGATTAACAAAACCCAAGATGTTTAATAATTATTGTGTTGCCTCTCAGTGAGACTGCTTACCCTGAAATTATTATTTTCCATCAATTTGAGTACAGGAATTGAGTAATAACGTATGAAAAACATTTGAAAGAATGGGTTCCTCACCTTTTAACGACTGTTGATTTAAGTAGTTCCATTAACAGAGCAGCAAGGACAAGTGGGTTTTTCCTGTGTGGATTCTCTAGCACGTAATGAGGTCTGGATTCATATTATAGCCTTTTTCTTCCTAGAAATGCCAGTATTAATCTTGCTCCTTTGCACACCAGCCCGGGCTCTGCCTCGCTCCAGCCTCTTCCTTCCTCAGGAGCTCTAATCTGCTCTTTGACTCTCCTCCAGCTGCACTGCCCCAGGTAACTCCCTACAACGGCTCGCCAGATGCTCTTCCTGGCATTTCACCTTGCTCCTCACCTCCCCTGTGCGCTTTTAGCTCTCCCTCATCTCTATCCCAGAGGCATTTTTCCCCGGCTGTTTTGATCCTCGTCCAGCCCATATGTATTCCCATCCCTTTCAGGTGCTGCTGATGTCCTGCATCCTGGTCCCTTCCTCCCCAGCAGTGCTGCAGGGATGCTCTCTCCGTACCTCGACGTTCCCCATCCCCTCTCTGCCTGCCTTTAGCTGCTACACCACCTTTGTGAGTAAGGAGGGGGAAAAAAAAAGAGAAAAAAGCCCCAATAATTTCTGTAAGCTGTTCTGTTAACCTTTAAACCCCTCTTGAAACCTTGCTGTGCTCTGGCGGCTGCTGCTGGCTCCTCTGGCACCGCTTGGGTAAACGACAAGCTGTAACTTCTGCTCCCTGTTATTTCCCTCTCCCCGTCTCCCAACCTTTGCCACTCTCTGGATTTATTTTGGTTTTTTTTTTTTTCTTTACCCCTCCCGGTGTAGCATCCTGCCTGTCCCACAGGTTATTAGCTTGCCAGCTGTCTCCTCCGCTCTGCTTCCCACAGTGCCAAGAAAAATGGGATCCTGAATCCCGATTTCTAGGCTGCGCCATAAAGAATAAGGATTATGATCATTGGTGCCATTCTGATTTATTCCATTATAGTATCTGTTTATAGCACATGAGCTTCATTGTATAGTAACGATAGAGATAAATTTTGGCCCCTTATTTTTCATAACCACTTGCCGGCTGTATATCATCAATTCTCCTCTCATTTAGATACTCACTTCTACTTCGGGAAAAATAAAAATATCCCAGTTGTCTAGGTAATAAAGGTGGTGAAACAAATTCTGAAGCGCATTTTACAATGGAATTTGATTGTGATAATTTTTCATGTGTTAAAAAAAGAGCATGCTGCCTTCCTCTGGGAAATGTCCAGGTTTATGTTTTGTTGGGATTTTTTTACATCCGCAACTTGTAGTCATGTGGCAGATCTCCTTTCTTTCGTGAGAATGCAGAAACAGCCCGGCATTTACCAGCTGAGACCACTAAAAACTATATATTATAATTTAATGAGGCGGCGTGAAGTTGTATTGAAACAAAACCTTTAGGCAGTGTGAATGTGCGTTTCGAAAGTACACCTCCCTGCCAGCCCAGTGGGAATGTCTAAGCGGGAAAAATAAGGAAATACTGGATATATTTCAAACCAAGTGAATGTGATCCGTTACTGCAGTGGGCTTGGATGCTCTCCTGGAGAGCGTTAGTCAAGAGGACTTTCGCATCCAGAGGTCAAGTGTCTGGCCACCGCGGATGTCATCTCTTTCAGGCTGTGAAGGATGTTCCTGCCATGTTCGCAGCTTATTTGTGTGGTTTTGTGCAGCAGAAGTTGGCCTTTGGGGGCTGAAAGCCAGCCAGCAGGTTTGCTTTCGGGGGGGATGGCAGCTGCACTGAGGCTGTCAGGGTCTCAGGGTCTTGGTGTGCAGCACAGCGTGTCCTGGGTGGAAAAGAGGGACTTTCAGGCTTTCAAAGCAAGCCCAGCGTGGTCTCACACCCGTCTCCATGGGCTTGCACTGGGGGAATCGGAGCTGCATAGATGCTCTCACCAGGCTCTGCGTGAGGTTTCTGCATCGCTTTGTTAAGGTTTGTTTTCACGAGTGGCCAGAGCGTGTCCCGGGTGGGCTCCACCTCTCTTATTTCTCTAAGTAAGACTTGCCCTCTTGTCTGCCCAGTGAAATTACACATTTTGCCCTGTTGTTTCAGCCGCAAAAACTGTAGACACCTGGGCTCTCGTTGGTGGCTACGTTGCAGAAATTCCCTTCTGCTTTGGGAAGTTGGGGTGGGGGGGATCAGCAAAACGGTCCTCTGGAAATCACAACACCATAGAATATCCTTACACTCCAGACAGCAAAAGTTCTCCCCTGTCCCTACCTCTCTTTCCCAGTCAGTAAACAGGAATTTATCAACAAAACCTTCTTAATTTTATTTATTTTGCATTATTTACACGGAAATTGAGGAAATAGTCGGGTAAGTTGGAAATGGTTCCCATTGCAGAAGAACAAGGAGTGATCTGTGGTGATTCTGGGGTATTGTTCCTCAGCTGCAGTGCTTGGGAGGCGGCTGCGATTGTTCCCCTTCAGACAAAGGGAGCCTAATGAAAGTATTTTAATCTGCTGATCAGCTATTCAGAAAGGGATGGCCGGGGTAGGTGTCCTTGGAGACTGGAAAACGAGTGCAGCGCTGCTAATCAGAATATTCCTATTTATTTACACTTCTTAGGGAGCTGTTGTGAGCATTAGCCTTGTTGGAGGCTGCTTTGGCTGCAGATCTCACTCCCCGCACCTCAGGCGGTTTAAAGAGCTCTGGGTCTGGTTCTGCTGCTGCATCGGAACCGGGAGGCTCAGCTCCGTCAGCTCCCTGTGGAGCTCGTAGTGGAAAGATCTACTGGAAAGTCATTCACAGAAGCCAATTACTGCTCTTCTGAAAACCTCTCCGATAGTCTTATCTCCTATTTTATGTGATTCAGAGAAAGGGCTTCCTGAGGGGAATCTTACTGCTTTCAGACTAAGGGGGTGGGTTTTTTTTTTGGTCAGATGCCCAACTGCACAACCCCAAGTGGTTTTCTGTTGGGGCAGGCATCAAGGAGGACGAAACCTCCTTTAGGAGCCATGAGGTTGATGGGAAGTCCTCTCCTCCTCCTTCACGCCGTGAATGTTGTGATCAGATAACAACATCTTGGTGCCATGGGGGCAACACCAGAAGACTGTCAACAAATAAGCATTTTATTAGAGCTTGTTGAGTTGAAGGAGACTTGTCTGAGGTCTCGCAGGTAATGAGATCTTACCAACATCCCATCACGCGCTGTCATTCATCATTTCACATCAAATCCTTTTACAACGGAGGCTTCTACCCGTCTAGTCCTGGCTGTTGCCTGAAGGCACTGCGGGATGGCTGGCTGGAGCCAGCTGGAGAGGTAGAGATGTCTCTTCTCTTGCTGAACCAAACCCACCTGAGCATCAGAGGAAGGGCAGGGGTGAGCAGAAGGGCTTTGCCCCTGCCTGCCGAAGGGTTTGTGGTGGTGCCACACAAGCTGTTTGGATGGGATTTTCATGTGGCAATTACGTGGTGGAATTATTTCAAAGGTACATTCTTTTCAGTGTTGGAAATAACGCGTCCTCTTGTTTGCAGCAACCACAAGAAGAAGGAAGGTAAGAAGTTGATGCAGTTGACTGAGCTCTCTAAAGAGAGGGTGGGATCCAGCTTGGAGGCAGTTTTCAGCTGTACAAAACCAGCAGTCACCAGAGTTATACCAGGTAAGAGAAATTAGTTCTACCCGTATGCTCATAACAAAAGTAAAGAAGGAGGATTGAGGGAGTAAGACAAAGTTGATGTTTCTTTAGTTGCATTTAGGTTCCATGATGCGCTTAAAAAAATGAAATATCTTATACTGCATTTATTTTCCTAGCAAAATAATTATTATTTTTTTAATTTTACTAAAAAAATATACAAACTCTCGCAAATGCACATGTGGCTGTGAATAACCTAGCGACGGAAAGAGCCTGCGGATAAATCTGCGGCGCATCCCAAGGCGCGTGGAGGGTCAGAAGTGGCTGAAGCTGCTGAAAACTGCAGCGCTAAGCAAAAATTTCCTTTCAAAAGCGCAGAGCAGCTAACAGTCCTATTCCTGATACACTACGGCTATGAAATAAGGCTGTCTCTGTTCCAAGTAAATTCACATCGTTTTACGTCGGACTTTGTAGGTGGTGCCGGAGGAGCCAACAGTAATTAGCCTTTTGTTGCCATGACTTCATATACAGGTCAAGGGATGGCAGAGAGTATGGAACTTTTAATTAAGACAAGCTAACTTTTGGTAAGCGTTTCTGGCTGCTGTCTGTCTTGTTTCTCTACAGTCTTGTGCCTTTCTGCCTTGCCAAAAACTGTTGAACTGCTGCATTGAATGGCCAGGGAATATCACTTTACCCAGAGGAACAGGCTGCACTTACATGAAGGAAGATACTTTTCTATTACCGAAATGAATCTTTAAAAATATATTCTGAAATAAGTGAAAAGAAAGGACAAAAAAAAAGTCCACGTTGAGAATGTAGATTTTGTTCTTGCTTTGTCTATATAATACCCGAAGTCCTCGTGCTGCTGCTGTTTCTAGTGAATTATACATCACCTCTTTTCTGACTCTTTCCACTATTTTCTTTCTCTGTGACCCATTCTTCTTTCCCCTACTCATCATCTTCCTTCCTCTTCATAAAATGTTATAAAAGAGAAAATTACTGAGCTTCAGGATCAGATGAGAGGAAAATTATGTGCTTCTTGTCCCCACGATCAGGCTTCACTTTTGATGGCATCGGCTGCAGGCGAGGCGAATAACTGAGGGACCCCTCCAATAGCTCCAACCCAGTGCATTATTTCTGATGAATAGCAAATACTTTCACAGTCATTCTGACATCATTTACAGGGTTTTTTGGGTCAATTAATACTTTTTTGAATACTCTGTTTATGAGAGGAAAAAAAATCCAGGCAAAGATTTCACCAAACTGCAGGGAGGTATTTTGTGTATACGTGCTATATATATGTATTTTGTGGAATATGGAGAAGGCGGGTTTTGTTCATTTGCTTTAAAAAGGAAATGGAATGTTTCTACTTCACTGCTCAGGAGAGTGTGTGAAGCTGTTGGTTACCCTGCTCAGGCCTGGCTGGGGGCTCTCCTGCCAGGAGATACTCATCCTCCTCTCACAGCTGAATTCCGCTGGTGCACGAACCTGTTCCCTGCCAACCATCACAGCTGGTTGAGCAAGTCAACATGGGATGGACTTTCTGCAGTTGAGAAATTCCACATGGAATCACAGAACTGTCAGAGCTGGAAGGGACCTCTAGAGACCAGCTCCCCTGCTTAGCAGGGTTGCCCAGAGCACATCACTCAGGGCTGCATCCAGAAGGGGCTGGAAGGTCTCCAGAGAAGGGGACTCCACACCCTCCCTGGGCAGCCTCTGCCAGGGCTCTACCATCCTCTTCAGAAAGAAGTTCCTCCTCATGTTTAGATGGAACTTCCCATGTCCCAGCTTGTGCCTATTGCCCCTCACCCTGTCTCTGCGAACCACTGAGAAGAGTCCATTTCCATCCTCCTTCAACCCACCCTTCAGCTCCTTGGGAGCATGAAGAAGGTCTCCCCTCAGCCTTCTCTTCTCCAGGCTCCAGAGTCCCAGCTCTCTCAGCCTTTCCTCCTCAGGGAGATGCTCCAATCCCTCCAGCATCTTTGCTGCCCTATGCTGGACTCTCTCCAGTAGTTCCCTGTCTCTCTCTCTCAAGAAACATGTTTCACTAAAACTTGTCACACATTTCACCAAAACGACAAACGATAGCAGCATTTACACATCCCTCCTTGTCAACCAGGAAATTGAAACATCCATAATTAAAATGCTTTTGTGGCCATTTGTGGTGATTATACTGACTGACTGCATAAGTTTACGAGCATCAGAGAATCTGAGTTAGTTTTGATGATCCACTAGCTGATGTTGGTCCTGCTCTTCTTTGGGGGTGGGCACCTACACTCTTACATCTGAGATATAAACAGAAGCATGTAACTCTTTTCCTTTTAGAGCAATGAATGTGGTACAAGAGTTTCAATCTGGATCGAGATATTAGTGAAGTAATTAAGGAGACGGTCTCATGGAGTCAGAGAACTCACATCAGGAGCTCAGTGCCTGCGGTGAGATGCTGCATCACCATCGGTAAGAGAGACACTCACGCTGTTCCCGAGTAAAGAACTTGCATAGCATTTCAAATACATTTGCTAAAATGCATATAATGATGATAGAGCTAGGGTGAGTTTCAGTCTGGCGTATTCCCCCTGGTAAAATAAATGAGGGTTATTTTTTCTGACCCTGCTGTGTGTTAGTGTAGCGTGAAAACCCTATTTATTGAAAAGTAAGTTGCACAGTGAGTTCTAGGCCTTGAATTTGCTCTCAAATAGCAAGGAATAGACTATAGCTTTCCTACAGCATTTCATAGAACAGTTTGGGTTGGAAAGGACCTTAAAGCCCACCCAGTCCCAACCCCCCTGCCCTGGGCAGGGACACCTCCCACCACACCAGGTTGCTCCAAGCCCCATCCAGCCTGGCCTTGAACCCCTCCAGGGATGGGGCAGCCACAGCTTCTCGGGGCAACCTGGGCCAGGCTCTCACCACCCTGCCAGCCAAGAAGTTCTTCCCCACATCTCATCTCCATCTCCCCTCTTTCAGTGTCAAACTGTCACCCTTCGCCCTACGGCTCCATTCCCTGACCAGGAGTCCCTCCCCAAGCCTGTCAGGGTTAAGAGTGAATGATGTGCTTTTAATGGGATGCTAACTTGGGATAACGGAACTTCACTGATAAGCCTTGGAATATACTTTAGATTTTGTACTCAGTAGCAGTCTTGACTGTATCTCATTAGAAGTGGGATTGAAAACAAAACTCCTGTATCCTCAGTGGAAATACCCACCAGAGTATGGCACAGGAAGATGTCTGTGTGGTGGGGATTTGCTGCCTGCAGCCCCTTTCGGAGGCAGAAGAGACCTTGAGTGAGGTCCTTATTGCAGCTTTCCAGTGTCTGAAGGGAGCTCCAGGAAAGCGGGAGAGGGACTCCTGGTCAGGAAGAGTAGTGACAGGACAAGGGAGAATGGTTTTAAACTAGAAGAGGGGAGATTTAGATTGGATATTAGGAAGAAATTAATTCCTGTGGGGGTGGTGAGGTACTGGAAGAGGTTGCCCAGAGAAGCTGTGGCTGCCCCATCCCTGGAGGGGTTCAAGGCCAGGCTGGATGGGGCTTGGAGCAACCTGGTGTGGTGGGAGGTGTCCCTGCCCAGGGCAGGGGGGTTGGAACTGGATGATCTTGAAGGTCCCTTCCAAGTCTAACCAGTCTGTGATTTTAGGTCTGGCTCAGCTGGCAGAGCATCCCCTGGTCCCTGCGCGGAGGGTCCTTGGTGGGGACCAGCGCTGTGGAACGCCAGAGCCGCCCCGCAATGCTCTGCCGGTGGGCCGCACATGACCAGCTCGTGTCTGGGAAGACGGAATGGCCTTTAGGTGTGTGAAATATCGGAAATTCCTTCGAAAATGCTGATTTTTTTTTTTTCCCCCGTTCCCGCCTCCCGCCGTGCTCTGCTCAAGGGCGCCCCCAGGCGGCGGCGGCGGGCGCTGCCGAGGCTGCACCGGGCGGCGCGGGGGGGGGGATGTTGCGGCTGGGGGTTAAACCTCCCCCGGAGACTCGCTTTGCAGCTCCTGCCCAGAGGGGAAGGGCATAAAATATCATTTTTTGGGGGGATATTGTAAAGGAACTGGTGTTCTTGCGTTAAATCTCTCAGGTTTTTCCGTTGTCTTCTCTCTGCGCGCTGCATCCCTCCCTCCCTCGGCGCCGCATCCCTGGTGCTCCGCAAAGGCAAGAGCTCACTAGCACTGATGCTAAAGCTTCCCTTTATTATTTTTCCCTGCAATTGAAACTGCTTTTGGTCAAGTTCCAAACAGATATTCCACAAACAGCAGGTGCTTACCCACGTTATTTCCGTTAATTGTAGGTGGTAGTACATTTTGGGGGTTTAGATTCTGTATCTTTGCTCTTAACCTCAGCCACGGGGAGCAGGAGCACTCAGAGCTTTACTCTTTCCCCCTGTTACCACTGTTTGCTCTGGTTGCTGTGCATTTCTGCATCAGATAACACGATCATAGATGCAAGACTGCACAATCCTCCTACTAAGGTCTGTGTTTTTACCCGCTTAACTTGAGTATTCTGGGGAACTTCAGCCTTTGTTTCCTCCTTGGGAATATTCAAAGAATGAAGGAAGGCCACCTTGCCACCAAAAAGAGATGCTATAAAAATAAAAGAGTGAAAATAGAGCCCCTCTGCTGTGAGGACAGGCTGAGGGAGCTGGGGCTGTTCAGCCTGGAGAAGAGAAGGCTCCAGGGAGACCTTGGAGCAGCCTTCCAGGATCTGAAGGGAGCTCCAGGAGAGCTGGAGAGGGACTCTTGGTCATGGAGGGGAGGGGCAGGACAAGGGGGAAGGGTTTTAAACTGGAAGAGGGGAGATTTAGATTTGATATTAGGAAGAAATTCTTTGCTGTGAGGGTGGTGAGAGCCTGGCCCAGGTTGCCCCGAGAAGCTGTGGCTGCCCCATCCCTGGAGGGGTTCAAGGCCAGGCTGGATGGGGCTTGGAGCAACCTGGGGTGGTGGGAGGTGTCCCTGCCCAGGGCAGGGGGGTTGGAACTGGATGATCTTGAAAGGTCCCTTCCAACTCTAACCATTCTGTGGTTCTATGTTAAAACAAACAGAAAATTACATGCCAGAAATCTCGTTTTACTATTGAAATGAAGCACATTTCATTTCCTAATGGAATTTCTCCTCTCAGGTGGCATCTTTTTTGCTGTAAAGACGCAGCCAGCCATTTTCTCCAAAGCTCCTCAAGGCACGATTTTGTGAGAGCTGTCAAAATCCCTGGCGCTGCTGAAGCTCCCTGCCAGCACTCATCACATGGCACATGGAGAGCCACCGGCATCCCTCCCTGCATCCAGCTACATCCCTGCCTCAGGTGGCGTTCCAGCAACTGTTCCTAACTCAGAGTGGGAAAGGTATCCACGTTTTAACAACAATAAGGTAAGAAAACCTTCCCAGAGGAAGCATCTCCAGCACGTGGTGGGAAGAATGTTAGTTCTTGAGATGGTTTCAGTAGAGCTGCTTCCAGAAACCCTAGGGAGAGCATGCGGTGGGAAATGCAGCGGTTTTGCCAGCAGCACTTGATATTCCCACGCCGTAAGCACCAGGCATCATTCCCGCTGCTCCCTCCCAGTCCTCCCAGTCCCTCCAGCAGCCGTCCCCCGGGGCAGTGTCACGGGTCAGGCGTGCTGCGAGCGGGAGCCGTGGCTTGCCGGGAGATGTGCCGAGAGGAGCCGCGTATCCAGGAAAGGAGGAGTAAATTACCTCTCGTTGTCGTTAGCCCCGGCGCTGTTCCATTATACATGACTCCTCGCGGATCAAAGCCGCAGCGAAAGGCAGCTCCTCTCTCTTGTGAAGGATCAGTCTTTCCGCCAGAGAGATGGTGTTTGATATAACCTCTGCTTTTCTTGCTAAACTGGCAGGTTTTCACCTTTCTTAGAATCATGGAACCCTACGTTTTCCCTATAAACACTTCCTAACTGGCACCAGTCACAAATGATCAGGGGAGGAGAGCTCTCGCTATTGCGTTGGGGCACAGGGAGCCTCAAACACGCCTGGGGTTTGGGCTTCTCCTCCCACTGGTGCCTCAGCAGGACGCGTAGAGCTGCCACACAGCGTCCGGCATCGTTAGGTGGCATCATCTAATTGGGCCTCTTCATTAAATGTGTGGGGCTGCACAGGTTTTGGAACCCTAGCAGGTAGTTCGTGTTATTTTTCTGTGTATCTTGTTCTTGGCCAAAGAGAAAACACCTGCGATTTGGGTTTGGGGTCTTTTTCTTATGATCCCACTCCTTGTGTTTCCTTGTGTACTTGAAAAAAAATAATAATTGGTCTTGTATTGGTCTTTTGCATAAGATTAAATACTCAAGATTTCTAAAAGCTAAATTAATGGATGGCAGAAAATATTTGACTTCAAGTAAGGTTCACTTCTGAACGTCATATTATAGCTTTTTCTGCCTGAAATCAGGACAGGTTTTGCTTAGAGGCCAATGGAGGCCGAGATGCGCTATAGGATAATTGTTCAGCTTTCCTTCTGTTCCGATGGGATTTAAAACAGTGACTCACCTCCCCACACGCAAAGTTTGCTGGGCTTTTACATGTTTTTCAGGCCCAAGTTCACCACCATTCAGGTTGAATGCAAGAAGAATAAATAATAAAAATAATAAAAGTAGAGGGAACTGACTTCTGGAAGTAATTTGACAGCCAGTGAGAAAAATACTTACCATTCACCAGCTCCCTTGGTTCCTCCTGTCCCTCTGGAGTGGACTGAGATCAGCTCCATCCGTCACCACCTGGTGCTGGCGATGTCCCGGTGCTTTGATTCCCGCAATTGATAATGCCGAGGCTCTACCTAAAAGGATGGAAAACGTGGCGTGACCCAGGAGATGAGTAATGACTCTTGTGTGTGGCACAATGACTGGGCTGCAGCCTGTGTCAACAAAATAAAGCCTCCTGAGCGCAACCAAATGATAAAGATCCTTTCATTTTGCTTTAAATCTTTGCTTTAAAGTTCACCTGATTCCCGGTGGTAAGTACGGTCCGGTGCTACGCGACCAAATTGGGGAGGATGTTGAAGCTATGATTTATTTAGGTCCTGTTGCCTCTCTCAGACAAAAGTTTCTGCTAATTGGTTCATTAATTTACTCTGAAGCTTCTGTCCTCTTCGTCTTGACTTGCCTTCCATGAAGGATCAGTCGATTGGGCAACCTCATGGTTGTTATATGGGTAAGAAAAATGTTTGGGTTTTTTTTTTGGGGGGGGGGTTGTTTGGTTGGGGGAGTCTCTTACGCAGCCCTGGGTTTCCTCAACCCCGCCCCTGCAGCCAGTGGTGCCCAGTGACCCCACTCTCCGTATCCCCCAAGGATGCTCGCTTGCTACCAAGGAAAACCTAGTATTTGTCACACTGCAGTTCATTATACGTTAGCGAAGAATAAATCTTGGCTTTTACCCTGACAGATTTCTGCTTTATCCACCCAATTCCTTGTTGGATCAAGCTGGCGCTTGCTTCTCTTGAGTCATACGGAGGAGGGGGTTTTGGCACCTAATACGTTAACATGTGTGCATTCTTTGTGGCTACAATTTGAACAAATGTTTTGAAATTATGACAGAGAAAATGACTTTTCTTGCCTACATTAACAAGTAGGTGTCGTGTATTTTAATTACAGTGACCAAGCTGCAATTACAGCTGATAAACATATGGAGATTAAGCTGCAAAAACCGGCAGAACATTTACATTTTCTTAAGGAATTGCCACAAAAGTGAATAGAAAAAGGTGGAGGGAGAAAAAGTGGACAAAATGATGACAAATCTACTTATTATGAATAACTGCAATAGCGTGCATTTCCTCTATATAGCACACTCCACGACCTCAAAGAACTTAAAGCTCTACTACATAAATAAGTTATCTCTTCGTGATGAACACTTATGTCCTTAGATGAACGTAAGCACTAAAATACTGAGGTGGACAGGTTTGACTCATATATAAAATATACATATAAATTTGTGGGCTTATTTTATATATGACTCAAAGTACCTGAGCTTGGCTTAGGTGGGTACATGTGCCCCTGGAGGCAGCAATCGTTTCGTATCAATGGGCTGTAGGTTCAGAAAAAGCCTATTTCCTCCATTGGGAGCCTAAAATAAGTCTATGTGTGTCCAACACGGGTTCACACGAGATACTCGGACTTTAAAAGTTGGAGTTTTGCTTGAACTTGGCTTCTGTGTGAGTCCCCAGGGGCAGCACTTGGTCCTTCTACTCCAAAGCGATAAAATGCCAGTATTCTTCAGATGCCAGAGACTGGAATTTCCCCGCAGCCTCCAACTTTGCTGTTTTTTTGAAGTTGGTTTTATGGCCAGGTAAAACGCCCAGCAGGCACCAATCCCTTTCTGAGGCAGAGCTGGTGTCAGGGGAGCAGCTCAGACACCCAAGGTTTTCCTTCTCAGTAATCAACACCGAAGCCTCTGGCCATCCCTTTTTGCGGCTAGCATGAATAAAGGTTCATTGCCACGTATTTTTTGTTTTTTTTTTTTTTTTTTTCCCTTTGCAGGTAAGAGATGAGCCTTCTGTGCTTTTCACTGTGGTTACTGACAACTGAAGTTCATCTTTTTCATGGTTGCAGGAGACGGCACAGAGGCTAGAACAGATCCCCCTCAAAATGCACCAGCTTTCTGTATTGGGAGGCTTGTCCACTGGGGCAGGCTGGGGCGGTGCGTGTGGAGAACATGCACTTTTTAGGCAGAGCAACTTGAATTTTGGGTTCCCTGAGACTCGGTTGAAAGATGCGCCCCACCGAAGGTAATTCCCAGGCTGGGGCTGTGTTGTGGTTTCAGCCAAATTTGCCAAAACCAGATTGACAGATG
>VZRU01004042.1:480274-497907 GCA_013398155.1 Pedionomus torquatus | reverse complement strand
AAAAAATTAAAATGCCTAAACAGAGAAGAGAAATGAGGCTAAAAAGCTTATTTTTTATTGTTTCTCTGTTAAAAGTACCTTTAGTGCTAAAATGGAAAATCTCATTGTATGGTAAACAGTTCATCAGCTGCCTGAGCTTGGGTACCTTTGAGACCCCAGCCCAGGGTTTAGATGCAAGCAGACAGGCTGAGCAGGATTTCCCTCTCCCCCCTGCAGCTGCCCCCTCCCTGCGTGCACAGACCTGCCTTTATTAATTGCTATTGGTCCCTGTGTTTAATAGAATTACTCTGAGTTCCCCAACTGACAGAATGCCCTGGATTACGTCTGGAAGAAAAGATTGCCAAAGTGTTCAGGATGTGGGATACTCAGACTTCTCTGTGAGGCTTTCCCTCCTCCTCAGCTTGCAGGAGGGACGCTCTGCGGCGAGTGTGTGCGTGATGGTTAATTTTTAAAGAGCCAAGTTTTATAAATCCCACAAAGCACAGGGAGCACTTCACCATCCTACCCCCTTTCACCTCTACTGTCTTGGTATTTTCTATGGAATCTCTACGTTAAATGATTTCTCTTTATGTTTTTAATTATTTTTTTTAATCTTTTTCTGCCGAGTTACGACTTGGAGAGCATTGCTGTCAGGTGATGGGTGTGAATTTCACAGGCTTCTTCGTTCCTGCCAGGAAGGCAGCCCTTGAGAGTGCCAAACATCGACAGTGAAGACTCTGAGAAGAGCCCCTGTAGATACTGGCACCGTGTCCCTGCTCTTGGGGGATGTCTCACCTTTGCCAGCTTATCACAAGCACCATGCCTCGGTGGCACAGACGGTGGCTGTGACACAAGTCAGCATCTCGCATCTCCTGCTGTGTCTCTGTTGACTCGATTTCCCTCTTTTCTCCTCTCTTCTCTTCCAGGGTCTCTTGCTGTGGTCTCTCGCAGGGAGAGAGCGGGTTGCCAGGCTTTTCCCCGTGCCAGGATATTGGCAGGGAGCTGAGGAGCCTGGGCACAGTGAGGTGATGGTTCCTCTGAAAGAAAGAGAAAAATCAAAACCCAGCCCTTCCTTCATAAAAGAACCACAGCCTCCCAAACCGTGGAGGAGCTCTCTCAGTGCTGAGCTTCATCTAGAAGTGGGACATCCCCTGGCATGCCACGGCTTGCCGTTCCAGTTTGGGTCACGAAGAGCAGGCAGACATTTCTTGTTATTTTCACATAGTTTAATCTGTTCAAAAAGACTGATTTTCGAATCCTTTAAAAAAAATGACCAACCAAACAGGGGCATGTGTGACTTCTGCAGTGCTCCTCACGCTCCTTCACATGGATGGCTCGTTGAAGATGAGGTGATGCCTTCTCTCTGGGCAGGATTTATTTGTGTTGCTGGTTTTCTGTATGTTGGTCTTTGTGATTGGGATTTTTTTTGTTGTGGGTAGGTTTTTGGGTTTGGGTATTTTTTTTCTTTTTTTTTTCTTTTTTTCTTTATATATTAGTTAAAAATAAAAAGGCCTTCACTAGGAGGCCAAAAGGGAAAGGGAGAGGGGAGGCAGAGAGTTTACTACAAGTTTATTGCCCTTCTTCCTTGGATATAAATACGTCATCTCAAAAGGAGGAAAAAAAAGGCCGATGAAGGGCAGCAGGGCAGCATTGCAGGGACACGGCTGGCACATGAGGCAGCAGCAGGACAGGGTGCAGGACAGGGGGATCGGGGAAAGGGACAGAAGTCCAGGGCACGGTGTCCAGCTGGTGCTCTCAATATCTCTCTCAATATCTCTAAATATCTCAATATCTCTAAATATCTCTAAAACTCTCAATATCTCTAAAACTACACTGAAAAAGTCTTTGTTCTAGCTGTCTGGGAGATAGAGTCAGCTGCCTACTCTAGAGACACCCTTCATAGCATGGCAGGAAAACGGAGGAAAAGACTTTCTGAAAGGAATGAAAAGAGGGCTGAAACCTTCCCATGTGAGAATTTTCAAGGAAAACTACTTCTCATTTTTGCCTACGTGAGGATAATTGTCACTGGGAGGAGCGGGGCAGGGCAGGAACCCTTTCCAGATGAGTTTGCAGTTGATTTAATACTTGTATTAATGTATATTCGGGGATGTATCCAGAAGCCTTACCCCTTTCAACAATCCTGTGCTCATAGAGCTGGTGTGTAAAATGAAGCAGCTCTTCCCAAAGAAAATCATGTTTTTTTAATTACCGGATTTTCCATAGCTCTTCTCAGGAGACAGTTTGCAGTGGATGCAGCCTTTCTTGCAGTAAAACGGTGGCATCAGAAGCCTGCATGTGCTTCTCTACCCGGTGAGAAGTAAAAGGGGTCTCACTTGACAGCACTGCTGGTTTGCACCATTTCACTGCAAAAATGAGGACGGTTCGTGTGCTCTTTCTTCACCACCTTCTGGCTCCTGGGGGAAGGAGGTGCAAAGGGGGCTTCTCCCCTCCCTCAGCTTTTCTTCTCAGGGTCTTTTCTATTCTTTGGGATGACGGACGAGCAGCGGGAGATGGGAACAGCAAGGTTAAAACCGTGAAAGGTAAAACCCAGAGGAAAACAGACTTTGAAGCAGTTTAACCTTAAAATCTTGACGTGGTCAAGTGTTTCTTCTGTTTTCTGAGTTCTGGACTGAGACCAAATGCTCCACCTTGGCTCTAAGGCACTGACAATGGGCTGCAGGCTCAAACCACAAGAGACCTGGAGGACTCAGTGTCCCTCGTTGGTACCCTCTCTTCACCTCAGCTTGGCTGTCAGTGATGCCCATCCCTGGTCTCTCCAGGGCTCCCACCAAGGAACTCCCAACTGGAGACCACCCCTGGGACCCACGGGGACGGGTCCCCCCTGCTCCCACCTTTGCCGTGGCACGGGGCTGTCTGTTTGGGGCTGGGAAGTTGAGGAGAGGGTTTTGGCTAACGATGTGGGGAGGCAGCGGGGACAGATGTGACATCACAGCGCGAGTCAGAAAGGATTTAAATAAGGTAAGGCAGGCGGGGGGGGAGCAGCAGCGCGGGAATGCATCCCCAGCTACCGGCGGCGTGTGTATTGTACCTGTAAAACTGTGGAAAATGACTGATTTCACACCTTCTGAGGACTGGAAAGGAGGCAAAGAAGAGCCATAATTGTATTGGGAATTAATCTGCTCGGCCCCTCGGTATGTCCCGTAGCCCCTTTTTTACAGAAAGGACAGAGAAAAGGAAGGGCTGGAGCTGAAGGGGGGGGTCTCCCTGTCTGGGGAGCTGGGCCATGAGGGGAGGTCCCCCCATCTTCCTCCTGGAGGATTTTACTTGTGGTTACTGATATTTTGGGGTAAATATTCCAGCCCCCACACTTAAGGCAAGCCATGAAATACTGTAAATTGACCGTTATTTGGTTTTCTGTACCGCAATAATTGAAACTAATAGAAGCAAAAAGCTAATATTTTCTGGTGGGATGACCTTGGGAGCAGGAACCCAGCTCGTTGCATCTTCCTCCAGGGAAGAAAGTTAGAGGAATTACTGCCAAATAATAATAATAACAGCAGCAGCGGCGCGGGCTGTAATTCCCCGCGCTCCTACTCCAGCGACACCTGAACACCAGCGTGAAGAAAACAAGTCATTTATCAAGTATAATTTCTTGGAATCGCTGGGTGTGTGGAGCAGAGTTGGGGAGAGATGGGCACAACCCATGGCTACCTCATCCCAAGGGGTAAGGGAACCAGCATCTAATTTTCCCATTTTGGCAATTTTGTGCTCACTTAGGCCAAATCTGGACGAGGACTAATGTGGTTTCCTGCGGCGTCCCTGTTTCCTTTTTAAGGTGCTCCGAGGTGCGAGCTTTGCTGCACCCACCCACCCACGGCTCCTAATGAGGGGCCTGACCCCACTGCTCGCTGCGTTCCCCGGGTTCCTGTGCAACCACAAATCACCCACCACGGCGCTCATTTTGACCTAGTTTAAGGTTTGGTTGGTGTTTTTTATTTTTTTCCAAAGAAAGTGAGGTTCGTGTGATACCCACAGAAATGCTGAGCCTTTTGCATCTATTTTGGTCTGTGTAATATCAACTTAGATTTTACAGCAGCAGAGAAACCTCAGAGATAATTAAGTACTAAAACGCTTATTGAAAAGAAGTCGGTTGAAGGAGAGGTCTGTCCTAAAGCAAAGCAGACAGGACTTGGACATCAAAACCTGCTTGGCAGCAGCATCTGGCCAGGAAACCAGCAGGTGGAGAAATCTGGGCATTGAGCAGCATCATAAAAGATAGTTCATGTGCAGTGGGGTTTTGTTAATCATGGGGTTTATGGAAAACCTCATTACAGACTCAATTCTAGAGAGAGAGTGAGCGATGGAGGAAGAGGAATGGACTAAAGAGTTGAGTAGAAGCATCTCAGCACATGATAAAGAAGTAAGCAAGAGGTACTGCCTGCTTTCTGGGTGATAGACATTCATTTCTTGCTAAAGAAGGTAATTCTGGGCAAAACCAAAGTGAGCTTGGTTTGTCTTTGTCTGCAAAGGGGGGAATAAGAGCCAAATGCCAGAAGATTATATTGGCTTCTCTGGGGAGAAAGCAATGAAATACTGGCCCAAGTGAGATGGTGGCAGGAGAGGGGATGTGGGCACAGCGATGCCTGGTGTGTGTCACACCATGGCACAGTCTGGGACAGGGAGAAATGGGTAACCTTGAGCAGCTACATGCAAGAAAAAAATCATAAGCAATAGAACAAGAAGCTGCTGTGACACACAGAGTAAAGAAAAGGCTTGAGTGGTTCTGAAAGCGGCAGATCAGCAAGTTACCTCTTCACCTGTGGGTACTCAACCAGTAATTGGAAAAGCCAAGTCTGGGGGCAAGAAGTTTTGATTGAGGAAAGAACAGTCTGCACTGAGCTATAAGAAAAAAAAAACAACAAAAAAACAAAAACAAAACAAAAAACAAACAAACAAAAAAAAACCACAAGAAAAAAACAAAAAAAAAAACACCTCCAAAACAGTAATATAAATCTGTGATCAAAACCACTCAAGCGGTTTCAGCTGAGTCCTCCTGGTCTGAGCACAGCAACAAGGAATAAGCTTGGCACTGGAGCTGTGCTCTTGCCCTGCCCCCACCAGCTGGGATCTTGGTTCAAGGTCCCCACTTGATTTCTAAAGCCTTTTTCCCAGCAGCTCTTTGGGAGTTGAAGGCAGCCTGGCCAGACCCCCTGATCTGCCTCATTGTTCAACGTCTGCACCAGCCCCTTCTGCACAGAAAATGGGAAAACTCAGAGGTGTTGCAGTACCCAACAGCGTCTTCTGAGCATCTGGAACCACGTGAGAAGAGGAGGGACCTTGCATGGCAGAGATATTAGTAGGTAAAGAATAACATAAGAATAAAGAGGAATAAAAACCCCTAGAATAATAACAAGGGAAAGGAGCCTGGCTCCTTGTTATCAGTCTACAAGTTGGAGAATATAATATTCTTTAGAATATTCTTTCTTAGGAAGAACTTCTTTGCTGTGAGGGTGGTGAGGCACTGGAAGAAGTTGCCCAGAGAAGCTGTGGCTGCCCCATCCCTGGAGGGGTTCAAGGCCAGGCTGGAGGGGGCTTGGAGCACCCTGGGGTGGTGGGAGGTGTCCCTGCCCAGGGCAGGGGATGGCACTGGATGATCTTTGAGGTCCCTTCCAACTCTAACCACTCTGTGATTCTATAAAATAGTGAATTGAGGTGTGTGTGTGGATTTGGCCCTGATGCCAAACTCATACAAGGTAAGCTCTAGGGAGTTTCTCTTCATTAAGTTAGAAAAAAAAAAGCTAGGAAAGAAAGAAAAAGCCCTGTCTGAACAAACGACTTATGAGGCAGAGTAATTAGATAAGACATTCACAATATATTTATTGCAGAGGTTTAGTTACTTAATTGCTCAGCAGATAATGTGTGTGTATATACATAGACACATGCAAGTTATGGTTGTTCCTGCATGTAATTATCTGTGAAGATGCTGTATATCTCTAAAATGGCTGATAAGGGTCTGAGATGACTGTCAGGAGTTTAAAATGCCTTTGAACTAAATAGCTTTGCCATTTAACTCAGCATTTCCCTAACAAATGGAAATTATTAAACATGTTAGAGGGTGGAACAACCCAGCTTTGCAGAATCTGAAGACAATGCAGATGTTGGAGGGAAAAGCAGGACTGGTAAATGTTTTATTTTTTTCCTTTAAATCCTTTTTTTCTTCTTTAGGCCGGTCCACCCAAGAACACCGTGGCCGTGTGGCCCAAGGCCGTGGAGTCGCAGAGACTTTATGAATGAGTTTGTGTCCCTGATGCTGCAGTTCGTGGCTGTGTCCTATTCGCAGCCAGCTCCAGCTGGGGACTGCGTTGGTTTAAATCACGGGGAAGACAAGGTTGCCTTTAAGTAAGTCGTTTTATCTTTCTTTACAGTGTTTTGAAGGAGGAAATTTTGCCTCTGATGTAACTCCTGAGAGCTGTTATTTCCAGCAGCCCGACTGGTGCTGAAGGACACGGTTTACAAGGTGTAGCTGTTGCAGGGCCATAAACGCGCCAGCTGACTTTATTGAGCAGAGTGGGACTGAGGACTCAATTCCAAAGGAACTGAGGAAATTACTCCACCCACCTTCTCCTGTAAGTAAATAAGCAGTGTGCCTGGTACAGATAATTTTTCCATCGCTAAATAAATCTTGGGTGAGGGGCAGGTATCACCATGCTGTGCCCTGACCCTGCACAAAAGCGTGGAAGTTCTTTAGAAGGTTGACTGTGCTTTCTGCTCTGGAGGACCATCACATAATGCTCTCCCCATCTGCTTTGAACTGTGAATCTCCCTGGGCTTTCTGAGGGCTTCTCCTGCACTGCTCAAGGTGTCCTGGCTGGACAGATGGATGTTGTTGGGTACCACAACATCCTGGTGGGCAATAGCATGCTCATGAGCTAGCAATGTGGCCAAGAAGGCCAATGGCATCCTGGGGTGCATCAGGAAGAGTGTGACCAGCAGGTGGAGGGAGGTCATCCTCCCCCTCTGCTCTGCCCTGGGGAGACCCCATCTGGAGCACTGGGACCAGTTCTGGGCTCCCCAGTTCCAGAAAGACAGGGAACTGCTGGAGAAGGGACAGCAGAGGACCACAAAGATGATGAGGGGTCTGGAGCATCTCTCTGATGAGGAAAGGCCGAGGGACTTGGGGCTTTGTAGTCTGGAGAAAAGAAGGCTGAGGGGGATCCGATCCACATCTATAGATACTTCAAGGGTGGGTGTCAGTAGGATGGGGCCAGTCTTTTTTCAGTGGTGCCCGGGGACAGGACAAGAGGAAATGGGCACAAATTTTTGTACATAAGAAGTTCCATCTCAACATGAGGAGGAACTTCTTCCCTGTGAGGGTGGCAGAGCCCTGGCAGAGGCTGCCCAGAGAGGTGGTGGAGTCTCCATCTCTGGAGACATTCCAGCCCACGTGGACATGTTCCTGTGGGACCTGCTCTGGGTGTCGCTGCTCTGGCAGGGGGTTGGGGGAAATGATCTCCAGAGGTCCCTTCCAACCCCATATCACTCTGTGATTCTGTAGCTTGGTCCATTCCCCCAGCCACGCTGACGGTATAAACCCATTTAGCAGTATCTGGGTGAGTAAATCAGTGCTGGCACTGAACAGCGTGCTGTTAGTCACCTCCTTTCTACTTCTCCCCAAAGAAAGATAAAATTCTCACCTTGGCAATTAAAATCTAAAGCTGGATGATCACATGAACGAGTTCAGGTCCTACAACGATAAAATAAACCTCTGCTGTTACAGAGAAGCCAGTTGGTGACCTTTCCCACCCAGCTTCCCTGGTGATTCACAGGTTTTATTTTTTCCTAAGTACAAAAGCAGTTTCCCTGGCAAAAAGCTTCTTTACTGAAGGTGAAAATGAATAAAATGAGCCCACAAAACACCCCAAGGAGGGTTAGGTCTTTTCACAGTTATCACTATTTATAACATGAAGCAGCTGAAGTGTGGTGAGCTCCGAGGAGAAGCGCCAGTGTTAACTCAGCGCTCCTCAGTTAATTGCCCCGTGTTAACGATTGTTGGGCGTCCTGTACTTTCGGCGGGGAGCTTCTCCCTAGCCTGATGTACCGACACGATCCCTTTAAATGAGAGGTCTACTGCTGAGGGCACTTGGCATTTGACTCTCTTAAAAAATGCATCAAGAATTGATAGACTCCATTTTCCACTGGAAGCTCTGCAGTCGGGCAGCAACGTCTGAATATTCACACGGGAGTGGTACCTTTTCAGCGTTCATTAATCTGAGTCAGTAATGAACTACGGGTAAAACTGGGTGATAATTTGGAGCAAGTATTTTGTTTGGTTATTCTTTTTATTAAATATCCATGAAGGGTTTTCACTTGACCTTCCTGAATTCTTCATTTTAATATTCAGAGGGGTTTCGGTAGCTGGTTCGAGGGGCTGTGGCGTGTTTGGAGTCACGGCACAGCGCAGCAGCACCTTTCCCCAGCCCGTAATTATACAGTTGATTGTTTTTGGCCAAGTACAGGCTCTTGTATTGTCTCTCCTGAATAACACGCTCCTTAAAAAGGATTATTTCAGCAATTTGTCAAGACCTTTTTGAATTTCCATCGCATCCTCTGGAGTGCTTGCTGCCCCTCCCCGCACGGTGTTATCAGCAAATGTAACAGGCATCCTCCTGCTTCCAAGCCATTAATGAAAAAATTAATAATACCGAGTTTGAGGCAGGTCTCTCACACTGTGCATCATTCATCCTTTTGTTTGGAATAGAGGTGTTTTCTGGAAATGAATGGTCTCGGAGCCAAGCTTTGTACCCTGTGCACGTACCCACCTTAATTAACAGCTGAGGCCAAAGTCAGGCTGAGCCTCTTCGGTGTCCCATGGAAGGAAATGCAGTTGGTGGGGTGTCATTCAGGAGGTGCTGCGTACTGCTGCTCCTGCCCTTTGCTGTTTTGTTGCTTTTATAGAAAGATTGAGTATTTTTGCATGAATGGACAGTTTGTGAGCTGGTACGTAACGCAGCATCTTCCCCTCCTTCTTAAAGATGTGGTTTCTTTTTATCCATCTTTCCCCCTTCAGTCTTCCGTGATAATAGTTAAGATTCTGATATTGCTTCAGACAGTTCCTTAAGCATGTGAAGATAAAGCTCATCAGCATAACCAATTTGAAAACATCTAAATTAGCTCGGCACTCTCACCATTCCCTTTTTATGAGATTACAGTCTTCCCTCTTTGTTTCAGTATTATTGTGCCGACCATCTGCTCTCAGTTGGCCTTTTTCACGAAGATTGAAGAAAAGAAAGCTCATTAAACACTCAGATTACTTGGTTAATGGCTTTCCCACTCCTTTTTTGGTCTTCCTTTATTACTAATGTACTTACAGACTGATATCTTGTTAATTGCCCCACGCTTTGTACCCTGACCTCCCTGACTTCCTCGCCGTGCTTCTCTGCCTGATGAAATGCTTGCTGAATTTTCTTAAATGCTGGAGCTGTGTCTGCAGGATGACATTCCCACACACTAAATCCGGGGAGAATATATAACCGCTTTTCACCTTCCAGTGGTACTTGTGGGTCGGGCCTCTCCCATGAAAGGCAAAGTGGTGCCCGTGGCCACTCGGAATCAATGGGCAGCAGAAGGAAAAAGCCAAAAGGGAAATTGCTCAGATTACTAATTTATTTTTTTTTCCCCATCTAATAATAAGCAATTTGTTCAAATTGCATTAACTTTTTTTCCCCAAGTTCTCCTCTCCTGACTTGCTCTATTCTTAGTGCATTGCCTAGATTATTTCTCAGGTCTTTAGCGTTCTCTGTGGATTTCCCGTTATTGGTCCCCAGCCTACAAGTAATAGTTCTTCGTCCTTGATCCTTTTAAAATAGCTACTGCAGCAAGTTTCACCTTTTTCAGTATCGTGACCTCCAAGGCACAAGAAAAATCCTTCTCAATTACATTGGACATCCTGTAAACAGATTTCCAAATTATTCCAGTTGTATGTAAACACACTAGGCTTTGAAAATAATATAAAAAAAGAGATCTACATGGAGATGCAGATCAATAGAGACTTCTGTTTTGAATTCACTCAGGGTGCAGCAATTTAGGTAATAAGATGGGGAATATAATAACCTAAAATTTCACTGTTGCAACTTCATTTTTCACTCTCGCGCTAAAGGCTCGGGAGATGCTGAGAACTGCGATTTGCAAAGCTAAATAAAAGAAAAGCACAGAGGAACCTGGCTGGGCGTGCTGACCTGCTTTTCAGTTTTCAAGCAACTTGAAGCTGAATCTTATTTAAAACTGGCCATTATCATTGTTTTCTCATACAGAGCCATTAACCTATAACTTATTGAAGCAAGCAAACTGCTCTTTGCTGGTAGTAAAAAAAAAAAAAAAAAGAAAGGTTCCAGCCTTCCTAATTTTCTACTGAAACATCTGAAATAGGATGAGCTTGACCAGCTCCTCATATCCCCAACCTGCAGGAGACACTGGAGGAAAGCAGAAATGCACACTCTTGGTTGTATAATGCGAAAGGACTGAAATTACTGAAATTTAGCATGAGTTTTGGATCATTCTAAATTCTTGGAAACTGAAAAGTGGGTGTCCTTGCTGCAGTATCCTGCCTTTTTGGGGGGGGCTGCTAGGATACCCCAAGCCCAGCCCTTGGGAAACAGGGAAAATGGGGAAAGCTGCTTGGCTGGGAGCAGCTCTGGGTGGCACTGAGGGAGTGAGCGTGGGGCTGTCGGAAACATCATCATGTGTTGAGCTGGAGAAAACCTATTTTTTTGTGGAGAGCCAAGCTGGAGAACACTGGGCAGGATGATCTAAAGGGGCAAATAGTCCCCTCCACAGTCTGAACTGGTGTGTGAGCAGGTTGCGAGGCAAAGGCAGGGTGAGCAGAACAGAAAGAGAGCAACACTGTTAGTACTTCTGCTGAATTAAATAAATAGCTGCCAGGTGCTAGCATTTCCCTTGAACTAGGCAGGTCCTGGTGGTGCATAGATTGTGTGTTGGCAAACCCACATGCCTGGAAGACCACATCCAGGATGCTCCTGGCTGATGGTCCTTGCGGCAGCTCCATCACCTCCTCGTTGCTCTCCAGGTTGCCCAGTCTCAGGGGAGAGCAATCCTCATCTTCCAATCCCAACTGTTAAGAAGGATGGCCAAAATACAAGGAACTGAAGACCAAAAGCAGGATTTTAAGCTACAGATTCCAGTCTTTACTTCTAGATTTGCAGATCTCCAACCAGTTGTAATTTTTTTTTTTCTTTCTTTCTTCCCTGGTTCTTCCTTTACAGCTGTTTGCTTGAAAAGAAGAAATGAAAAGTTTGGTCTGGAATCTCTAATTCTGAGGCAGTCGCCCACAGGCAGATTGGTGCTGGTCGATCGCTGTTTGAGAAGACAGGATTTTCCAGATTTACTTGTTTCTAGTGTAGAAGTTCTTGTAAGAACTGCAGCCAGCGGACGGCAAACGCCTGCAGAGAGCGAGCAGCCTTCAAGGGGCTGGAAGAAGGAGGGATCTGCAGAGAAACTGGGTTGTGCTTTTTGAGCTAGTCTATTTCTTGACACGAGAAATTGAAACATCAAGCCAATTAAAATGTCAAGGAATTTTCAAAACATGCGGGGAAAAAAATACGCCGTTAAAAGTTAATGATGTAAGCAAATAACAAAATCTCAATAGCTGACACCAGCTAAAAGTGGTTTATAAATAAGGGGTGTTTTTCCTTCTTACCCATTGCTTCAAGCAGTCACTCAAAAAAAAATTTAACTTCCAGTTCAGTGAGTAGAAGAGTTGAAGGTCTGTCTCTGGTGATGGGAAGGACCGGCTCTGCGATGCACACATACACGCTTCGATACGTCCTGATATTTTCTGATACATAAACTGGAGAGTAAAAAGACAGAGGATGGTGTAAAGGTCAGGATAATAAAACAAGACAGCGGGATCTACCGATTCCCCTCGGAGCTGGCGAGCCGAGGAAGATCTCTTGTTTCCATTGGCAAGATGTCCAAAGAGCTGCATTAAACTTCTGGGGAAGGGGAAGCCGTTCCATGGGACGCACCTGGGATGATTGATTTGTGGATTCCCTGCTTGCCTCAATCATTGGAGAAATAATTAACCCGTGACTGTATTATTTATTGAAATAACTTATTTTGGGGGCTGAGAGAAAAAGGTAGTTTTCCTCCTCCCTGTTGTCTTTTACTGGAGATATTTAAAGGTGGTGCAGAGCTTTCTGTCTCCATCACAGGAGCCCTTGAGGTGGGCATCGCAGCCTGTGACGAGCCACGTTTTGTGCCACACAGATGTTGGGGTACCCTGACAGGGGGAATGCTCCTGTCCTGTCATTTGCCCTTCTCGCCCCAGGAAAATAGAGACCCTTGAGCTCTTTTAGTTACTGAATTGGAAAATGTTAAGTTGTGCTCAGCCATTGCTTCGGGTAGTGGGGAAAAAAAAAAAAGTGGTTGAAAAAAAGTAGTTTGCTCAGTAATCACAGGAACCGCTTGTTCTGTGCCAGCCTCAATGGCCAGCAGTTGTCAGGAGGTGGGTTTTTTTCTCCTGAAGGTCAACAAAAGAGTCACCTCTTTTGACTTTTAGTTTTATATGATGTTGGAAAAGCTACATCACGTTTTAGGTCCAAAAATCTTATTTAAGATTTCTTGACAGGCACTTAAAGCTTCCTTATATACTGTTGCTCCAGGGCCTGGGTTTTAGATATATTTATGCTCTTGGAGGGCCTCCGTTTAAAGGCACGTTCTTCAGGTTCAGGTGCTACAAGTGAAACCAAAATGAGGTTTGTTTTCTTGTTTCCCTTTACTGCCAATGTTTTTACGGAGCTGTTGAACTACACTTGCCAACTTTTACCTTGACACTTTAATTTGAAGGCAATCTAATATGTTCTGGCTGAATATTTTAAAGTGGGAGTCCCAGCAGGCAGCAGGAGCAAGGCACAGCTTTCATTGCTCTTGACCCATTATCGGCTTGTTGGGTTGGTTGGGTTTTTTCTTGGTGTTTTTTTTTGTTTGTTTGTGTGGTGTTGTTTTTTTTTTTTAAATCTGCCACTCTAGAAACCGTGTGCTGTTTCACTCCAGGTATTTTAACAGCTCATTTTAGCCTTGCTGACATTGCTGTGTCACGGTTCGTGTCTTTTCTGACATGAAGCTATCAAGTTCTTCCATTTACTCTTCCATTTTACCCCTGCTTACAAACGAGGTTTGGAGAAGCTCAAACCTTTCTGCATCTAAAGTCTCCTCTATTTGAATACTGCTGCCCTTTGCATTTTATAATTGCTGATGCACAGTTATAGTCAGAAGACTGTATATCCCTGATAAATACTGGGAAGAATCACGTTTTTCAATGCTAGAAAGTAAAAATTGTTAAAAATGCATCAATGTGGCTTTTGTAGAATATAAAGTTGTATAAAATAAATGTTTCAGAATACCCCGGTGTTTCTCTTCTCCCGCAGTACCCTGTGCCAGCTGCTCTTAAAAGTTAGACCAGGATTTGGGCTGTCTGCCGTTGTTTTGGTGCTCACCGTGTTTCTGATGCGTTGCCCCCCCCTTTCCCTCCCTCTCCTTCCACCAGCCAGGTCTGAGCACGGAGGAAACCGGGTACCCAAAGGCTCTGTCGGCGCGTTCTCCAGGCAGCACAAAGGGACTGGAGGTGTCACTGTCTGCATTAATATCTCTTCATCCCTGTGTGCAGTCATCCAGTGCTTTCCGTAAAATTCACATGTATTTTATTTTAAAATGTGACAGGAGCATGTTTTCCTGTCTCTCCCCCCGATAAATAGAGCTGGAAGGATGCGCAGGGGAGAGTTGTGCCCCCCTCGCTGACTGATGCACCGTGACACGGGGTGTAGGGGAAATTCAACACTTTGTCACTTGGGCGGTTGACAAGGTGAGTCACCGCGTGGAGGTCCCAGCCGCTCGCGTCGAGGCGGGTCCCAGCTCCTCCCCGCGGGGTGTTAGTCAGGCGTCCCAACCTACGGCAGCAACCAGGGATACCGGCCGGGGGAAGAGCTGGCGTGGCTTAGCAGGATGCTCTGCATCAGTAAACAGCATCTTTATCTTCTGAATGTCTGTACGAGGCGGTTGGGTGAAGTGACTCACGCAGAGTAAAGCTGTGGTTGTGAATGGCCGCCCAAGCTCTATCCGTTTCCATTATGTCCCAGCAGAGTGAACTGGGTCTCAGCCCCCGGTCCATATGGGCCACCAGCCCTGGGTGGTGCCGAGGAGCTCAGCCGTGGAGGTGAGTGCCCAGCCCGGGCTTGTTTTTCCTCACAGAGCCTCACACTATTATTTTCTTTGTGATACCCCTGGGAACAACTTGGGGTTTTTTATTTTCAAGCTCTAGGGAAGCGTTTTATGGCACAAGCAGCAAATTTGCACCTTGCGTGGCTCTGAAAACTTCAATTTCCTCCGTCGCTGTGAATTCAATTTTGTTGTCGTGAACTGAGGACACGGAGGATCAGGAGCACAAAGCAGGTTGGCGTAATTTGGTGGGAGAGATGCTGTAGAACTGTACAATATCTCATTCTTGGGCAGTCAGTGTCAAAGCCCCAGTTCTTCAGATGTGCTGGGCAGCAGACGGTCACGGTCTGGCTCTTCCCTTGGTGGCATCAGGGTGGGCACATCCCGCGGGTCAGAGGATGCGGTGGGATGAAGGAGGTTTAATTTTTGGCCATGTGCAGTTGCACACAGCTGGTCCTGGTGCTTGAGCATAATTTATGAAGCTGGATCCCACCGTGCTGGTGGTCAGTTCTTATCTGATGGGTAAAGGAAGAGCAAATCAGATGAGGTACTGCCAGGGGAAATAGAAGCCAGTGCCCTACTGCTAAGGCGTTGATGTTATTTCTCTCTTTGATATATAAATATATGTATCTATAAACCAGACTTCTGCTAAGACAAACTCTGAAGGAAGCGGATCTAGTATTTACAACTTAAAGAGGTTGAGGTCCCCATTTCATATTTGGAAATGAAAGAAAGACAACATTTATTTGTTCTTTATCTTTGAGTTTTAAGCCTGTTTCCACACCAAAAAAAAAAAAAAAAAAAAAAATTGGGGGAGAAGGATAAGAGATAAAATGGTATTTGAAATAGAGGCTATTTTTGAAGCTCTTACAATATTTTAAAGCTTTTCCCTAAAGCTATTTCTCCCATGCACTTCGTGTCTGTTTTGTGCTTTGATATAGTTTGCAATTATTTTTCATCCATAATTTGATTCTCTTTTAATAACATTGTTCAAAACAATGGTGGGTGACAAAGACAACTAGCATGCATCAGATAATCCCTGTCTGACCAAGATGAGTTGTTTTAATTACGTACGTGCACGTATTGTGCCATAGATCTACTTAAAGGTTTTACGATTTTAGGAGGCAATACGATGGGAAAATAACTTTTGCAAGGATTCAATACTTCACTTCAAATAGGCTTGATGTTTTCACACAGCAGTGGATGGGCTTCCCCTCCCGAGGGGATGGTTGGCCCTTCAATCGATGGGTGTGACGTCCAGCCATCGGGGAAGGGCTGAGGATGCCGGGTCCGTTGCAAGGATGCTGTTGTGGCTGTATTTCCCATAAAAATCCCAATGGGGGGGATGAGATCACTTGGTCCTACTGAAACCATCGGAAGCACCATGCAAGAGAGAGCTGACCCCTCCAGTTTTCATGCTACGTTTTCAATTGTAAACTCTCATTAAAGCAAAAATCTTTTTTGTTGTGAATGATGAACGTTATATGCATTGCCTTTTCTATTTTTTTTTTTTTTTCCCCCATTTCTTCTTTTTCTTTTTTCCCCAGTTATGTGAATAGTCTGTTTTCTGGCAGTATTTGATTATCTTGTTTGTTTTCAGCTGGCTTTGATTTCGCTGCTGGTAAGGTTTCTCTGAGAACTAGATATTACTTAGATATACAAGCCCTGCTCTAACCAGGCGGTTCTGCCTCTGATGAAGGAACGGGAATGTAATGGAGCTTTTCAGTGTTCTTTATTATAACTCTATTATATATTACTTATATGGTACCTAGCTGTGGGTAGTATATTTCTTTTATTCCCTGGCAATTCTGAATTGCCTGGGGAGAAAATAAAGCTTTGTTTAAATCAAAAATGATTTAAAAATTTTCATTTCATCCCAGAATCAACGAAGTATTTGATTTGACCCTTCATCAGATATTTCATTTTAGTTGCTAAGTAATTTACTATTTTTTAACACAGAATAACATTCAAAATGAAATATCTGACACAAAGTATTCTGATGAGAAAGAAATATTACTTAAGCAGTAAAAAATCATGACAACTCACTGAAATTGATGGATTGTTGTGAAGGGTTTAGACCAGCCTGGATTTGTGGGTTTTTTTCACTGGGAAAAGTTTTTCAACAAACTTTTCTCCAGCTGAAGGTCAGCCCCTGCCACCTGTGTATTCTGTGGTTTACGTTCAGTCTGGCTTGTACAGATTTATGTTTTTAAGAGAGGAAAAAATTTATCCTCGGAGCCTGAACTCCCTAAAATGTATTAAATGGTAACCCCTCGGAGCAGAGCTGATGGGTGCAGCCCCCCGAGGTGCCACAGATGCTGGTGGTGCTGTAGGTGCCACCTGCTGCCGCTGTAGCCAAGGAGAGCTTGGAGACAATAGTCAATCAGCTGTATTATCAGTGCTGTCTGCAGGTAATTAACCATCAGCCGTGTGATCTGTGCTGGGATGATAACCACCAGAAACACATGTACCGTGTTTGCATATGATGAGGAAAAAATCCAGATTTCCTGCATTATTTCCCTCTGTAGCCATTTCATTTGTCATCAAAACATTCCTGGTTTTCCTCCTTTTTCTTATATATTTTTAAAATCTGTTTATTTTATGTTAGGTTCTCTGGCTTTCACCCCAGGTAGATTTAAACCTTATTTTCTCGCTTTTCAGCTGAGCCTCCTTCTCATCAGGATGCTGACAAACACCTTTGTGGGACTTCAGCTATCACGAGAGCTCTGTCGGCGTCTCTCAGCTGCCCACAATTAAAACAATCTGCTTTTTGTTGGCTTTGGATCTCATTACCCCATCCCAGCAAGGACATCCAGCCTTGCCAATGCAATGTTTCAAAAGAGCCACCGGTAAAATTGGATCACTGTTGGGAGGAAGAAGGAGGATCTCAGCCCAGGGATCTCCAGGCTGGAATACGAGCTCTTCACCCCACCACGGGCAGGTATCCCCCAAGGACAACCTGCCCCTGAGCCGCCCCTTCATCCCTGCCCACGAGCACGCCTGGCGACGGGAAAAATGGAGAATCCACTGCTTATCGGGTTGGTTCAATGAGATCTTTAACTCCTATGTAAGCATTGTTGGGCTGTAATTTGTTGCTACGTATTTCAGACTAGATGATGACCTTTAAAAGCAATTAATATTCTTATTTTATGGGCGCTTAGGTATTTTCATCTTTTTTTCACATCTCCATTTAGAATCACTTTTATTATTTAAGGCCCACCGCTGTGTGCTTTAATGTAAGACTCTCGTTTGATTTCATTTTACGTCTGCGATACAAATCTTTGATCTTTATTTCAGCTTTGTCTGAAATGCAGCCACTTAGGAAAACGCTAAAGATGTCTCTGATTTTCTGCCATTAAAACTGGGAAGTGGGATTTTCATAGAATTCAGCGTGAGGTTGTGCTTCTCCAGTCGAATTCTCACATTTTAAGAATAAAAGTCAACAAAATGCCAGCACAGATATT
>VZRU01004042.1:456920-473633 GCA_013398155.1 Pedionomus torquatus | reverse complement strand
TCAGGGAGACAAACATTTTTTAGCCTTTTTTTTTTTTTTTTTTTTTTTTAAAGTAGATTAAGTTTTCATGTTTGAACTTTTAATTATCTTGCAAAATTTGGACTTTAAGTTTTAAGTGAAATTGTGATAACATCTCTGGAAAAAACCGTATCATCAAATCACAGAATGGTTTTGGTTGGAAGGGACCTTAGAGCCCACCTTGTTCCAACCCCCTGCCCTGGGCAGAGACACCTCCCACCAGACCAGGTTGCTCAAAGCCAGGTCCTTGCGTTATTTAAACACTACCAATGCCCTGAACACTTGCTCAGAAGACCCAATCCCCTCTCTTCTCCCACCCCTGTGTCCCTGTTCCAGCCCAGATGTGAGTCTCTACCAGCAGACCTTCCCCTGGCACAGGTTTCCTCAGTAGGAGCTGGAATCCCTGTGTGGCGATGAGCATCATGAGATGAGGTGAACATACTGACCCCAGCAATGATGCTTGGAAAAGGGTGGGTTTTGGCATCTTGCTCGGCACAGCCACCTCATGCCCACAAACCAAGAAAAGTTCTCCCTCCTCCTTTCTCTTCCCTTCACCCCACCGCATGTTTTTTTACTGTACCTGAGGGGTCTCTGCTGTGGTCACACTTCTTTCTGAGGTTCTGTTTTGCACATTCCCTTTAAGGTGATAATAGGAGTCAATCTACAGCAGCCTGGGACCTTCTGTGAGCCGGTACCTCAGCATTTGAGCTCAGATCCTGACAGGTTGGTACAGACCCCGCTGAAGCCTGGGATGCTGGACACCATCCTGTGGCACAATCTGGTATGGCTTTACCCTCCACTTGTGGTCTTGGTGGTCTGGTTTCCTGACCAGCCCCTGAAGTTCCTCCACCATCAGTCTAGTGCAGGTTTCCTTACAGAACATGGACCCAAACCAGTCATCTGGAATTGCAACGCGGGTCTAATTTAAACAAAATCCTTGGGAACAGGCAAGAAAGTGAGAGACGTTGTCTCTGCATTAAGTTTAATCAACAATAAGCTGGTAAAGCTTAGTTTATATGATGTCAAAGTGTGCGGAATATTCCCCACACGAGCCTCATAAAGGTAATTTTGAGGAAGGCGAGTTGTTCATCAAGTGTTGTCAGAGAGAAGGGGGGAAAAAATAAAAGAAAATGTTCTTTCAGCATCACTTCATGGGATTCTTGCTGTCAAATAGAAATGTGTACACGAAAACAAGGATTCTGCCCCCAGTGATAAAAAAGCCCGGTTGAAATGGAGGTACTGCTCTGAAAAATCTTCCTTGTTGGTCTCGTGGCAGGAGTGGGGGCATGTGGGGAGAGGGGGAGTACCCGCTCTGCACACTCTGCAAGGAATTCTGCTGCTCTCCTTTGGGCGGTTGGTTATTTAATACATTGCTTTGAGGTTAAAATATGTTTTCCTAACTCTGTTTGCCAGGGAATGAAGGAATTCCACATGCAGGTATTTATTTCATGAAGAAATCGTCCAACCAAGAGGTGACATCATGGTCACCGTAAAACATGGTGTTTATATAAAGCTTTGGATGCTCCATTAGTTCAGCAGCCTCCTTGGGCAAACATCGATTCTACCTATGCTTTAAATGCAAGAAAAATGGCAAAGAGTGGGAGAGAGTTTTGCAAATGGCCATCAGGAAAATCCAGGATTGAAGCCCAAAGCCAGTCGCCGCCTCCTGCCCAACCTCTGGGCTCTGCTGCCGGCCCCGTCCTGGTCAGAGCATCCCTGGGACTGTGTGAGTGCTGGGAATACGCCTTTTAGGGCTGATTGATAACTCGCTGTTCTTCAGCTCTATTATTTATGGCAAAGAGTGGACCCTGCTGTAAAACCCACCATAAAAACAACGGCAGGTCATGGGCCAGCTTAAGATGTTTTGCAAACACAGATGAGGTAAGAAAAGACGTAAAAAGCTTTTGAGGCCTTTTTTCCCTTTGGATCCATCAGTCACAAGAATCTCATAGGAGGTAGGTTGTACCAGCAACTCGGAGGTAAAGCTAATGCGCTTTTTGATGCTGTTATTTGTGAAACCTCAGATGTAGTAGCCGTAAATCCGGGCCGTGTGGTCATCCTGGAAGAAGTGATTGATTTTTTTTTTTTACCAGCCTGTGTGTTGAACGTGGCCTTTGATAAACGCTCCCTGCGGGTCAGGGAAATGCCGAAAAGCAGCCCTGGGGTTCAGGTGCTGCACTCGAGCAGATGAATAACCAAAACACCCTCGTGGTTTAGGAAGACAGAGTCGGCCCAAAGCCCAGCAGGGAAATCACTGCTGGCACGTGTCTCCTGCCAAGAGTAACTGAACTCACCCTGGCAGAAGCATCATGTAGAAAGTGTTCTGTTCTGTTGGGTTGGTTTTTTTTTTTTCAAAAATCTGATGAGTGTAAAAACATAGACAACCTATTTTTCTTCTCGTGTTCAGCTGCTAATGGACTCTATCGAGCTGCTCCTAAATGTGCCCATGATACCACACCTTTCCAGGATCTGAAGGGAGCCTGCAGGAGAGGGACTCTTGGCCAGGGAGTGCAGTGATAGGACAAGGGGGAAGGGTTTTAAACTGGAAGAGAGGAGATTGAGATTGGATCTTAGGAAGGAATTCTTTGCTGTGAGGGTGGTGAGGCACTGGAAGAGGTTGCCCAGAGAAGCTGTGGCTGCCCCATCCCTGGAGGGGTTCAAGGCCAGGCTGGATGGGGCTTGGAGCAACCTGGTGTGGTGGGAGGTGTCCCTGCCCAGGGCAGGGGGTTGGAACTGGATGATCTTTGAGGTCCCTTCCAACTCTGACCATTCTGTGATTCTGCACTGGAATATAAACTCCGTGGATATAAACCCCACGGTCTGACCCATCTCCAATTCGTACTTTCTTGTCTGGTGGGGTTTATTAATTGTAAGATGTTCAGTTGTTGTTTTGTTTAGATAATAGAGGACAACTCAGTATGAAGAAAATTAATTTTCCCGTTTCACATGCTTTCAGTGTTGTTTTTTTTTTTTGTCTCTCGCTGTAGTTTTTAAATGAATTTGAGCAAATTGCTGTAACAATACAGACAGAGAAAGGCTGGAGTAAGCATTGATCTGTACTGTGTAATGCCCTATGGTACCTGCTGAATAAGTGATGGGACGTGAGCAGTTCACCATCCATCTATCATGCGTTGATAGTTTGATACCTGAATTTTTAACATCACTGCTCACTTTGGCATAATAAAGGACCTGCCAACATTCCCATTAAAACCAGGAGATTTTAGGAGTTTCTGCTTTGGCTATAAATATCAGTATTTGAAATCTATGAATTATTATGCAGAGTAGCAATCTACGAAGCAACTATAAAAAAATAAGGCTTTGACATTTTTGAACTTCAGGAGGACCTCTTCCCCTTTCCAGAGGAAAAGGCCACGACTACTTTTAATTACGTCCACCATAAAAAGTTTACAAACTAAGAGACAGTTCCTGAACTGAAATAAATCACTTTAATTCCACAGATGGCAAGGAGAGAGCAACTTACATTAAAGGGTTCTGATGAGAGTTGTCCTGAGCTATAGTTTGCTGGCATAATAGCTTCGGGCTAATCAGATACACTTCCAGGAGCTATAGTGTGGTTAGAGTCAGGGAAAAGAAGGTACAAAAATAGCATCCCAGCTTCCATGCTCGCTCTCACCAGTCCCACCTCAAGGACTTCCCAGCCCGTTTTGGTCAGTGCAGAGGTCAGTTGGGAGCTTGGTGACTGCAAGGCTTAAAAATGGGCTGCAGATAATAATGTCAAGTCAAATTATTTCTGCTTCTCATATCACCTTCTTCTGTTTTGGTTTGTTTGTTTGTTTTTTTTTTTTTNNNNTTTTTTTTTTTTCTTTTTTTCTTTTTAAAATATATATATATGCTATGGAGCAGAAGAAACCCCCTGACATTCCCCACCTGTCTGCCTTCACCGTGCCATCCATCAGTGGGAGAAGAAGACATAAACACATTTCAAACAGTTATGATTGATGTCCAGGTTCTCCATACTTGCTCTTTCTAGTGAAATCAGCTTCAAACAAGGCGCAGGTTAGTAATTTCCAACATGGGATTGCTTTGGGTAGCAAATCTTTTTTGAATGCTTCAACTTTTGTGGAATATCACTCGCTTCCATTCTTCCTGGAAAAGATGTAAATACTGTAAATGACTGCAGATTCTGAAGTGAAGGAGGTGAAGGACCTTTTGGTTTTGCTGGTTGAAGGACCCATAGAAAGAATTGGGTATGTAAATTGGAGGTAATGGTGAAAAATAAATTAACCATTGTGCTAAATATTTATAGCCACGGTTTCTAAGGAATTGCAATAAAAAGGGGTTGTGATTATGTATGTCTTACCTTAGGTTGTAGGGATTTAACAGACCGTCCGTGAGTCGTTAAACACTCCTGTTGTGACATTTGATCTCTAGGTTGATACTTTATTACCGCAGATCTCTTAGACATGGGAAAGGGAACTGTGAAATTTAAAAACAAATTATGGTTTGTTGGTTTTTCAGTAACTGGATCATTTAAAAGCTCCATTTTTAGTAAGAAATAATGACTTGCTTTATTTAGAGACTATTTAAAATGCTCTTGAGGTATCTAATGGGTATCTCGACATAACAGATAAATCAGTAGCAGACTCAAAATTAGTTCTGCACTGTTGTATATTACAATATGTTCTATATTACGGCGCGTGCTCTACACCCCTTGTGCACTTGCACGTTAGATATGGAGGAAGAGGGAGAGTCTGTTTTCAAAGCTGTTTCTAACATATGATCGCTCTTACCCCTTGAAAACCTGCCAGGATTTGTCTTTGAAGTACAAAGTTGGTTTATCTGTGTGTTTGTGGACGGTCTCCAATAGGCTGAAGATGAGAGTTTTAATGGCGTTTCTCCTCTTTTGGTGCGGCATATGCATTATTTATCAATATCCAAAAATAATTAGGAGAGAGGTGGTTGTTCAGCTGTATTTTAAATTAATTAAACTGACCTAATTCTTGGCAAAAAAAAAAAAAATAATTAGGATAAAACCTGCACTCCCGAAGCAACTCTCCCAGAAAGGAAAACTGGGCACCAGAGCGTGGGTGCTGGAGCTGCTCTGGGGGACAGGCCACATGGGGACCTGCAGCCCCCACCAGTGGCTGGTGGCAAAATGGTGTTTCTCTGGTGCCAGAATCATTAAGCTGCTTGCTTTGTTGATGAAAAGATGTTTTTTTTAAAGTCTAATCACATGTTGTCAAGCATTGGAACGGGCTGCCCGGGGAAATGGTGGAATGACCATCCCTGGAGGTATCTAAAAGATCCACATCTTGTTGTGTTAGACACATCTGTGCCAAGATGATGATCCATCATCTTGGTTAGTGAGATGTTAGTGGTGGGTTTGGAAGTGTTGGGTTAGTGGTTAGGCTTAATGATCTTAAAGGCTCTTTCCAACCTGGACAACTCTACAACTCCATGATTCCCAAATTAACTAGGTCCTTACTGGAAGCGATGGGAACCTTTCCATTGCAAGAAGTCTTTGCTCTCATGGAAGCCCACGCTGCTGCCCATCCCCCTGGCATCTGCTGTCATTGCTCAAGCATCTCCTGGAACCCCTGGTGGGATTCTCCTACCCACGGGAAGGACTTGACAGTTTTTGGCATTACAACCAACTGATCAGGTAGTGTGGATTATTTTTCTTCCCCCACGGGATAATGACTATGGACATTCACTAAAACTTTCACCAAAAGTTTAGCAAAAAAGCTGTGTCTTCCCTTCAGAAAAAACAGTTTTGGTTAAAATCACTGAACTCATCTCCTTGTTTGAGCAGACCTACAGAGCTCATTCAAGCCAGCTGATTTCATGAGGACCACACGAGAGCTTCATTGCTTTTACTGTCTGAGAACATTAGTTACATTAAAATTATAAAAAAGAGAGAAAAAAAGGAAAAAAAAAAGAGAGAGAGGAAGACAAGCGACATGGTGAGGATAAGGGGAGGATAACGGCCAGTCCCTCGCTGGTGTGATGGCAAACACCAGTGTGCCCGGCTCTTCTGTCTGCATTAACTGCCAGCTTTATGTAAAATTTTGTCTTCTTTGGCCTTGGACCTTGTTATTTCGAATAACATCTAATAATAAAGGAGCATTTTGAGTGATTTTGTTAGAAATACATCAGACTGCCTAACAGTCTGGTGGCATCAATAATTCCCTATTAAGCCCTCTACACCCATTATGGTTTTTGCTTTTACTTTTTTTTTTTTTTCTTTCCTAAGTTAGTTTCCAGGCAACCAGTAAGAACTGAATTACATTAAGCTATTAATTCAGGACTGCACGCCAGCTCCGGGTTCTGCAGCGATTTGTTCCTCTCGCATACAAGTTTCCTTATAAACCCCATTTTATTGGTTTAATCTTCGATGGTACCCAGCCCAGAGAATCGATTTTAAAATAGTAGTGCCTGTACTTGATTTTTGGGTCTTGTTTGGTTTTTTAATGCTTGCTGGTGGGGGTTATTTTTGATGTGTAATGAAGCAGAGGTCTGTGAGGAAGGCTTGGTGTTAGCTCCCATAAATATATACTGCTGTCTACCAGGCTGTTCTTCAACACTGCGTAATGTATTGGCTCACATTAAGATCTGAACTAAGAAGGTCCTTGTGATGGATTTCCTCACGGGGTGAAAATTGGGAGACTGGTTATTAAGCAAATTTAACTTGTAGGACCTCTCTTTATCCAGTGCAGAAGTGTGCTGTCCTTCCTCAGCTGCTAATGCATCCCCCAAAAAATTTAGGAATCCTATGTGCAGTCCTGGGATGCAGGGGATGTGGGATACAGGATGCGATGACCCATCAGGCAGCATGGCACAAGCAAGACTGCTCTGCTTCTGGTCTCACAACCCTGAGCACTTGCTCTGGCCATTAACCGCAAATTCTTCGCTAGCTTTTTCCTGAAGAAAACTCAAAAATATAGAGTTTTGTCTCTATGTATTGCCTGGAAAAATAAAACGTGGGAAATCCTTTCAATGGCAGAAAGCTTGATATCAGAACCAGAGTACTGTTTTTGTAAGATGGACACAAATAGGCAGATACTGTGTCAAAGATTCCTTTCTTTGAAGGGAACACGTGGATTAAGAACGCAGATTATTGATTAATGCTTGTATGGAAAGTGCATGTCCATCGATAATGCGAAAATAAAGGAGAAACGTTAATGAGACTTAACCACCCCTAGCGTAACACGAAAATCTTTGCAGATATTAAAAAGGAGTCATTTTGGTGTTAGGCTGCATCGTCGAATGGATGTGGCGCCAGTGAAGGGAGCTGGACTGGCAGCTTGATAATGAACTCTGCTAATTCCCTAAAGAAGGTCAGAAAGGCTGAACTCGTCGACTTTCCTCCCAGACTCAGCTGAAAGGAGATGTCTAGAAGCAGGGTAGAAATTGTGTTGCAGTTTTGCCTAATAATTAGGGTTTAGGAGTTATAAAACCCAACCTGTATGTCTATAATATATAGATCTATCATGTATTTTATCTAAAAGGCCAGAAAGGTCGTTATCCATTCCACACCCAATATTCCCTGAAGCCACACTCGGAGACTTCTGCCATTCAGGTGCTTGTGCTGTCCCCGTCTTTGTCTTCATCATGTTGGTGAGTTGTGAAGGTCTGGGATGCTCGAGGAGCTGTGCTGGTGAGTTTTGGTGAGGCTGCCATTAGAATAATCAGTTCTAATTTGGTTTTATCCACTGTCCAAAAAAACCAAACCCCAAAAGAATTAAAATAAATAAAAGCAATACTATATAAGACTGCAAACAAAGCACTGAGACAAAAGCCGTTCCAGATAAAGATGCCGTGGCTTCTGTACAAGGATGGAATTTTTAAAACAGTGTTTTTTACTTTTTAAAATTTCTTTCAAAAATAAACTACCGTTTTGAGCTGTTTCCAATTTCTGTTTTTTAGAGATCTGTGATGTGAGTCTGAATCACAGAGGTGACAAATTCAAACCGCAAACGATAACCGCGTCTCCATAAAACTTCACTTGAAAACCAAAATAATTAAATGTCTGCTGTTTATAAGCCGAGCAGATAATATATGCTCTTCCCTGTCGCAAGAAGCCATAAGAACTTGTATAGCTAAAAAGGATTTTTATGCCTCATCGGTTCCTCAGATCTCTTGGAACAATTATAATCAGCAGACTAAGTGTTTCTTCCCCCCTTTACATTTATCATCGGGATGACGAGTGTGTTGCCATCCTGAGGGTCTGCGGTTCTATCAGCAGATCCAAAAAAACCCGTGGTCAATATGTTGAATCTAATCACGTTCTCCGTTGCCGGGACGTTCTTTATTAAACATTTTCATCACTTTCAACTGCGCATTCCTACCTCAACAGATTTATATCTGTAATTAGGGGAATTGTTATTTACCAGCAGATATAAAGCTGGTAAAAAGACACCTTTCAGCAACATAATTCAAATATCAAGAATTATTACCTGTTCCAGATTAATAGTACAGTGATATGCTTTTGCTACAGGTTAGGAACGTGTCTCCTGCCACAAACCTTTGGAAGTTCTTCAGAAACACTGAGCAACAGACACCAGGGATTGTCCAGCGGAAGAGGAGCAGATGCAGATGAAAGAAAGTGATCCCTCTCAAGATCTGTGTTCAGTAATGAGATATTTTTATTTAACAAAGTCCTTAACAGATGGTGTTTCTAAATTTTGAATATTAGGGCTGTTTTTGAAAGAGGCCTCCACACAATCTGATGTACTGCAGATGAGGTTTTAGCTACAGCTAAGAGTTAATTGTGCTGCCACTCCTAATTGCACTAAGGCATCAGCTGGCAGCCTTGAAGCCACGTGGAAGGTGGGTGCATGGTGACAACCCTTATGTGCCACCAAAAGTGCTGCCCCTGTGTGCAGGGCTCCTATTGATGGCACCTGGAAGATGTAGGTGATTTTAAAAAGCTTAGTTGTTTATTGTGTGTGCTCTGTAGAAGAGATCTTCATGTACCACAGCCACTTTTTAGTCATTATTATACACGACTATTTTACAGTTGGTTGCTGGAAGGTCTGTGCTCAACGTGGCCACCATTAGCATCCAATTTTCTCATCTCAGGAAAAGAAACTCATTAATTTGAGAAGCTCTGTCTTCCATAAATCCACTGCCCTGGCATTATGAAGCAGACAATGGTGATGTCAACCGAGTCTAATCAACAGCCTTGTTGTTCCCTTGGAGTTGAAAATCTGGAATCAGACAGTTTTTCCTCAACTCCTGTCCCATGGGTGCCATCACAGCATGGCCAGTTTACCAAATGCCATCCCTTTGACCAGCTGCCACCATTGCTCCAGCCAAATGGCTTGGCCTCCTGATGGTGAGAAACTTCCCATGCTCTCTCCTACACTCATTCACAGAATCACAGAACAATATGGGGTTGGAAGGGACCTCTGGAGATCATCTCCTCCGACCCCCTGACAGAGCAGGGACACCCAGAGCAGGTCCCACAGGAACGTGTCCATGCAGCTTTGAATGTCTCCAGAGATGGAGGCTCCACCACCTCTCTGGGCAGCCTCTGCCAGGGCTCTGCCACCCTCACAGGGAAGAAGTTCCTCCTCATGTTTAGATGGAGCTTCTTATGTTCGAGTTTGTGCCAATTCCCTCTTGTCCTGTCCTTGGGCACCACTGAAAAAAGATTAGTCCATCCTCTTGACACCCACCCTTGAAGTATTTCTAGGTGTTGATCAGATCTTCTCCAGACTAGAGACCCAAGTCCCTCAGCCTTTCCTCATCACAGAGATGCTCCAGGTCCCTCATCATCTTTGTGGTCCTCTGCTGTCCCCTCTCCAGCAGCTCCCTGTCCTCCTTGAACTGAGGAGCCCCGAACTGGACACAGTACTCAAACCCAATTGATACCTGCTTGTGCAGCAGTGACAGGGGTCACCTTTTGAAACCTTCTTGTGTAAACACCCTCTTGTCCTTCAAAATTAGTGCCAAGACTTTTTCTTTTGTTTCCTTCCCACAGACCTTTTTCAGCATCAGAGTCGTGTTCCCAGTTGTTCAGTGATTTCATGAATATGAAACACACGTGGACTGCATTTTCATAGTTTAATCTATTTTCTCCACGAGCAATAGGAGACGGTGGGGGGTTTGGACACGGAAACCCAAGCCCTCTAGATTAAGGGTGGCTGCGCATGTAATTCAGGAGAGTAGCTTTGGGGAAACATCAGCGAGGGGGAGAGAAAGAAGAGAAATTTGAATTCAATTGGATTTTAGTAACTTCAGATTGGTTTTGAATCATATTTACATGCTTTTCTATTTCTCATATGTTTGCAAGTTTTATTGCTGTAGTTCTAAGTGTCTCGGAGCCATGTGAATTAGTGGGTATGTTATTATTGAGCGGAAGATGAACTGCGTTAGCAAGAAATGAGATCGTTCCCCAGAGTCCTCCCCAGGAAAGCTGAGGGAAACCTGGAACTGAACCCAGGTCCCAGGAGAGACGGAACGGCCCTGAAACGTACGGCGCCGTGGGCCAGCAGCCACCAGCAGGAAACTCAACTCAAGTTTTAAAACTCAATTAGCAGGAACTCTGCTGACTGAAACCGGTACGTTTTAGGCAAAATGTTCCCCGCCTCTCCTGGAGACCCAGGAGCTTTGCAGCTTTCTCTCTTCTTGCTTCCAGCGGTGGCTAAATGTGAGAATTTTGTGCAGTTTCAGATTGAGAATGCAAGTGAGAAATCATTTCACACCCAGAGCTCCAACGGGAGCATCAGCAGGAGCTGGATTGATGGAAATGCCCCAAACTGAGGGTGGTTTTAGGGTGGCTGTTGGTTGTTGGTTGTTACCTTTCTGTGAGTGCTTTTCTAAGTAGGCATTTCAGGAGGAGGCAAAGACCTCTTGCAGGGTGAACCAAATAAAAATTATGGTCCTTAAATGAGAACTGCATCCATAAAATGGAAAATATGATGTGACACAGTAAAAATAGGCCAGTTGTCCTGAAGTCTTTAGATTTGACATTAAGAGTACACTTTGGGGATTAATCATCAAATGATTTTTGTCATAGCAATTTGATTCAAGTTTTTTTTTTTTTTTTTTTTTATACTGAAGACTGAAATTATACAGCCACTCATTGTTGATTAAATAATTTTAGATAATGCAGCTGCTGAAGTTGCCTGGTTTGGCTACTGGCTTTTCAACATTTGGCCTTTGCTGGATAATACCTACTTCTTCACAGTGGTGTTTCTCCACCACAGCTGTGCCATCTGGAGGTCTCTACAAGCCGTCTTGGCCTCTACAGGCCATCTACAAGTCTGAGAGGGTGCAACTCCTTCCAATGATCATAAATACACAGAATTTGTCCCATGGGGCAGTTCAGTCTTTGCCAAACCCCAGTTCCACACCCTCACGTACGTTGAAGGTCTGGAGCATCCCCAACACACCACAGGGTCGACTGCACACAACAAAATGACTGAGAAATGGCATTGGCTAAAGACGTGAGATCCTGCTGGTAAACCCAACGTGGAGGACCTGGACACCAAAGGCTAAGGCGAGGTGGAACAGGTCAGTTTCCCACAAGAGTTGTTGCAATGGCCACTTTTCCTTTTCCAGATCTTTGGACTCTGTTCCTTAGATGGGAAAAATTCTAAAATTGTATTAGCACGGAAATGGAAAATGAACTCCAAAATACCTTGATCTAGAGAATTCGAGCTTGGTTCTACAGGGAATTAGGCAGAAGTTTCAAGTAATTTATGTTCAAAATGCCTTCATAACTTTTGCTTCATAAAAACAGAGAGCGATATAAAATGATAGTAAAAATTCATATTTTGGAAATGGACATTCTCCTTTCTGGCAATAAAAAGCAAAGGTAATTCTCTCTATTTCAAAAAGATTGTTAGTAGTTACTGTGATTTCAAATGATGTAGCGTTAATGCTCAACACATCTTAATCTTGCCGACTATAAAACATCCCTTTGATGGTGAGTTGACGATCTATGGCTTTGAATCGGGATTCATGTTCAGAATTAATGTCTTGGTTAAAAATGGGGAAAAAAAGCCTACCTCATGTAGACTCAGGTGGTTTCCTACAAACCAGAGGCCGGATGGTGCCCTCGTCTGCCCTGTCCTAGCCACGGTGAAAGCTCTGCCCTCTGGAAATCCAGGCAGCTGGGAGCTACTTCTGTCGATGTGGGAGTTCCTCATGTGCTAGACTTACTTTTGAAATATCTAAGTGTAAATGTAAAAGTTAAGAAGGAAATACAAGAAGAAACACAAGAGGGATTTTTCCTCTTTAAGTGCTTTCGTGGTCTTGCCTGTCTTTAACTGGTTCCTCTTTTCTCCCAAATCCCATTTTTTGTTTTGTTCCTCAAGAAGCATGAAAAGGAAAGTTGTTAATAAATTAAGCCACCAGAAAAGTTAATGTTTCTTTCCAGGGCATTGGTTTTTCTTCATGTTGTGGCAGAGCTGGAACTGGAGCTCAGGCCAAGTCTGCAGCCAGCACAGCTTCGCACTCGTCAGCCGTCCCTCCAATTAAATTAACCGCCTGAAATTAACATACATTCCAGCATCGGTCTTTTAATTTCATTTTCTGTTTCTCCAAACTGAATTGCCTTTAATCAACACCTTGTAAAAAGAGCGTTTATTCTTGTCTGCTAATGCCAATCCTGAGACACCTTTTATATGTTTTGAAATGTCCCATTTGATTTAGCCAGAGTTATACATAAGTTAATGGAGAAAGAGGAGGAGGAATGTAAGAAAACTTCTGAACTTAGAGATAATGTAGAACGCTATCAAGGTAGATAATTAAAGAGAAAGAAGGAAAACTCTCCTATTTTAATATGAAAATAAATGATGGGGAAACTAGTACTGCTGCACGAACATTTCATTTCCCAGCAGTAAGAGTTTGTTTATATCTGGGTCAAGCTAAAATAAAAAGTTGCCAAAATTAAGCAACACTTCCAGGTTTGGATTGATTACCTGCAGGTGAGGTTCACTAAGAAAAACTGAATTGTCCTATTGAGGCAGACGTTTTGTGAATGGGATGCAAGCCCCTATTTAAATAACAGGTAATTAATGATATGCTGCAGCAAAGCTCGGTGTCCCTTCCTAAATGTGTTGTGTCTCCATCTGATTCGCTGCTTAAAGAATTCGAAATCCCCCAGTGAAATCTGCACCTACGCTTTGGGTTTGAACTTGGTTGGTCTATGAGCGGTGGCGTTCATCCCTGGACGGTGGGTGTCAAAGGCCCAGGTTTTCAAAGAAATTCAGTGTTTTCCTCCTGCTGATAAGCAGCGAGGACAAGGTAGAGGGTTTTTTTTTTTTTCATAAGCCCCCAGGTGCCCCACCTCCCTTGTTTTGGAAAGGCTCTATATCCTTTATTAGTTCAAATCCCTATTTTATACCATCCGTGTTTGTGTGAAAGCCCTCCAAACTCTCAGCTCCAATTTTTTCCCCCTTCTCAAAGCTGTCTTGTGAATAACAAAACCCACATTGTTCTTGTGTGTTCTTCTGAATTTATTTCATGTCATCTTCTTAGAGAAAAAGGAAAAAAAAAAAATAATACAGCTTCTCTCGCTTAGCACCCTTTGGGACAGCAACTGCAGATGAAGAGCAAGCAATCAACATGTCAGGATAAAATTAGATTGCTACAGAGTACAAGGTTTGATCCAATATCTATATCAGATTTGGTTTTCAGCTCTGCACATCACAATAAAATAAGACTTGCTGGAGTTGTTTGGCACAAAGCGGTTCCAAAAGCATGCGATGGTTTTCCTCTGTGTACACGGAGGGGGAAAGAGAGGGTATGGTATTAGGTATGTTACACTATTACTTCAGTATTTAATTACAAATAAGAAATTGATGGAAGAGTTGGCACTTTGGCTGCCCCGAGGGAGATGGTGTATGTGTTTCAGCAGAGGAGAAGGATGGAGGTGCCAGGGAGCAGTGCCCCCAGAATCGCTCTCCTTGAGCGAGGGCTGGATTTTATAGACATCTCCCGACCCTGCCCTGCTCTTACCCTGCTCTGCTTTTCACTGGGACGGGGTTTGGGAGCGAAGAAAGTGGATTCATTTTGGCTAAATGACGTGGGAGATGGGCTCAGCAGCATCCCTAGCACGCTCCGCTGGCGTCTGGCCCCGAGCAGAGCCAGCCCAGAGCAAACCCTCTGAGCCAGGTATGGCTGGACATGGGGTCCCCAGGCAGGACCTTCAGGCTATAGACCTGGCCCTGCTTGTTCAGGTGGCCAATAGTCCTTACAGACAGCTCCAATACGGCCAGGGGCTGCCCGGCATCTGGATTACAGCTTGTAGATAAAACATCATTTTTTCAACAAAATTTCAAGAATTATTAAGAATTTCTTCCAGTCAATTATATTTTTAAAAAAGTGAAAATATTCAAAATATTCATTAAAAACTTTTGGCTTGGGTCAACGTGCTTTGCTTACCTTGAAGCATCTGAAAAACTGAATTCCAGCACGTTGGAAGACGACAGCTACTATTCCATCCATCCCACACTTTAACAAAAAGCCTCTTTCTACCTGTTTGTGCCCCTTCCACTAAGCTTCTGGTTAACGATTATTGCCTCTCAAAGGGAGTTCAAGGGGAAACTCGAAGTCTGGCTGGAATTCTGCGAGGGCATGGAGCCTGTATCTAACCCCGGGGCGCTGCCACTTGTACCCAGTCGAATCTTCAGCCGTTGTCGACGCCGTTCAGCTCCACCGGTAGGTAACAGCAAAGTCATTGATTTGAACTAATTGAGGATAAAATCCATTTTCTCTTAGGTGTAAAAATGGTGCGGAGGCACGGCCTTTTCTCATTGCTCATGGCCCAGTTAAGCTCCTGTTTAAGGGATTTAACCTGGTTCTGCTGGTACCCAGCCATAGGATTCGCGGCGTGAGGCCGGCAGGGATGTCCTCTCCTTGCATTCTCTAATTCCTCAGACCTGCTCCCCCCGCTCTGTCAATAGCACTCAAATTAATGGTCCAATCTTTTAAATTAATGAGTTTTCCTCGACCTCGGTGGAAGTGGATCAGCCCCGCGACTGTCAGCCCACCCTGCTCTCCTCATCAGTACTTCAGCAGAAAGTAGTTCACCTCCTTTCACACAGCAGCATCACCTGGAGCCGTGTCACTCGGATCTCGTTAAGGCAGCCCTACGTGTCCTGCTGCTCTGGACAGAGAGGTATTTATTAAAGAAATTCTTGGTTTTGTTCTGCAGTAACTCCAAGTTATTTCAGGCCCCTTTCTATACTCATTTAGCTCAAACAACCGGTCTTGTTAGCCCAGAATTTCCTGCGAGAGGAAATCCAGCACCTGCATTTTCCAAACCCCTAAATGAGGCTTGCAAAAATCTTTCTTCAGTAATTACAGGAGCAAAGCATCCCAAATAAAACTATATGTTCTGAGCAGCTCCAATATCCCATCTAAGGATGGGGCAGCCACAGCTTCTCTGGGCAACATGGGCCAGGCTCTCACCACCCTCACACCTAAGAAGTTCTTCCCCACATCTCAGCTCAATCTCTCCTTTTTCAGTGTCAAACCCTTCCCCCTCGTCCTGTGGCTCCTCTCCCTCAGCCAGAGTCCCTCCCCAGCTATCCTGGAGCCCTTTTAGGGACTGAAAGGGGCTCAAAGGTCTCCCTGGAGCCTTCTCTTCTCCAGGCTGACCCCCCCACACACACACATTCTCTCAGCCTGTCCTCCCAGCAGAGGGGCTCCAGCCCTCCCAGCATCTCCAGGGCTTCCTCTGGCCCCACTCCGTGTCCTTCTGCTGTTGGTGGCCCTGGATCTGGAGGCAGCACCGGGGGGGGTCTCCCCAAAGCAGGGCAGAGGGGCAGAATCCTCCCCCCCCACCCTGCTGGCCATGCTGCTGGGGATGCAGCCCGGGATATCCAGAGAGGTGAAGGTAAGGAAGAGATGCCCTTTAAAAGGGAGTATAATGGGGTATAAGGGAAAGTTATGATTAAGTACCAAAAGAAAGGAGGGAAAGTCATGATTATCTAATACTCAGTTTATCAAAGCGAGGGAATCGAGGTAAGAATCCATAACGTAAAACCACATCAACAGAAAAGAATCTGATACCATTAGGTGGGAGAGCGGATCATCAGTGGGTTCTGCCTGAGTTCGCTTGTTGATTTACCTGGGGATGAAATCTTGCAGAGACCAGACTTTCTACAAAATGAATGGGGAGAGGCAGCAAGGGGAATAAATAAAACAGATGAGGCAAAGATCTGAACTCTCATAAAAAGTGTGTGGCTATGAAGGGACCTTAAAAAAACCCTTAAAATATAATTTACAAAGAGCACTCCTGACTTCTTCCATAAAACGTTCCAAAACTATCTCATGACTCAATTTCTGCAGCCATCGCATCAAAGTAGGAAGAATTACATAAGATTCTTGTGGTTTGCTTTATTTCATGCTTAACTCACGTTCTCAATGATTCATTATCAAGATTTGTCAGGACTAATTAAGAAGAGTGCCAGCTGTGATCGCGTCTGATATCATGGCACCTTGCTCAGTGGGGCCTCAGCCCGGATAGCTCATTTGGTAGAATTAGCTAATAGCAATCAGTGATTTAGCGGCTCGTTGTTAATTGTGGTCTGAGCTGTTACACAGGTGAAGGGATTTAGCAGCCCGGGTGGATGTGATGCTTCTGAATACAAAATTGAATTTTTGGTAGCTCTCTATTAAAACAAAGAAAACCCAATGAGTTTTATTCACTGAAATGTATGATTTTCTTTTCTGTGGTAAGCCACCTCTCTGTATTTAAATAAAACTAATTTTAAA
>VZRU01004042.1:400595-446416 GCA_013398155.1 Pedionomus torquatus | reverse complement strand
CTGGCTTCGGCGCTGTGCTGAATCCCTGTCCATTCGTGCGGCTTTTAACATGCGGGTCTTCGTGTTTGAAACGCTGCCTCCGAGAAAGCGGCCCCGCTCGCGCACGGGAGGGAGCTTGGCATCGCTAGCTACGGCCGGCTTACTGCTCCTGGAGACTCCTTGCCTCGTGAACACCCCCTTCCTGGGCTGCAAAAATAACCCCCACGAACGTCACGTTCAGCTCCAGCTGGAGCCCAGAAGCTTGGAGGGATGCGAGCGGAGCCGAAGTTCTGCTGAAGTACCGGCTCAGCAGAGGCCGATCTGCTGTAGGCTCCCGCCAGGCAGCAGCGTGAGATCTGGCAGCCGTTTGGACCTGAGCCTCATTCAAGAGCACACCCCGGGCACCCTGTGCCCAGATCTGGCCCAGGAGGAAATCCTGGGGGCCGCGAGCCGTTTGTGTAACGCCAAAATACCTGCAGAATCTTTTGGTGATAGGTTACGTAATGGAGTTTGCAGAAAAACCAGACATTCGGGCAATTTCTGCGTTTCTGTAAAACTAAACATTTCCATGTATTGTGACTAAGCGTCCGTTCAAAATTGCTTTTTAACCAAATCATCCAGAAAGCAGGGATGGGACGTACTGAGAGAGGTTTTACTGAATCCTCAGGTCCTGCAGCTCAGCTCTGCCTTCTCTGAGCACGTTTATTTTATTTTATGTTAATCTTTTTTTTCATGCAACAAAATTGGTCCCCATTGTCCTCTCCTTGTTCAGAACGTGTCCCAGCCAGGGAGAAATAAGGAAGAACAAGGTGTTTTAAGAGAGGAGCACTGGACCTATTGAGCAGTTACTGAGGACCATTGCGTGGGGGTGGTGAGAAGCTGTGAGTTCCTGGGGGGGAGGGGCGTGAATCCCACCCAAGCTACTCCCCAGTTGCACAAAAACTCGTGAACCTGAATTCTTTCTGAGCTGTGTGAGCCGTTGCAGCCCGTTGGTGCCTCGGGGGTCACGGTGGGTTTTCCAGTATGGTGAGGATGGGGGCGAAAGGCTCTGGAACGCTTATTTTTATGCCCCAACTGCCTTTTTTCCCTGACATCTTGTAGCTGAAAACTCTTCCCATCTGCGGAGGCCTCTGCAAAGAAATCTCACTCGTGTTTACATTGCTCTGACAGTATCTTGGAAGAGAAGCGTTCGTACTCTACCTTAATGTATGGAGAGAAGACAGATAGCTATCTATAACTCATACAGAGCACGGGGGGGGGTTTCCTCAGCCAGCTGTTGATGTTTAAGGGGCTTTCTCTGCGGGGTGGGGAAGATTTAGGCTCTTCATCTTCCTCTCCATGTGTGAAGTTATGATATCTCTCCGTGCAGCTCACCTCTCTGTCCCCAGCAAGCACAGGGGTTTGGGAACATCTTCAGCTGACACTGACAGGTACAGCAAGGAGGGGAAGAGAGCACTGAGGTCCTCTGGCTTGAACTCAGCTGTGTAATTACTGCTTCGAGTTTTATAGAAGGTTTCCTTGGGTATAAAACGATGGGAAGGATCTACATTAGATGTGGGCTTTTTCCTCTGTGATGAAAGTGTCCTTCCCTCCCCGCCTCCCTCTCCCCTCACATCCCTGCATCCCTCCCTTCCATAAAAGATGACTGGACCAGTCGGGGCGGGGGGGTTTCCCTGGAGCTGGGGGGTGGCACTGAGTTTCTCACGCTCCTGCTGTTGGGTGACACGCTGGTGCTGATGGAGCTGAGCTACTGGGACTCGGGGACTGGCAGAGCGGGTCACTGCTCCCCGAATAACCCAGGCTGCGTGGCCACGCTGGAGGTGGGCACAGTCACTGCCAGCCAGGGCAGGATTCCTCCTCCAAAACGCCAGCTAACAAGAGACAGTGCTGCCTGCATGGGGTCTGAGGAAGGGGGAGGTTTTACGTCCCAGTTTGATGTTGGTCACGGTTGTGAGTGGTGTGTGGGACTTGCCCTGAGTCTCTCCAGTTTGAGGTGTGGAGGAGCATCCTGGCTGCACCCTGAGGTCCCATCCCCAGCTGTGAGTTAGACCCCCCGTGTGATGTTTGACTCCCTTGTGAAGGCAAAGCAGATGAGATCTCTCCAGTTTGGCAATGGTTTGCCTCGGAAGGGGTTGAGCTGGAGTGGGTGTGTGTTTGTTCTCTGGCTTGGATGTGTTATTTTTGCATCTCTTATTTACCTTCATCCCCTGCAGAAGCTGGGACGCCAGTGCCCTGCCAGGATTTAGTGCAGGAACACCGCCCTTTCTGAGTGCTCTGACTCTCCAGGGGCTGTCCCCATCCTGGCCTGGCTGGGGAGGACTGGGAAGCACTGGGAGCGGGGCTGCCCTTTGCTGCAGCGGGAGGGATAACGTCCTGTGTGGTGGACCGTGGAGATAGAAATGCATGAATATTCAAGTACGTCAACTACAGTGACTTTTTCAGAATACAATTCTATTAGAGCGTGCCAATAAAGAGTATGCCGATCGTAAGTTAAATTTCTGTTCTAAAAATAAACCAGAAACAATTTGGAAAGCTGTTTCCAAATGCATCAGGGAGTTCGAGGCAATATGTTTTTAGGCTGCTAGTTTTGCATTGTAAAACAACAACAAAAAAAATACTGTTACTTCACAGTGTCATAGTTTTCCTTACAAATTTAACTTCATGAAATTCAATAACTGCACTGAAAAAAAAAATTGCCAAATGTTTCATCTGTTCCATATCTTCTGGGAGTAGATCCATGCAATATGGGGAATATCAGCACACTGATTTCTTTTTTTTTTTTTTGGTATACTGGAAAACTAATTTTTGGCCTCCCTTAGAACTACAGACTTCTCATTGCAGGCTCTCATAATGAGCTAATTACTGCTTCAGGTCTCTGTCCTCAGTGGATGTAATTTGAAATAGGCAATCAACAATCAATCTTTCCTGCCTACATACCTTTTTGCTTTTATCGGTGATGGTTCTTGTGGCCCTTGGGGATGTGGTACCAAGACCCTTCAGGGAAGTTTTTATAGAAAATAGTGTGGGATAAAGGAGCACGATGAGATTGGGGGTGTAAATGGAAACTCCTTGTATATTCCTGGGGGGGTTTGGCTGAATTTCCATCTGCAGGCACCTTCATACTGAGGAAGATGAAAGTTGCAGTCCTGCCTTCTGCTCTACACACGATGAAGCTGGTCAAAACGTGATTATTTGGAGAGAAATACAGCTGGGAAGTGCAGCTCTGAGCTGGAGGCTGGTGGGGTTTTTGGTTGGGGTTAGTTTGTTTTCCCTTAGCAAAGGATGTGAGTGAGGATACCCAGGGCAGAGTGAAGATGCTCTCCTGCATCAACAGGCTGAGCCGCAGCCTTCGAGGTGCTGAAACTGGTGTCGATGGAGATTGTGGCTGTGTCTCGGCTTCTGCCTGGAGGGGATTGAATTTGGCTCTCGATGGCCATCGGTGCCTGCTCCCCCTGGGTTTGGGGCTCAGTCCTGGGGAAGAAGGACAAGGGCTGGACAGGAATCTCTTTACAAAACATGTGATCCCACCATTTCAAGAGATTCTTCTGAAGGGTTTGGTTTTTGAGTGATTTTATGCTGCTCATCTGATCAGTTTCTACAAATTCCTTCCCTCTGTAGCAAATTGGTTGTTCCTTCCTCTCCCTTCTCATCCAAGTTTCCTGCAGGAATATGGGATATCGGCCCAAAGGTTTCCATTTCTCTGTGTTCTGGGTGCAAATGAGACCCACGTTGAGCCCCCTCCTGCTGATCTTGACTTAATGAGCTGGCAGCAAATGGCCAATTTACCTGACTGCAATGTGCCTGCCACGGGGGGACTCTGGGGTTATTGCTGGTATTTGGGAAGAAAACTAACGCAGTTTAGCAATATCTTCCTCTAGATGCTAATATATTTTGAACTCATTACTCATTTATTGCATTTTTCTCTTCCATCTGTTAATAAGACAACGCTGGTTTTAGTAAATAGGGTAATGATTCATTTTTTAAAAGATATTTCAGAAAAATCTATGCATTTTTCAGTTAGACTCATGGAGAATTTAATGAAAGCTAAAACCAGGAAACAGTAAACTTTAATTCTTTGCTTGTTTATTTTTTTTTAAAAGGATTTTATGTTTCTCAGCAAGCTTTCATTTTCATCAGCCTCTAAAATATTGTCCTTGTTGCTGAAGCACTTAATACATGTCAACAAGCTGAGCTGTGCAGTTCGACTATTGTTGCTGAGACATTGGGCTACATTTAATAGATGAGGAATCTTCTTTTGCTTGTATAAATCAAAAGTAAAAGAAAATCCTTACTTCAAGAATTCACATGTTTCCACGCGGAGTTACTGATGGGAGGTTGGAGGTGCTATGAATATATTTTTCTGGAACACAGTGTTTTGAAGGTAAAATTTATTTTCTTGACAAGGCAAAATTCAATATTAGCAATAATCTCGGCTCGTAATCTATTTTCCAGTGTCTCTGTGTAGATATTAGAGAGAAGGGACTGCAGAGAGCCATGTGGAAGGTGACTGGGTCATCTCCCTTCCAGGAGAGGGGTGATGGACCTTCTGTGAGCCAAGGAGTTGCTCCTTTTGGGGCTACAATAAGGATAATTGGGGCTGGGGTGGGGGAGCAGCATGGGGGGGTGCTGGAGCGTGTCAGCCGGTCTGGTGAAAGTGTGTATTCACCAAGTACATTGGTGCAATTCCCAGTTTACTCTTGGAAATGAAATAAGGTGACCTCTTTGGAATGACAAATGGGGGGGATATTTCAAGGCATTAATTTTTATGAAAGAAATATTGATCTGGTTTTGAATCTCATAACACTAATAGTGTAAAACTCCATGTACTATATTCTGTATTTTATGTTATTACATGAGTTTTGCTTGGAGGCATTCAAAACCATCCAACACAACACTCTGCATTGTAATATCAGATGTTGTTATTTCTATTTATAGTGATACTCAAATTAATCTCAATGAGTGACAATGCTGACTGTCCCAGACACAGGACTGTGATGAATTTTATCATAATATTGGAAGATACGAAGCATGTAATTAAGGCTGTTTGGAGAGCATGGAATCCAATATAGTCAGGTCATTAGTGTGGTGGAGTGGGTATGCAGACGCAGAGAAAGCTGAAGGAAAACAAGTATTTTCAAAGCGTTCCTTGTTACTGATGATTCACAGGGTCCTGTAAAGCTGGCGGCAGTGCAGGGTATTCTTAATCATCGCCAATTTAGCTGAGATTAAAGCATTCTCCTCCCATGGACCACTGAAATGTGGTGGCCCTGCCCTACCCCAGGCACCAGCCACTCGTGCACGGTTCCCACGTGTCTGACCAGGCTGGAGCAACTCATCCCTGCAGAGCTAGTGTGGTTCTTCATGTGATGGTCCTGCATTGGGAAGAGAGACTTCAAATGACAGCAGTCAATATGTGGGGGTGGTCTAAAAGCTCTTTCATGTCTGTGCCCCGGTGTTCCAGGGCCACCGTGCCACCTCTGCCCAGTGGAGGTTGCCATGGCCTGTTGGGTTTTGCAGCTCGGGGGATGCTAAGTGGGATGGAGCAGGTGCTGAGGTGGGGTGTCCGGGCTCCTGGGGGCTGTGTTTTGTAGGAAAGCCCTTCTTCTGCGCCATGCATGTGTAGAGGTGCTGGGAGAGTGCAGGATGGGGCACCCCGAGCACCCCTACAGCCGGGCAGGTGCCAACACCATCACTTTGGGGCCTCGCTCCTTCTCTGGGGGACGAGTGTCTGCAGTGGTGTGTCTCCAGAGAAACCCAAACTCCGGTGGTGTTGCCTGAATTGCCTCTAATTTAGTCTGTGTGGTGGTAGGTGATGCTTCTGCTGTGTCATTTGGGATGTTAGGAAAGGAATTAGTGTGTCGTGTGAGCTCCAGTGTTGCAAAATATGCGTCCTCGTACTCCTTGGCTGACGAGGTAATGCAGGGTGGCGCCGCGCTTCCAAGGACTTGGAAATGAACTCGACAAGTTGTGCCAACGCCCGTGTGAAGTGCTCCTAATCAGAGATCCGCTTTCTCTCTGCGTTGAGATCATAGAATCATAAAATTGCCTGGGTTGGAAGGGACCTTTCAGATCATTGAGTCCAATCATCAACCTAACGCTGACGAAGACCATCACTAAACCGTATCTCCAAGCGCTGTGTCTACCCCTCTTTTCAATACCTCCGGGGGTGGTGATTCAGCCACTTCCCTGGGCAGCCTGTTCCAAGGCTTGACAACCCTTTCAGTGTAAAAATTTTTTCCCAGTGCCCATCCTAAACCTCTCCTGGTGCGGCTTGAGGCCATTTCCTCTCAGACTGCCTGGCGTCTGATTTCAATGGGAAGAGAAGGCAGCCCTGGGAGGGAGACCTTCACCTCGGAATGCCATGTGCTGCCTGGTGTGGCACACATAAAAGCTCTTTTTGCATGTAAGGCACATCAAATACCTCTATTTTCTTGTTAAAAAGCTCGCCTGACCTGTGGGGGTGGAGGGAACAGCCTTAGGTGGTAAGATTTCATTCTGATGATGGGTCTGCTTTGTGTCTATGAACATGTTTGTGTATGTAGGTGGTTTTTATATATATAAATATATATACACCTGCATATATAGATAAATATTATTTTTTTTTTAGCTATTTATGCTGTAAACATAAGTGACTTGACTTTTAACATCTTGCTCTGGGCTGAGGCTGGGAAGGGGAGAGGAGGCAGGAGCACCAGAGCTCAACCAGGGTGAGGATGGGATGGAGCACCCTCAACCAGGGTGAGGATGGGATGGAGCACCCTCAACCAGGGTGAGGATGGGATGGAGCACCCTCAACCAGGGTGAGGATGGGATGGAGCACCCTCAACCAGGGTGAGGATGGGATGGAGCACCCTCAACCAGGGTGAGGATGGGATGGAGCACCCTCAACCAGGGTGAGGATGGGATGGAGCACGCCTCTGCTTCCATTGACTGCTGCCACTGTCAGTCCTGTCACCTGCTTGTTTGGCTTTTCTATTCTGTGTGTCTCACATTATTATGATGTCAGGACTCAGAAGAATCAATGATGTGTGATTAATAGAGAAAAGACGTGTTTTAGTTGTACAGAGCCACCTCAAAGGCATTCAGTGGTACAGTCAATGGGTTGTGTTCAGGCTTCCTACCTGGGAAGTGAGTGAAGGGAGGATGGGCAGAAACCGTGGTGGAAGAGCTCAAAGAGGTTGGCAGGTGAGAGGGTGCTGGAATGAGGATGCCCCGTGGGACCGGCTCTCCTTCTCCTCCCACCAGCAGGAGCCTCAGGTCTTCCCTCAGCAGAAGTTGGGGTGGCTTTCCAGACCCCAGCATCGTCAGAGGGGATGGACAACTGGGCTGTGGTGGCTCTTCCCTCTGTGGCATGGCAACTACTGGCCGTGTCCCTGCCACCTTAGTTTCTGCCCACAGGATCAAAGGGCCAAGGTTGGGGTGGAGGAGTTGAGAGTGGTGACTCTGCAGCCCGTTGCCCCGGTGGGGGCAGCTGGGAGCATCTGAGGTTGGGTCTGGTGTCTGCACAGCTCAGATCAGTGGCACGGGAGTTCCAGGGAGGTCACAGAGCTGTCGGTGTGTCGCGCGGTGGGTAACTGGGACGAGCTGCTTGCCTTAGCCCAAGGGCAGTGCCTTGCTGGAGCTGCTTTACTCCTTCCAGTTCAAAAGCCAGGTAATCTGGACCTGGCTTTGGTGTGATCCCAGTGCTCCACCTCGTGCTGTAGAAGTGCCCTTAGATCTTGCTCTTACAGATTTACAACTGTTTTTGGCTTTTCACTTGCGGGTATAACAAGTGCTGACAAAGCCAAAACCTGAAGCTGTAGGTTGTCCTGAAAAATGACTCTGATCCAGGTTCTCCTCAGGTGGGTTGATACAAACCCGTATCTCCACATCCTTCGTTAGGGATTTCACATTTCTGTGGGCCGGGGGTGCCCATAGCTGCTGGGGTTCAGCGACACAAGCCCCATGGGACGCGCGAGCATCTCCACGGGCGGTGCCGCAGCCTCCGTGGGAGCTGAAGGGTGAGCTCTGTGCTGCTGTTAAACACCCCTTCTCACTGGAAACGTGAAAAAAAGTTGGTTTTCAGGGTTAGCTGGAAAAGGCAGCCTTTTTGTGTTCATAAACCGAGTTTCAGTTACAGAAGTGACAGTGTAAAAGTGAATATATATCCCTGTGTGTGATTTTTATAGCAGCCGTTTGTTACTACCCTTCACAAAGGCCCTAATCCTGACTTTTCATAGCAGAGTGCCCATACGAAAATAGGACTGTAAATCCAAAGATTGTAGAGAATGGAAACACACACTTATCTCTGCCCAATTTGCCAGCGTTTCCTTTGGATGCTCCAGTTCTGGCTGATGTGGGCGGGAAGGCAGCAAGCTGGGCAGGACACGCCTGCCCAAATCACTGGGAAAGCCTGGAGGATCCCTTTGTTCTGGGGTTGTCCCCTCATCATCCTCCTCCAGCTCCCTTGGGTGCTCCCCTCCTGTGTCCTGGAGGTGGTCGGTGGGGCTCCTTCCGTGGTGGTTCTCCATCCTCTTGGCAAGTCAGTGGTAGGAGATGGAAGCCAGGCTGGTCCTGGACGATGCTTGGCTAACTTTTTTTCTAAACTTCTCTGAAGAATATTCTTCAACTCCATGAAAGAGTTTGGTTTGGTTTGTTGCTTTTTTTTTTTTTTTTTTTTCCTTTTAATAGTCAGCTTTTTTCCTCTTTGCTGGAAATTTCCCTGGTTTTGTTTTGACTGTACTTTCACAGCAGGCCATGAGGCTTAAAGTGCAGCTCACGATGCAGTAGGCATCTTCTTAAAGACTTTGTCTCTCCCTTCTAGGCTGGAGGTTGGGTACAAAAAAAGTAGAGGTTTCAGATGGTTTAGTGGAAGGTATTTATCCACAAAATTAATATTCACACAGCTGGGACTTGAGGAGCTCCATCTCTCTCTGATTCGGGCTCAGGATGTTGGCCTGAATTTCCAATGGTAATGGGTGTTGCTATTTTCAGTTCTCTCTCATCTCAGGGATGCGTTTCTAGTGCAGGCTACCTGGGTTACAAAACCCAAGAAAATCCCCATAAGGAGTTTGCTTCCACAACAGGCTTTGTTTATAGAACTGGGAATTTTCCATATGAAGAAAATAATAAAATCCCAGTCGTCTCAGTTGGGTATCTTTGATGGGAGAGGACCAGAGGGTTCAGGATCTCAGGAGGCTTTTGTGCCTGTGTTGTCTCAGATGGGAACGTGCAGGTTTGGAGCCCTGTAAGTTTGTTTTCTCTGCTGCCATTTTAGAAACTGTGTAGAGTCACATTCTGCGGGCTCATTTGCAGAAGATTTTCTAATAAATTTATTATTTCATAAAGATTTTAATAACAGTAATTATGCATTCATCAGAATGGAGATTTGTTTCAATGTCATTAAATTCAGCCTCGTAATTATGTGTGTGGTATTTTTGCACAGAGTACAAACCGAGTGCAATTGCTTTCTGAATGTGTCCCAGCACTTGGCGACACGGGAGGAATTTACATCTTTGCAGGATTTTCGTCTCCAGCTCGTGGCGTGTTCAGTATACCAAGGGGAAAAAAAAAAAATCAGGACAGGAGGAAATTTTCTTCTCTGAGCATGGAGGATTTGAGCCTTGAGAATTACAGCAGGTTTCTATTTCCAGCAGCAGCAAATGATCTCCTTAAAGCAAGATCACAATCTGGACTGCTTCTTTTTTTTTTTTTTTTTTTTTCTTTTTGGACACAATCATGTTTTTAGGCATCCTGAGATCAACACAAACAGGTTGGTTTTTGAAGTTGTGCTGTTGGCAAAGCAGGCTGGGCTAGATGGACTGCGATTCTGATAGGACATGCCCTTGGCACTGTGAACATGGCCCTGGGAGAGCCAGGCGGCTGCCGCTTGCTGGGTCCCTCTGCTTGATGGACACAGCTCAACAAGCTTCATCAACATCTTTGGTTTTGGTTCAGAATATCAGAGACCACTAATGCTTAATGCCAGTAATACAAGACTCTACACAAAATGCTTATTTTAAGCGCTGAGGGTAGGTGTAAGCATATACTCCCTAACTGAGAAGTGAAACAAGGATCTTTTTTTTTTTTTTTTTTTTTTCCCCAGGATGAGCCCAGCTGGCCATAGATGTCTGATAGATCTCTAAAGCTCATCTTGAGCCATGGCAGTGTATCCTGTGTATCTCACTACTTAATTTCCATATTAAAAAAAATAAATAAATCACAGGCAACTTGATCAAATCCCTCATATCAGCCTGTATCTTGTGTATCTGAAGGACAACGCCGGGTTTAGTATTCACCGTGTAACACTCTCCATTGATTCCCCGGTCCCCAGCCTTCAGCATTTACATTTTCTTTGACACTGGGGTCCGTAACCACCTCTCCTGTGCTGTAACACGTATTCTGGTCGTGTCCAACACTTCCTGCTGCTGCTTCTGAAAAACTTTGACGTTCAGAACCTGCATCTCCGCTGATGCAGCCGGAGCCACCCGTGTCGCCTCCCCACCTTCCTGCCCTTCCTATTGCCCCTAAAATTGAGCTGATAAAGGCCCCTGTTACCTTCCTTATCTCTTTTCCCCTGGCTGTTTCTCTGGCATCTTCTACCCCTACCCTCAGGGATGACCCTTCCCACCCTGCCTGCCCTCACACGAGGATACCTTGGGACCACAGCTCCCCAGAGGACCCCCTGCCCCTTCCCGGTTAACGTGGGCGGGGGGCACAGCTGGGTTTATCCAATTTAACAGAGTGGTTCTGGGTGGTTGGGGTCGAGCTCCGACAGCTCACACCAGCTGAGGCTGTGGCTTTGTTTTCTATGTGTTTATCCCCTTTGGAAAGGGTGCTTTCCCCAGTTTGGGGCATGGGGTGTGCTGAGATGCCCTTAACCTGTCGTCATTTCTCACTGTCATCTCATAACAAAGAGATAAATATGGAGAAGCAGGATACAGGGTAACCTACTGGATGGCTGAAAGCTAATAAACCCTCCTGTTACCTTGAATTTAACGACAGTTCATAAGAGCCTCGACAGCATCACCCCCCTGTTTTAATTCTGCTTTGCTGCTAGAGAGGCAAGACTGAGTGCCCAGCGTTGCTTCCCATGCTGATCCCATCAGGATGGAGTCCTAATGGGTAGGATCAAGGCCAAATCCCATTTAAAAAAAAAAAAAAAGGCAGGAGTAAATCAAAAGTTAAAGGGAAACTGTCAGCTCAGATTTGGCTGGAAGTTGTTACTCTTATAGAGATAAAATCCAGCACTAATAGAGATGTTTTAGTGATTTTTAAAGAAGGTAATTTTGCGGTAGTACTTGAAGGCACAGACATGATATTGACAATAAAAATTAATTAAGTGACTTTTTGTGGGTTTGTAGTTTTTCCATCTGACAGGAGTAGAGAAAAATCTCAGAGTATTAGCAACGTGAAGGAAATTGGCTTTTCAAGGTGCGTATGCTGTCGCTACAGCGAAGGATTCTCAAAATTAGGAAAGGTTGTTTTGTCATCTTGATGGTCCAGCTCGAAAACGTTTCCTGTAGCAGAGTGTTAGTGTCCAAGGTAAAGCGATCTGTGCCTGGTACAGGATTCTGGAAGTTGACACAAGGAAAAAAGAAAGAATTAATTTTCCACCTGTGATGGCATCAGCCCTGAGGGGGTTCCAGCCTGTTGTCACTGTCTTAGCTAAATTGGGTATGTGGAAATGGAGAAATGACTTGTCTCCTTCAAGCTCTGCGGAGGATGCCCAGCTCGGCTGGAGCTCGGTGAGAGCTGTGATGCCGTGCGAGGGGCTGGATGGGGGTGCGGGGCTGCGGAGCAGGGGGGGCTCCACTCCTTTGAAAGGCAGCTTTAAGTATATTAATTTTTTTGTGTGATCTGCTATACTGTGAAGGGCATTAAATCCGTGAAGAAATGAAAGATATTGCAATACAGTTTTTTTTCCCCCACCTGTGATAAATGTGCTTTTCTAGAGAAGCAAATTGTTATTAAAAAAGCCTTCAAACCCCGTGCTGATTTTCCTCAGGAAGAATCTTCTTACATTCCAGGAGAAAATAAATACCTCTAAGCGCAGAAGCTCTGAGGGCCGAGGCTGATCCCTCTCCTGTAAAATGTCCTGCTTGAGACCAGCTGAGCTTCTGCTGCTCTCTTGAAGAGATCCATCTGTTGGTGAAATCCTAATTGCTAATTCAATTCTATGTCTCCGATTGTGATAACTGCACCTGTGTGAAATAAAGCCCGTGTTTGTTTGTGACCTGTGGATCTGTGCTGTTTAAGTTCATAAAGGCTCTTTCCCTGTTTCTCCTAACCCAGGGGTCGATCCCGGCTCAAAGCTCTCCTGGTCCCGGTGGAAATGCCCGATGGGGAGCCCTTGCCTGGCAGCTGGGACAGAGCAGGGGGGGCTCCTCTTATGGGCAACGGGGGCTCGTGGACCTCGTGGCCAGCGAGTAAGCTCCAGGGCAGCAGCCAGGTGGCTGAGGTTTAACATTCTGCCTTTTAACGATGGATGAAGCCCTAACAGCTCATCCCAAATATGAACCGCTCGGGGGGGGGGGGGGGGNGGGGTGGGGTGCTGGCTGATTTGTGGTCCTTCTCCGTGGCAATTTACTACATCCATCTCCAGGCAGTGTTTTATTTATACGTGTGGTTTTGTTTTCCCTTTCCCTGCTTTTCCAAATTGAATATTTTAGCAATAAATGCCTGCGTGCCTCCCTCTCCCCTCTCTCCGCTCTTCCTCGCTCTGCTCCCGAGCAGCCTGGAAAATTGCTCTGACAGTTGATCCTTATCTCCAGGGTGAATTTTAGATAGGATGCTCTTGGCTTCATGAAATAAAGTGGTGGTGGTGTTTGGTTTTTTTGTTTTTTTTTTTTTTTCTCGTGCCATTAGGTATCGTCGAGCTGGTAAAACTAGCAAACTCTTCTGCTTTGTCTTTCCTACTGATTTTGTAAAGCACGTTAAATCTTATCACTGAAATTATTATGAATGTGGCGCAAATTAAAAATAATGAGGAAGAGTTTAAACACGCAGCGAGGAGAAAGCATGATCTTTCTTGGTTGAACTGTTTGTTCCCTTTGTGAATCTCTGTCATATTTGTTNTTTTTGAAATTTTGTTATTTTTTTTGACTGAACTTTTTAGGGGTTTTTTGTGTTTTTTTTTTTTTTTTTTTTTTTTTTCAATTTATTTATTTAATGCACTTCACAAAGACAAATGAAAAATGCCAGTGATTTAATGAAATAAATCCACGCTGAGGTTTTGGCTGCTTTACCTCTCCGCTTTGTGTTAGACGTGGTACCCTGAAAGTTTCTCAGTTTTGCTGAGGGGTGAGATGGAGCCCGGGCATGGCCCTCGTTAGGCTGCAGAGTGACCTGGGGAAGGCTGGAAACGCACCCCTGGCTTCGGAGAGGGGGGTCCTCAAAGCCAGTGAGTGGCAATGAAGTACGTTTCCAGACCCTCCCTTTTTTCTTTCATCCCAACCCATGTCTGAAAACCAAATTGTTATATTGATTGCTGCTATTCAACTTAATAAGATGTTTCGTTTTGGAGAGTGTTTCAATGGGGAAAAGTCAAGTTACTATGAATTCCTCAGCCATACTCCTTGTGTGATGCTTCTCCCCATGGTCTATGTCTGCAGGGGCAATTCCTTACTTTGCTTAGGGGTGGTGTCCTGGGTTGAGAGGCCCAGGGCTACCTTTTATTCTAACGCTGGGAAAATTGCACTTTTAGAAGACTCTGAATTCCTGAAAATACTGACTTTATGGCCAGTCAGGCTCTGTGAGATTCAAGGTCTCAGTGTTTTCAAGTCTTTGCCAGGTGCAGGGACGAGGAGGAGCAAGGCCTGAGCGTTTGACCCAAGCTGCCAACAGGGTTATTTCACACTGTGAATATCACATTCAACATAAACTAGAAAAGTTTGCTGCGTAGCTGGCTCTCCATTGATGGTGGCAGCTCCAGACAACCCCTGAGGTCTTCCTTTCCCCCCAAAGCCATTGCCCTTGCAGTGTCTGACATTGGCTGTCCCTGCTGGGAGGGCACAGCTTCTGCTGAGGGTATGATTCTTGTAAATCTTATATCAGTGTTGGGATTAATACTGGTTCTTTGGTTATTATTGCTAATTATTTAATCTTATTCTATTAAATCTATTTACATTTCAACCCCTGTGTTTCTTAGCGTTCCCCAATACCCCTTTCTTGGATGGGGAGGGGGGTGATGATTCCATCATGGGGTGATGAAATAATTGTTTGAACGACAACAAATTGTTATAGAATCATAGAATGGTTAGAGTTGGAAGGGATCTTGAAGATCATCGAGTTCCAACCCCCCTGCCATGGGCAGGGACACCTCCTACTAGGGTAGGTTGCTCAAAGTCCCATCAAGCCTGGCCTTAAATACTTCCAGGGATGGGGCAGCCACAACTTCTCTGGACAACCTCAGTGGGTTTTCTCAAAAAAAAAACAAACAAACAACTATGGGTTTTCTCAAACCATAACAGGTGGCTAAATCTGTGTTGATCTTGGTTGACTGATGGGTGATGTGTCCCCATCAGGGATACATACAGGGGGTGCTCCTCTGTTGGGAGCACTTTCTCATGGTCCATGGTGTTCCCTTGGTGGGTGATACTGGTCCCAGCAATGCCTTACAGGCAGCTTTTAAGGAAAGTCTCTGTCTGCTTAGTGAATTACCTGGGATACTTATCTCAGGGATGGGGCACATTCAGGCTAAATGACAGCCTGTCACTGCACAGAACAAAATACTCTTATAAGCTACAGCAATTTTAAAAATAGAAACCAGGGAGAAAATGGACTTGAAGGCACATAGCACTCAGACAGATGGGAATTGGTCTTAATGGGCCTTGAGCTGTGCTGGGGATGGAGGGCTGGGGCGCAGAAGCTGCAGGTGGGAGCAAAGTTACCATCTCCCCTTATCCAATTTATTTTTATTCCTGATTTGGACAAAGAACTCCCTCAGACTTGAACTTTTCCTTCTCTGGCTGGTGGTGGCTGGGTCGGATGGGATGGTGGAATCGACCAGAGAAACGCGGCTGCTCTGGAGGACTTGCTTTATTTGGCAGAAAAAGTGCATTACGTGAAATCTGTTGGTTCCAGATTAGGTAATATCTGATTTTGAAAATTAATCTGTGGCCTGGCTCCCGAGTTTAGCAGATGAACATTTGCTGTAAGCCTAGAAAAGACGGAGATGGGATTTTTATCTGCTCCCGCACACTCTTTGCTCTCAGTCCTGCGAGCTTTCCAGGTGAGACACCCTCCCCAGCAGCCCTTGCTCGTACCCAGGGACCATCCAGATAACCCCCCCCTGGCATGGGACCCCCTGTGGGTGCCATGGTCTCCCCGCTGCTTTCTGCAGCTCAGGGATGGGTCAGATCTCCAGCACTGACTGAGCAGGGTCTGCCTGCACCCTGTGCTCGGGTGGGGAGGAGATCTTTGGAGCCTCTCAAACTTCTCAAGTTTATGGTCAAGATGGCCAAAAAAAAGAAAAAAAAAAAAAAAAAGCTGTTTGCTGTCTTGGTCTTTTTTTCCTTCCCCACCTCCCTCCCAGTGCTCCCATAAATTAAGTGAAATTGGCCCAATTAGGCTCTGTTTTCCTTAACAGTTGGCAAAGTGTAGTATAGAACCATAGAGTGGTTTGGGTTGGAAGGGATCATGGTACGTGCTATGAGAGCTAAATCCATCAGCAGATGCAGGATCCACCAAGCACTTCACCTTTTTTTTAGTTTTTTTTTTTTTTTGAAGGCATTCTGCTCATCTTAATATCAGGCATCACAGAGAGAAGAAAGAGAAGAAAAATATTTGGAAGACATTGACTGGGGTTTTATTGCCCTATAAAATATTCCCTGTCATAGAAATCAGGACATAACTCAGCAGAATTTGTGTGTAGGGTATAAATCCTTCACCATGAGGACTGTCCTGAGCAGATGCACCTGGGAATCTGTCCAGCAAGTTCTTGACTTCAACTGGAGCTTCTAACTGCCAGCGTATTACTAAAAATATACATAGAAATAAATACATATATATAAAAATATACAAAAGAGCTGGCTTTTTTTGGCTGGAGTGAGTTTGTCAGCAAAATCGCAGAGTTTGCCTTTACCTTTGGGTTTTGCTTGTTGTCTTTCAGAGATGAACACAAAATCTACCCGTAAATAACCAACTCAACATTTTCTTTCACAGCTTTGAATAGAGAGATGCTGCCAGTAGTCTTAACAGACCAAGACAGTGAAGTGGCTTCTCCTGCAAAAGAAAACCCTGCCCACTTTTAACAGGGATTAATCCCTCCCTGCCAGGATTGCTGAGTTTTCAACCTGTTGGAGAACTGGATCGCTTCTCCTGGTTGGAGAGTCCCAGTTGATCAGGAGAATGATGCATGTTATTTCTGGCGATTTATTATGCCCTCTCTTGGTTTGGGTTGGATGGATGTGCAAGTACTGCCAATGGCTTTGATGTAGTGGGAGATGGAAGGAGTTATGGAGAAATCTGGTTTCTGCACTGGCTCATCTTTTTGCCTTGAGTAGCTTTGGGCATGAGCCAGAGGGGTGATGGATGGAGGCGGCGTGGTGAGTCCTAACCCCAACCTACAGGAGGAGGATTAGTCCCTTTTTCTTGGCAGCACGAAGGGAATCTATGACATCTTTAACTCCTCTGTAAGAAGCCTTATCCCCAGAGTGTCAGAAGTGAAAAACCTTGCTTTGGAGCTTTAGAAATGCAGGTGGTTGTTGCTGGAACTCCGTTAGGACCAGCTCACTGATGTCAGTTTGAGCTGCTGAGCGCTTAAATCCACTGTGAAAATCCAGCCCGTGGGGATTTTGGATATTGCTGGGATGGATCCTAGCAGGAGCCTGACATGTTCTAGCATTAATTTTTTTTTTTTTTTTTAATTTGTGTTAAAATTAACTTCTCAGGTTAATTAGTTGATTTCCTCCCCCCCCCCTCCTGTTTCCCACTTGGCACTTTATCGTTATGTTATCTCCAAATGAGTTTGTAAATTCACACCTTGTTGACAGGAACATTATTCTGGGGAGCAGCGACGGCAGCTTTGCTGGTAAACGTGTTGAACCAACAGCATGCAGGAGGTCCTGGTGAGACAGGAGGAGAAAGTAACAAATAGAGCTGTCGAAATCAAAGGAGAAATGCCATCAGATGTTTTATTTAAGACGCGATCACACGCTTCAGCTTTTGGGGACTGGCTTTNGTTGTTTTGGTTTTTTTTTTTTTTTTTTTTTTTCCTAAAAAAGCCCCTGCCCAGTCAGACAAGACCCCTACTTAAAACTCCAGATTTTTAAAAAATCTTGCAGACGTAAGCCTGCCCCAAAGGCTCAAACCTCGAAAACATTGTGAAGTTATAAGACAGTTATTTTAACAGAAGTGCGGGTTCTCACAGTAACTCACGGCTACAGAAACTGGGACTGTGATACAGGCATACCTGTGCAGTTTCATCAGCAGGAACTGAAAAAAAAAGCTCTAAAGAAGCTGTAAGACATGCAGGATATTTCTCAAGACGTTTTTCCAGTACAGGAAGGAGTCTAAACTTGAAAAAAATAAAAAAGTATGTTCATAGGTAATTTTAAAATTTTCATTGAGTAGATGTTTTTGGTTTTTTTTTGGGTTGGTTTGTTTTTTTTTCACACTGCTTTCGATGCAGAGGACTTCTCAACGTCCTCTTGTGTTCAGTTCACTAAACCCAGCGCTTCGCCTGGGCGTCCTGGCATCCCGAGCGCTTGATCCTCTTCAAGTATTTGACATCCTCTGAGTGCATTAATTCCTCTCTGGCGTTATGATGATAAGGTATTGATGAGAAAACTTGGAAGATTAAGACTTGGAACGGAGTAAGAGTGGGACTAACCTTAATTAATGCGTGTTACTCTTTCCTGTGTGACAGTCTATCTGCTCTTAATTAATGTTGTTCAGAGTACATTATAGATAGGTGATTAGAGACTTATTTAAAAAAGCAGCGGTGAGCAGCTGTCACCATCCTACAAAAGGAATACTTAGATGGCAAGAGAAAAAAGGTACCAATGCAGCCAAGTCCTCTGCACCGCGGGACCCCGGTGAGATGACTTCTGGCTGTAGGTGACCTCTCTGCCTCCGAATTAACTGTGAACTGAACCGAGCAGCCTAGTGAATCTTCCTCCATTTTGCCAGTTTTTATTGACTCCTGTAATTGTCCTAATGAGACACTGCATTTCAGTTGTCTAGTCTCTCCCACCCACTATTTTTTTCTGAATGTCTCTTTTTCAGATGGGCTGTTCTCATTCGCACTCCTTTACCTGAACGGTTTTGAAACGACAGTTCTTCTATATCTTTTTTAAAATGTTCTCCTGGGAATTATGCTTCAAACAGGGAAATTGTATGTTTCATTATCAAAAAGGTTTCAGGCTTTATCGGAGCCTTTTTGTTATAGTTGTCATGGAGGTTTTTATTATTATTGTTAAATTGAATAATGGGGAAGAACCTGTTCTTAAGTCTTTGTACAAGAACTAAAATTTAAATCCAGAGAAGCCTGCTCTGTTTGTAAAAGTGACTTTTTAAGGTTAACTGCATTTAGTTACAACGGCTGGAAGTTCAGCTTTGTTGCTTTATCTGAATTAGATAGCACGGGCTTCTGCAGCTGTAATAAGGCAGGGTGGAATCCAACCTGTAAGTGTGGATGGAATACCTGGCAGTGATTTTTCAGGGACTTCTTGGTAATTCTTCTTCGTATTTCTTCTTGGTAATCAGAAGAAACCCTCTTAGGGGCTGCTGCAGGACCCTAGCAGGGATGCAGTCCTTTTGGTAGTGGCGTGGCAGGAGATGCTTCAAAAGGACCTGGAGGTGGATCTTTGTAGTGAGTAGAAAGCACGTCCCTTTGGGTGGGGAGCAAGGTGCTCTGCTGGAGGAGCACGTGGGACCCGTCACCCTCTTTGTGGTCCTTACCAGGGACAGGCTGAGCTGTTTCTGGCACTGCACCTTCTCCTAAACTGCAGGAGGTCGGTGGTTTGAGCCAAATAAACCATGGACCGCTCTGGCTTTACTTGCTCAATACAGGCAGCGCAGCTGCTGGAGCATCCTCAGCTGCAGGTCACTGGTGGTGGCTCCAGTGTCACCTCTGTGGAAGTGTCCTCTGCACCAGCAGCTCAGTTGGAGTACCACGAGGCTGGAAAAAAAATCACTATACTGGAGACGGGATGCTAATTATTATTCTGCATGAGCTCAGTATTATTCACAGCCATCAAACATCCCCGGGACAGCAGCAGCTCCTGATTTCTTGGGGCTGGGACGGAATCTGAATAAGCAATAGAGAGATTAAAAGCTTGGATCCGAGTGAGCTCTTGCAGCTGGGAGTCACCACAGCAAGAAAAGTCGAGGCAGCGGAGTGTAACCTTTGTGAAATGTGGGTCAAATTCAGCAAATAGATTTGAAATAGTTCTGTCTACAAAAAAAAATATAAATAAATAGAGGGATAGTTTGAAAACATCAAAAAACTCCCTTCATTTCAGCATATTCAGGCTACCCCAGAGTTCAGGGAGCTCCCAGTTCAGAGAAAGCATGAAATGTAAATACTTTATGTAATGCTTACTGTGACCATCATCCTTATTAAGCCTGTGAAATGCACCATTTTTTCCTTCGGATGCTGAAATTTGTTGACAATCAGGAATAAGAAGAGTCCCCCTGGACTGTCTTGGTGTTACGCCGCGGGAGCTTGCCTTGTAATTACCACAGCAAGGCAAATTGCAGGAGGCATCTTTAAACCAGCGAGTTTAGAGACTGACCTTTTTTAAAAGGCTTTGATGAAAGATGTGAAAAAACTGCGGTTCATTATGATGCTTCTAATTTCCTGACGTTAAAATAGGAAATACTTCCTCAATGTGCATCTTTGCAAATAAATAATTATTGTCAACTGTCCTAGTTTATCAAAGGTCCCTCAGCTCTGTGCATGCCAATGAACTTAACTGTTGAGTTTATAAGTCAGTGCCAATATATCCTCTGCAAAAGGGAAGGATTTCATTCCGTGTATACATCGTTGTCGAACAACTCATTACTGCGGCATAAATGCCTGAATGGGTTTGGTCTAAAGGTGCCTAAATATGTTTAAATGGATTTAAAATTGGGACCATTAAAAAAACTACAGAAATCCCCTAGGAACATTTTGGGGTAAAATTAAATTCAGGACGCGCATAAAATAAAAAAAAAAAATTATACACGTATATATATGATTATATATGATTTCAGCATTGTTATTATTTGTTTTTTTATCTAAAGTCATAAGAAAGCACAAAAATAATTCTCAAAGCAATTTCGAAGACCGTCAGGAAGGTAAACAGAAGCGTCTGACTGTTGTTTACTCTCCAGAAAAACAGGCATCTTGTTTATTTGTCCGTGGGTGGGGTGGTTTGGAGTGTGTATGTGGGTGTGGGTGGGGGGGGGTCTCATCAGCTTGAAAGCCCCCAACCCAACCCCGTTCTTCAGAGCTTTGTTTGAAGACACAACGAGACAGTCCCCGCTCCAAGGAATTTACCGTTTAAGCAGAAAAAAACCCAACCACCAAAGGGCTTGGAGGAAAGATGTATTATCTCCCTCTTGCAGATGGCAAACTGAGAGGCAGAACAGATTAAGAGAATTGCCTCTGATCTGATGGTCTGTGATGATGTGTGCGAGCTGTGCAGTCAACTGCCAGAGTCCCCACGAGAGCCACGGCCACCAAGTCAGCCCAGCCCACGGGGGGAAAAAAAAAAAGAGCTTTCTCCAATGGGACCCAATTTCTCTTCCTTTTTCCTCACTTGCAGGGCTCAAAATCCAAGCCCTTGTTTTTCCTTGGCATCCCTCATGCCGCTCGTAGCGTCTCCAAGGGCGAAGTTTTCCCTTTGGAGGCATCCTGGGCTGTGGCAGCCGCTTGGTTTTCCCTCCACCCGGAGATGTGGTGGTGTAGGGTGGATGTGTTGACAGAAAGCCAGGTAATAAAGATTAATGGTGGGTGAAGAGGGTAGATCTCAAGCACCTGTGGCTGTTTACTTGATATAATTGGGTATAAAAATGAAAGGCTGAGAACACGGGCATGGTAGGAAGGTACTGCTATTCCCTTTAGGAAAGAAAAAAGGGGAGGAAAAGAAGCCATACCGCAGAGCAGCAATGCAGTGTGTCGGAAGGGGGAGCCGGGTAAAGCAGGTGGGAATTGGGGATGAATCGAGGCGACAGGGACACAGGTGGGATCAATCAGGAGGCAAACGAGGCAGCTGATAAATGGGAGAGGAGGTGGCTGTGGGGGAGGAGAGTGGTGGGAGAGGACGGGCAGGAGGGACGCCAGGAGCAGCACCAGAGGAAGGAGCGTGTTCTCATCAGGTGAGCCAAAATTCCCAGCGATTTGTGGTTGCAAGATGAGTGTTAGAGTTCTGTGATGTGCTGCTTTTATAGGGTATGCTCTTGGAAAGGAGTATCAGAAGGCGATCTCAGTGGAAAGGGCCCTTTAGCTTTCTTCCCCAGGGGTGCTCCCAGTGCCCTTAAAAGAAAAGGTTGAAAGTTCCCAGAAGAAATCCCTCTCTTTCCATGGAGTATCTGAGACCCCAATCTCTCCCTGGTAATTCCTGCCATCTTTTGTCCCGTAAGACCCTGTGAATCCGTGTGTTAAACAGCCTCCTGGATGGGCAGAACTCTCTCTCCTAGCGGTGTGCACTTTTGCTGGGAGCTCGTGCTGCGCCTCGAGAGCTGGGTGGAAGTTTTGGCACGGATGAGGTTGAGTTAGCAAGGGAAATCCCCTCCTTTGCATCAGAAATTTGGGTTCTGGTTCTTTTTTTAGCAGAGCAGGAAGCGTATCACATGCACCTTAGGGAAGGGCTTCATGTGAGAGGGAGGAAAGGAGCCCTTTGGAGCTCATGCTCTGAATTTTCTACAAAAAATGACTTTCAATGCAGTTTTTGTAATGCATGGCTTTATTTATCTTTAAAAAAGCTGCATTATTAAATTTGGTTTTGTCTGTGCAAACAAACATGAATTATTTTGCTAGCTCAGGTGTCTTCTCAGTCACCCGTAAATAAGAGAACGGCTCAAGAGGACAATTGATCAGAAATGATGCATCGGGTTGTTCCCTACGAGGAGGCTGTTGAATGCAGAGCTCTGTCAGGCTGGGAATGTCTCACTCATCCACAGAAAGCTTTTCTCCTTCAAAACTGCATTCCATAATCATATCTTTGTTTTCAGCCAATGATGCAATAATTCAGATAAATCTGCCCTCATGGAGGAAAAAATAGAAATGAATTGTTTGTGACGAGTAATGACTTTCCAGCCTTTTCGGAGGGGAGATGTGAACAGGTCTGACAGCTGGGTCTGGGGTTCTCCCTGATGAATAAGGGTCTGTCCGGTGGGTGCTGTTCTGGGCAGATGAGATCTGAGAGCACTCACGGTGAAGGGAGATGATCCCGGAGAGGACCATCTGGGATGCTCTTGTCCTTTGGCTGTGGCTGGGCTGGTGGGGAGACCTCTCGGGAGGTGGCTCAGGGGCTGAGCTGCTCCCCATGGAGAAGGCGCTGGGCTGCAGAAGCTCTGCTGGGTGAGGACTGGGCTTTTATCCTTTCCCAGCTTCTGGGGTGCTTGTTCAGCTGGAAATCAGATGGATGGTTTCTTGCATGAGCCACAGCCAAGGGGCAGCAAGGGAAGGAGGGGTCTTGCATCCTCTGTTTGGGGGAGTTTCTACCTTCAAAGTGAATTTGATTCAAATTTTGTTGAAAAGTGGTTCTGTTTGCTTGGGAAATGGTACCAGGTTATTGTTTTCCAGAATGTTCTTGGTTGTTTTTAGGGTTTCTTTTAATGAATGCAGGGAATGGGCTTGGGATTGCCCGTGCCAGCCAGTGTCAGTTGGGTTCACGTTGGGTTGGTGGCTTTTGAAGATGGCAAGAGACCGCAGGATGCCCTGGCGTCTGTGCGCTTCTGCCAGCCAAATTTTGGGCTTGACGGCCCTGAGAAAGGCCTCAGAGGTATATTCCCTTTATCAGTAAATTACCTAGGTACTGTTGCAGATGGGTTTCACCCAGAAAGGATGGATTTCCAGGCTGGTCTGTAATAGCTGCAGCCCCGGCGGTGCCGGACCAGTGGGTGTTGTCGCCTCCTTGTCTACGTCAACTGGTTTTCGCTCCCTGCTGTTGGAGCTGGCGTTGTCTGAGGGTGCCGGGGGCTGGGAATTAGGAGCATCGGGCAAATTTTGACGAGATGAAGTATGCAGTTTTAAGTAGATTATGACATGTTGGCTGTACAGCTGAAGCCTGTAATAAATGGGCCCAACTTATTCCAGTTCAGGGAGCGACCGCAGCCGTGTTCCCCTTCAGAGAGCCCAGCATCAGTGCCAGTTAACCTACATGTTACTGGTGTTAGGGCAGATGCGCTGAAATTAATTTGATCTGTTTGACCTACATAGTTACACAGGGTGGAAATAATAAGAAATAAACAAGAAGATGAGACCGCATTAGAGCAAATCCTATTTTTGTCCTAATTTTTTTTTTCTGCCTAGTGAATACTAATGTACAAATCAAAGGAATATACTTAAAAGTGTTTTAAATAACCATCCTTGTTAGAGGATGGTGAGAAGGGAAAGGCTTGTCATTATGCAGTACAAAAGATGGGGGTGATTTTTCCTGTGCAGGAGGGAAAAAAAAAAAAAAAGAAAAAGGAGCAAAAGGCTACAGGAGACTCCTCTTTCGTGAAAAAGGGAGCCAGCCCTTCTGGAGGCTGCTCCAGACCCGGAGCAGTTACAGACCCGCACAGCAGAAAAATGCACCTCAAGCTGGTTTTCAGTTGGCACTGAAGGATGTGGTTACCGAACCTGAAGCTGTATTTTAAAACAGTGTGAAAGAGAAATAATTACCGAGGTAACAGGGCATGCTTAAAAACCCGAGATGATTTGCAGTGCAGGTGGGTGTGTGTTTGCAGCCCTGGTGTTTATTTCTTCCTATGTGTCGAGGGGGGTTCGTGGGCAGGGAGCTGGGAAGGTCCCCTCCTGCCACGGGGGGGCTGGCAGGGTGGTGGCCTGGGGGTCCTGCTGGGTGGCCCCAGGGGAGATGCTGTGGAGGGAGGTGGATGTTTAGCAGCGTTTTGCTGGGTTTAGAGGTAAATTTGGAAAAATCAGGGAAACAAAGGCAAATTCAGCGGGCTGTGTGCCGTCTTGCATGCAGACATGCACGCCTGCCCAGGGAGGAACATGCTCTTACCAGTCGAGGTGGGGAAGAAGGAATGTGTCTGGGGACAGCCTGGATGCTTTGTGGGCGTTTGGGATGTCCCCAACCATGTGCTGGCGTGGGAACCAGGCTCTGCTTGCCTGAGGACACATGAGAGATGAGGAGGAGAAACAGTCTCCCTGCTCTAGATGGGAGCAAAGAGAAGGAGAACAACCTAAAAGACTGGGATTGATTTGTCCCCACTGAAACAACCAAACCCGTGAGGATTTTGCTGGTGTGGGTGGCTTTTGCTGTAAAGTTAAAACTGTAATCTTGAAGAAAGCAGGGAAAGAATTGCTGGAAAAACCCAGTCACAGCGAGTCTGAGGATCTTGCTGCGGAGGGGTTAATGATGCTTTTTGGATGATGTGTTCTGCCTGGGGTGCTGGGGCTGGAGAAACAAGCGGCTCGAATGCAGGAATAAAGAGTTCGAATGAAAGGGATATATTAAGTAAAAGAAATGGATCAGCAATGTCAGGACTTACAGATAATGGTAAGACAAAATCTTACACGCAATTAAGCTAATGAGCCTGGGGTGGACCTCTAACAAGAAAGGCAGTGGTGAGGGAGTCTCACCAAGGGCCAGGGAGCACCGAAGCTCCTGCTCAGGAGGTGTTATTGTGCGAAGCCTCCCAGGCTTAGGTGCCTGTAGCACCTGATTCACTGATTTTTCTCATTTCTAGGGAGGAAAAAGACTTCAAAACTCTAATTTCAGTGTTCCCAGCTTAGTTTACCTCTCAGGTCTCTGATGGTGGGACTGTGTTACAGTTCCCAGGCTGGGACGTGCGTATGAGCTCACCCCCTTGTAAAACCTCAGTGTCTTGTCCCCTCCCTGTTTCAGTGCTCAGATATCCCCATTTCTGTGCTCACTCCCTTCCTCAAGTGTCCTCTCCAGCCCTGGTGCCCACACTGGCTTTCCAGATCCCACAGCCATATGTCTGCCTCTTCTTTTCCTCTTTTTTTTTAAATTTTTTTTCCACCATCCTGTCTCCCCATCAGTCCATTGCAATAAGGGGAGATCACTGAAGGGTTCTCTCTTGAGGATATTCGTTTATCCACTTTGAAGAAGACTGCAGCTGGATGTTTTCTGAAGCCTTCAGGCTTTCCCAGCTCCACCAGAAGGCACTCCTCTTCATATACGGAGAACCTTGACAGCCAGATTTTGCAAATCTCTCAGGTTTCAAAGCTAACTGCACCAGTCTAAAATTACCCCATTAAATATCAATTATCATAAATCATCACAAGATGCTGTTCAGATTAAGTATGCTCCTACTGGGTCTTTCTGTCTGGAAAAATAACCAAGTGAGGAAATGTTAAAATGAAATGAGTTGGATATTCCAGGGTTGGGTTGGGTTTTTTTTGTGTTTGTTAGCTTGGTGTCTTGGCTGAGTTTATTAGGACTGTTTAGAATCCTAATAAGTTTTTCTTACGGTTTTTCTTAAGGTAAACTTTAGCTAAGAGCATTCCGTCAGATAACCTTAGACTGCTGCATGTTCTCAGGCACATCTCCCCTTGGGGGTGGAGGTAGCCCCTTCTGGGCGGGTGGGCTCAGACTAAGGGCACGTGCAGCTGCAAGGAATCAATTAATTCTGGCTCAGGTGATTAAGGCTCTGTGTGGAAGTCTCCTGCAGGACTGACTGCAGTTTGCTGTTGGTTAATTCTCTCTGGAAGTGGATTCAGCCTCCTTCAGCCTTGCTCTGAGTGTTTGGATGAAAGGCTGAACGGAGGCGATTTCATTTCTGAATGGACAGAATTAGGATTTGAGTTGTTGCCACGTGGGCAGGGTCTAGATGGTTTTACTGACTTCCAGATCACAGTAGAACTGCTGACGTGTGTGCGTTTTGAGCTGTGCAAAACAGTGCTGATGTCTTAAAATGTGAAAGAAACTTGCATCAAGAGGTGATGGAGAGCAAAGCAGGGAGACATTAGTCTTTTCTTTTTTCTTTGCTGGTGACTGCCTCACCCGCGTGTACCAGTAGAAACAATGATGAATACATGTGATGTTTTCCAACTAATTTCTGGGTCATTTCTCCAATTGCTTTTGAAAATGACTAAGCAGTATTTAATCTGTTTTTAGATGCTCAAATCGGGAATGATGCTTTCCCTGAAGCAAGGCTGGGCACGGATCCCAGGTTGTTGGACTTTTCAACTCGTGCTAAGGGCTGAAGTTCCAGTGCTGGCAGCGGAAAAGTGCTGCTGGATGCACATCCCGGGGAGCACCGGGATGCACAGCAGCTGTACTGTCTCCTATAGGTACCCTTTATATGACTGTTGTCTACCAGGTCTTATTCATAGCCTTGAAAAACTTCTTGCTGCCGTCCTTTATTTTTTTTTTTTTTTCCCCAGTCAGATGTTGTCACTGGGGAGGTGAGATATAGCAGATGATTCCTCCTTTATTTGTTCTTTAGGCTCTTTTACTGCAAAACGGGAAATGTGGTGATTTGCTTCCCCACCCCATCCCAGGTGCTTGGAAATCTAGTGATGAAAAGATGTACTTGGAGTCGGGGAAATTATTAGTTTTTACTCCTATCTGCATACACCTGTGGAGAGGACGACGATGCTCGTCGGTGCAAGTTGGAAGTCAGCAGTTCAGTGGAAGCACAGCTATTTTTCACTGGGAAGTGGTGTCAGATGTAATGCGTCCTCATAACTTAGATGATGTTGGCAAAGTACGGAGTTTGCACCCGAGCGGTGTGGTTGTCTGCTCAGAGAAGGTTGGTTGGTGTCTCCTTCCCCTGCCTGTCGATTACCAAAGGGTTAGAGAGCTCCTGGGACAGCGGTGGCTTCCCCGCTCACTTCCAAGCCCCCTGCTTTCCTCCTTTGCCTGGTGTTTAAATCCCGAGCGCCCCATCCAGCTGCGATGCTCTGGAAGCGTTAGGAACATCTGCCACTTTGGCAGCCTTCTCAGACAGTTGTGTCAGTGCTTTCTGAACAGCCCCGGGGGCTCGCAATGGCTGATTTCATCTATTGGGCGCTATTTTTCTTTCTGACTCATCTTTGAATCGCCTTGTGTCAGTGTGAATTGATTGTAAACCCTTGGTCGGTCCATATAAACAAATCTGTGCTTGTGGGGAAACTGGGCATCTACCTAAGGGAGAGGGATGCTGCTCACGCCCTGCCACGGGGATTTTTATTTCTTGCTGTTCCTTGGTTACAGATGTACATCCAATTAAAATTTCTAAGACAAATGTTACTCAGTGATTAAAAGCCACAACAAATATATGTATATGAACAAGAAACCCACGCAGTCGTTATTGTTAATGTGTTAATAACGCGGTGCCGCACGCTGCTGAACATCACAGCCACATCCTCCAAGCAGACTTCGGCGACAGGCAGTGGCGCTGTCTTGGCAGTGGCTGGGATGTAGGTTCAGACTTCAGACCCAGCGGTGAAAAGAAAGGGATGTGGGACCTCCTTGGCCTGAGTTGTGCCCTGCCTGGCTGAGGATTATGGTTTTATTTTGCATTAGTAATACATGCAGTAATACAAATACAGGCTGGGCAGAGAGTGGCTGGAGAGCAGCCCTGAGGAGAAGGACTGGGGAGTGCTCCTGGATGAGAGACTCCCCAGGAGCCGGCAGTGTGCGCTGGCAGCCCAGAAAGCCAACCCCAGCCTGGGCTGCAGCAAAAGCAGCGTGACCAGCAGGGACAGGGAGGGGATTCTGCCCCTCTGCTCTGCGCTCCTGAGACCCCACCTGGAGTCCTGTGTCCAGCTCTAGAATCCTCAACAGAGAAAGGACATAGAACTGTTGGAACGGGTCCAGCATTGGGACACCAAGATGCTCAGAGGGCTGGAGCCCCTCTGCTGTGAGGACAGGCTGAGGGAGCTGGGGCTGTTCAGCCTGGAGAAGAGAAGGCTCCGGGGAGACCTTGGAGCAGCCTTCCAGGATCTGAAGGGAGCTCCAGGAGAGCTGGAGAGGGACTCTTGGTCAGGGAGGGGAGGGACAGGACAAGGGGTAATGGTTTTAAACTGGAAGAGGGGAGATTTAGATTGGATATTAGGAAGAAATTCTTTCCTGTGAGGGTGGTGAGGCACTGGAAGAGGTTGCCCCGAGAAGCTGTGTCTGCCCCATCCCTGGAGGGGTTCAAGGCCAGGCTGGATGGGGCTTGGAGCAACCTGGGGTGGTGGGAGGTGTCCCTGCCCAGGGCAGGGGGGTTGGAACTTGATGGTCTTCAAGGTCCCTTCCAACTCTAACCATTCTATGATTAGTAGTTTGCTGTCACTCTGCAGCAAAGAACGCCCCATCCCTGGAGGTGTCCAAGGCTGGGTTTGATGGGACTTTGGGCAACCTGGTCTGGTGGGAGATGGTGGGTGGCACAGGATGATCTTTAAGATCCCTTCCAACTCAAACCATTCTGTAGTTCTATAAAGCTGCCGTGTTGGCTGAGGTGGAGGTGATTTTGCCCCCAGTGCCATGTGTTTGTACTGGTAGCTGGAAGGATGCTGGTGACACCCCAGTGCTTCGGTTCCTGCTGAGAGGTGCTCCACAGCATTGGGGCTGTGTCTCCATGGTCTCCCCTCACCAGCAGACTGGAGGTTGGCAACACCTTGGGAGAGGACGCAGCCAGGACAGTGGACCCATGCTGACCGAAGGGGTATTCCATATCAGCTGGTGTTTGCTTAGCAGTAAAAGCTGAGAGCAAGGAGGAGGAGGGGTGGGCATTTGTTATTAAAACACCTTCTGGAGCAACGGTTAGGTGCACTGGAGCCCTGCTTCCAGGGAAGTGGCTGGACATCACCTGGTGGGAAGTAGTGAATAACTCTTGTTTGCTTTTGTGCACAGCCTTTGCTTTTTCTTCATTAAACTGCCTTCATCTTGACCCACAAGATGGGTTCTTTTTATTATTCCACCTTATTTTCTTCCTCCTCCTCTCCTCCCCCCACAAATCTTGATGAGGAGAGAGGTGATAGAACAGTTTGGTGACCTCCTGGTGTCCAGCTGGGGCCAACCCACCCCACCTGCCTGTAGCAAATCTGCCTTGGAGATGAAGAAAGAGGTCAGATGTTCCTCACTTTGGACCTGCATCACTGCCTCTGCTCCGAGCAGCCTTTAAGCCAGGAAGGGAGGGGTAAGCAGCTGATGAATTAAGTCTAGGGTTGCGTTTGTACTTGACTGAAGCCAGTGTGTCTGTTGGGATGAAGGGTCTGCTGCAGACGATGCTGAAACCAGTAAAGGGCAGGCTGGGCTCTGACTCACGTGCTGCTCCTCGGTTTGAGGAACAAAACGCAGGAGCCCACGCTCTTTGAATTGCAGAGTTGCAATTTTTTATTTATTTTTTTTTTCTGATAAACACCCATTCTCTTGGGTGACGATTCAGCTCTCCGGTGTGCGCTGGGTGCAAATTACAGCACCCTTCCATTAACTGCAGGTATAAGTGGGAAAGAAAATATCACAGGCAAAGGAGCTGAACGAAAGGAGGGCACATTTGCATCTGTGTCACTTCTCTAAGATCTTTAATGAGAGGCAGTAGTTCATAATGGTTTGAGCAAGTTTGAAGTGAGGAAGCTCCTTTCATCTCTGCCAATCACGTAGTGATTGCTTAGTTCATTGATCAGTCATTTCAGTACCTCTTATCTTCTGGAGGTGAGAATTCAGGACAAAAAAAATGAATCCTTGATCCCACAAGGGCACCGTTTCAGGCTCAGGTGGATTCAAACTAGAGCTGGGAGGTTTGTGAGCAGGTCGCCCTTCTGCTTTAATGATCTTTGATGTGTGTTAGAGTGGTTTGTGTTTTGTTGTGTTTTTCTTTTTTCCTGCTTTGCACAGGAATTTAAATAATCCTATCGGCTCTCACTCTGGGGCTTCTGGAGGTGGACTGAAGTTGCCCATTCTTGCTGTGGAGGGTGGGGGTGCAGGTGTTGGCAGGAGAATCCTGGTGCCATCACATCATCCCTCTGAGGAACAGCCGTCTGCTCCCGGGGGCAGCATAGATGGAGCATTTCTCCTGCCCTCCTCCTGGGAAACAATTTTGCTTTATTTTTATTTCCTTTCTCCAAGACAGGGCTTACAGCTCAGCTTGTGCTTGGATCATTTCACGCTCAAGCATCTTTTCTTTTCAAAGACATAACTTTTATGAACTTCTTCTGTGGGTGCTACAGGGCATCACAGCTAAGTTATCTTCTTTCCCGGCACACATGGGGAACCAGAGCTCAGCCAGTTTTGTGATGCATCCCTGGTTTTGTTTTCTTTTCTTTTTTTTTTTTTTATTTTTCCCCCCCCTATATCTTGTGAGATTTATGTCAAAAGACTTATTTGCTGAAATCTGCTGCATTACAAGCTTTATGCTGCTCAACAGGTCAGCCCAGATAAGTGTAATATCTCCTGAAACTCTGTTCCTTCTTCCCTTAATCTTTGCAGTCCTGTATTTCACAAAACCTGACATTTCTGTGTGGGTGAATCCATTTCTGGAAGTTAATACTCTTGTTTAATACGTAGGGGCGCGGATTTCTGATGGCTGACACGATGCCACAGAAACACAACCCGGGTGCCTTTTGCATCGCGTTTCAACCAACCTATAGGAGTGTTGGGTTTCACAGCCGCGGAAGATTAAGGCCTGTCTCCATAATACCCTTTAATTCTTTCTTATGATCAAGCACACGCCACTGATGTTATACAGATGCTGACTAATTTGCAATATTGTCTGAGGGAGAGACAAGTCGCAGAACATGATCTGGGAGCATTCATCAGTGTATACACACTGATTTTATTTTTTTGCTCCCTCCTTCACGTTTGTGTAGATACTTTAAAAAAAAAATTAGGCCATGTATTTTGCCTGCTGTAAATGTAAATATAAATCCTCATCAGCAACTGTGTAATCCGGCAATGATCTCTCTTAAATTGAAACAAATAATAAGTTTTGTGAATAGAGCTGAGGATTGATGGTGTCATCCTCGCAGCCAGTTTATATGTAAAGAGTTTTATGTTGACTATGCAAATCAACGTCGAAATAACACCAGGAGGGAGCAAGAGATAAAAGAGCTGTTAAACCTACGTGTGAATTCCTGCAAACCAGCCTGCAAGCACCCTCCTCCCGCTCTCCAGCCCCCCTGGTCCCAGGGATGGTTGTGACTTTGAGCAAGATGGTCTGCTGGGAGGTGTCCCTGCCCAGGGCAGGGGGGCTGGAAATCCATCATCTTTAAGGTCCTGACCCGTTCTGTGATTCTGTGACTTACAGAGGGGCTGACCATCAGCTGTGGATTCTCCTTTGCCTGGGCAGTTGGTGATAAGTGGGGATCTTTCCAGAGGCAGATCTGGTAAGATGCTACATGAGTCAGTTACATCTTTATCGCAGTCCGTGTTTGCACAAAATGCCCTGAAAGGCCTTCTCAGCTGCTAGAAACAAACACAGAATAAAGGAGGCAATTTCTTTGTACAGCTGCTGCTCTGGTCTATCAGTTGCTAAATTGTTCCTCTCCCTGCTGGCAAATACGGGGAGGGGGGGTTTGTCTTATTCCCAGCCCAGGCAGGTCGCAGGCACCGGCCGTACCTGAGCTGTGTGGGTGCTGGGGGAGACACGTCAGGCTTTGCGATTTAACTCCCATCTTCCCTCTGACTTGGTGTTTTGGAGAGGAGACCCAAGTCCCAGGATGGTTTTTTGTTTTGATTAAAAAGGTTTAATGGTGCTTCTGTGCCTCCAAGAGTAATCGGTGCTGGCTCCGGCTTGGAGAAGATCTCCGGTTGACTTGGGGTCTGACCCTCGCCTGCTGCATCTATTAACGTGTCTCAGCATACTATAAACCCCTGTTTTGTTTAAAAATCTTGCTTGTGGTTGAAAAACAAAGAGCATAGCATAAAATGTACCTGTGGGTTGGTCCCCTGATAACCCTTCAAGTAAACGAATCTGTAAAATAATGAAAAATACTTGAAAAAAAACCAAACCCGAAACATCTACATCCCAAAGCACATTTTAACGAGTCTTTCTCAACTGCAAACAACAGAAATAAAACTCCACCCTCTCCTCTTTTTACAAGAAAAGCAACATCAAAGAAGAGGGGAAACGTAATTACAGAAAGCAGTGACACTGCAGAGAGCGGTGACGTTCTTCTCCTAGAGGAGTTTGAAGAGTTTTGTGTTGCAGAGCCCAGTCCCTGCTGAGGCTCCGTGTGCCTGTGTCTGTGCCTGTTCCACCCGCTCCCTGGAGTGATTCACGTGTCCGTGGGATAAGTTCAGGAGGAGAAGCAGTGGTTTTCACAGCAAGGATTGGTCCTTTCCTTACTTGAAGGGCCTGGCTGTACCTGACCTGGAACTCCTGCCAGCCCAGAGTCCTTCATGACCAACAGAGAGGAGGTATTTGGGGCAGGAATGGAGCACACTGTCAATGGCAATCAAAGAGAACATTGCAAATTGCAGAGCTCCTGAGCATAGAAATATGGGTTTCTGTGTATTGCAATGATAATTTCCACCCCCCCTTCCTTTTTTTAAGTAACCCATCATCATGTGTGCCAGCTGCAAGAGCAGTCACTCTCCCCATGGTGGTTTTCATAGAATCACAGAATGGTTAGGGCTGGAAAAGATCTTGAAGATCATCCAGTTCCAACCCCCTGCCCTGGGCAGGGACACCTCCCACCACACCAGGTTGCTCCAAGCCCCATCCAGCCTGGCCTTGAACCCCTCCAGGGATGGGGCAGCCACAGCTTCTCTGGGCAACCTCTTCCAGTGCCTCACCACCCTCACAGCAAAGAAGTTCTTCCCAATATCCAATCTCAATCTCCCCTCTTCCAGTTTAAAGCCATTCCCCCTTGTCCTATCACTCCCCTCCCTGACCAAGAGTCCCTCTCCAGCTCTCCTGGAGCTCCCTTCAGATCCTGGAAGGCTGCTCCAAGGTCTCCCCAGAGCCTTCTCTTCTCAGTTCTAAGCTCAGAGATGTATGGTAAGGCAGCCCTTGCATTTCTCCATCTCCCCTGTGAGAGGGTCTCAGGCTGGTTTGGGTGGGCATCAAACCAGGGAGGTACCAGCAAAGGAAGAGATTTTTTTTTTTTACGCTGAGGATGGTGAGACACTGGTGCAGGTTGCCCAGAGGGAGAGGTGATGGATGCCTCGTCCCTGGAAGCATTCAAGCCCAGGTTGGGTAAGACTTCGAGCAACCTGGTGTAGTTGAAGATGTCCCTGGCAGGGGTTAGGTGACCTTTAGAGGTCACTTCCAACCCAAACTGTCCCGTGATTCCATGAAGTGGGACAGTGCGGGGATGAAATCAGGGTCCTTCTCTCAGTCCTGAAAGCCTTTAGCAGGTTAGTTCATCCTGAAATGCCCTCACTACAGGTATGAAATTCACCCAAGATGCTGTGAAGAACCTCCAGTGAACCAGATAAACTGTACCGAGGAGCTGAACCTAAAACACCCCCTGGGCCTGGCTCTGCCACCCGTCAGACGCCCGGGTTTATTGTGGAAGTAATCCTTCTGCGGTTGGCAGGATTATTTGTGGAGTTAGCTGCTGTTCAGGGTAAATAAGTTATGAAATCTGGCCTGATGTTATCAGAGGGGATATTTCCAAGTTGTATTTATAGATTCAGAAGTATTATCTGAGTAGACGTGTCGGTCTGCGTCCCACTCGCGCCGCAAGCCCTTGCCACTGGGGTGATAAGCACAAGGCAGAGGAAGCACCGAGCAGAAGATTTGTAGGTAAATGAAGATTTGTTAATAGAAGTGAGACTTATTTATTTATTTATTTGTTTTTCAATAGGCTCCTTTTGTGTGTTGGAAATGTGCTACTAATGCTGTGATTGAAACATCCCCTGGGGGAGAGGGGTGTGTTGGGGGGGAGAGAGCTGACTTTAATGGGACCAAAATTATATGGTGAAACCTTGGTTTCTGCAGTGCCCAGCAGCAGGATTTCCCTTATTTCGGTGCTGCCTGCGCTTCCCTTCCTCTTGCCCCCGAGGAGAGCTCTTAACCCAAGCACAAGTGCCAACGAGGGGGCAGGTCGCTCTACCCGGAGCAAGTAAATCAGATGTTAGATCTCTGTTCCTCAGATGTTTGCACCAGAAGCAGCATAATTAATCAGTCCCAGCAGAGTGACTGGAAGGCAGTTTTCCAGGCTGAAGAGCAAAAATGGTTACGGCGAGCCACGCCTCCCAAAGCGAAATATTTAAAAACCCAGCGACTTTAAGTGAGAATGTCACCAGATGGGGTAATATTTCTACCCTTCGTCCCACTTCTGCCTGCGAAATATAGATGCTTGTGCGTCCTCATCCATCAGCTGACAGCTCCTTGCGTATGGAAACGGTGATGGTTTGACATCCGACCACTTGAACATCCTTCGTGGTGGGGCTGGAAACCTCCGGTGGTTTTCATCACCCTCCCTTTGACTTCTTCGCTCTTTTTCTGGGATTAGACTGATATTGAGTCTCAGCCTAGTGTATAAAAGCGTATCGAGCCGAACATCGAGTGAGATGGGATACGTGCTAACGCATCGTCAATACAATGTGTATTTGGGGGAGCAAGGGAAGAGAGTGGAGCTGCCAACAGGAGTGCCTGTAACCCCAGAGTAACTGGGGTGGGAAGGTCGGGAGGTCTCTGGTCCAGCTTCTGCTCCTGGATGGGCTGGGGTGGGTGGGGTCTGAAATTGCTCTGGGATTTATCCATCCCAAAACCCCTGAGGATGGAGCCGGCCCCGGGGGCTCTGAGCAGCCTGTGTCACAGCTTGGCTCTCCTCCGGGAGAAGAAGGGCTCCTTGATGACTCTGTACAGGCTCAATATCACTTTATGTGCGTATGGATGCACACGTGGTGTTCCTGTGGCATAATCTGATATATGGCTTTGCCCGTCGAGATTGCAAGAGCTGATGGAAGAGTTATTTTTGGAGCTAGGTGGCTCTTGCATCAGGCCTGGAGGCATTGAGCTGCTCCTCCGCTATGCGTGACACCACGCCAAGGTATGGAGGAGAAACAGGGTCTCGGGGCCACCAGACCACCCCGAGATAGCTGGAAGAAAAAAGAGTGGGCAATTAAAATACTTACTGGCAAAGGGCTAAAGTAGAGGCGGGGGGGTGGGGGGAGAACCGAATGGCTGTGGGGAAAAATAAAAGTTAATGGAAAGTAATTTGGCAACTTAATCTGGCGGTTGGCAGGAATCCGAGTGAATGTTATAATTCGATTTTGGCTGCTTTTTGTGTACTTAGCCATTCGGATACCCTGCAGAAAGTCACACCGAGCTCAGCTGGCTTGAGATAAAGCTCCTGTCTCGAGCCGGTCGGAGTGTGGGGAAGGGCCACGGGGTAGAAGGGGACAGCCTGAGGTTCGATGGGATTTGGACTCGTGAATTGATAGAAAAGCCTTGCTTTGCGGGGATGTTTGATGATTTTATTTATTTATTTATTTTTCTCCCCTATTGTCATCTTGTTGTAACAACTCTCAGCTTAGGCAGTCTAAGGATGCTATCTCCTCCCCCTCATCGCTGTGTTTCCAGCACAATTCGTTAGAGCAGTGACAGTTAGACAGGCATCACATCTCTCCGTGCGAGTGGTACCCCCATTAAGATAATGAGAAAAATCTGACCCAGCACTCAACATTTCTACAAGCAACACAAACTTAATGAAACTACCATCTCGTTCCGTGCCTTCGGAATATGCTAAATCCTCTCCCTGTGTAATTAAATTCCTGGGGTGCGATCATTTTGCCCTTTCTTGCTGTTTGTGTCAGCATCTTTGTTTGAAAGCTTGTTGCTTGGTCAGGTCAGGCTTTATGCTGTCGGGATACCTTTAACTGTTCCATAGTTATGGAGGTTTCCTGATCCCGGGTGTGCTGGGGATGCGCGCATCACTCGGGATGCTCAGCTGGACCTCACCGGGGTGTTGGTGTCATGTTGGTCGAGGGGTTGGAAGAACACCCGAGTGGGATGCTGGTAGTGGGGAAAAAAAACCCAACAAACTACCATTATTGTAAGTAAATTGTGTCTTCAAAAGTATTTTTCAAGTACTAGTGCAGTTAGGGCTCTTCCTGTTTAATTTCAAGAGTTTCTTTACCGTGTGAGGGGCAAGTTTATGGCTGGATTTATTTTCATTATCATCATAGAATCACAGAATGGTTAGGGCTGGAAAAAATCTTGAAGATCATCCAGTTCCAACCCCCCTGCCCTGGGCAGGGACACCTCCCACCACCCCAGGTTGCTCCAAGCCCCATCCAGCCTGGCCTTGAACCCCTCCAGGGATGGGGCAGCCACAGCTTCTCTGGGCAACCTCTTCCAGTGCCTCACCACCCTCACAGCAAAGAACTTCTTCCTATTATCTAATCAAAATCTCCCCTCTTCCAGTTTAAAACCCTTCCCCCTTGTCCTGTCCCTCCCCTCCCTGACCAAGAGTCCCTCTCCAGCTCTCCTGGAGCTCCCTTCAGATCCTGGAAGGCTGCTCCAAGGTCTCCCCGGAGCCTTCTCTTCTTCAGGCTGAACAGCCCCAGCTCCCTCAGCCTGTCCTCACAGCAGAGGGGCTCCAGCCCTCGGAGCATCTTGGTGGCCCTCCTCTGGACCCATTCTAACAGTTCTTTATTATGTAGTTGTTGGTTCTAAAGAGGCCTATATACATGAGCCCTGAAGGCTCTGGTTTAAAAAATAATTTTAAAAAAATATTAAAAAGAATGAAGGTTGCAATTCAGCTTCTACTGTAGGGTTTCTGAGCCATGAAGGGGTGCTTGGGAAGACGGGCAAACACCTAATTACCTGCTTGTGTGGCTCTGCTCTTCCCGAGGTGGCTGAGCTCTAGCCTCGGAGCAGTTCTCGGGATAGGTTGCTGTAGCCAACGAAACCAAGGCTCTGGACATACAGCTAGGAAAGTCTTTGGTGCTCTGAACTGTTTATTAAATATTTTATGTACCCCTCTGTCCAATCTCCTGTCCTTAGGAAGATAAAGAAGGGAGGGAGTTGCAAGAAATAGTCTCTCCCTCCTCCTAATGTTCCTCTTCGAGCTTTATGTGCCCCTCTCGCATTTCTCATTTCCTCGGCATCAAATTGCCTTTCAGGATGGTGAGTGATGCTCGGCGGGGAGGGGAACGTTGAGGCTGCTGATAGCTGGAAGCAAAGCGCCAGGAGTGAAATATTAACCCCACTGTAATGGATTATCTCATTAGCGTAACTCACCACAAACTTTAAATGCTCTGCTTTCTAACGAGCCTCAGATCAGTGCTTATCTCAACAGTAAACTTATTTAATTCCAGTGTACACTTGAAGCCTGTGTGTGTGACTCACCCATCTATTTGGGATATGGCGCATAAATCTCTGCATTTCTTAGTTTTAAGTGTGCTTTGTCAGCCAAGGCTATCTGATTCGGAGATTGGAAAACTCTTTTATGCAGGTACTTCATTTTCAAGGGGGGGAAAGAGGATGCGGATTTTGGCAACTAATTACCCTGCTTGGTTGAAATTAATAACGGGAAGGTCTGCCGCTGTGACGGTAGCAGTGGAAATGAAGGACTCGCGCGGCTTCCGAAGGAGGATGCTTTTCCCAAGAAGCCTGGGATAACGACGGTGCAGCTCGGAAAAGAGCAGTCATCTTATTCTCTAGGATTCTGCCTTCTGAGGCAGGGAAAAGAGGGAGCGTGCCATTGCCTTCCTCCTCAGCCTTAAAGATGAAACCTTTTCTTTCAGACCCGGGGCAGCTCTTCCCGACTGCAGAGCAGCAAAAAAGCTCCCCGTAAGTAGCTTATCCTTTGATGCTAGATGGGAAGCTGTGAAGAGCACCCGGTGATCACAGCTGCTGCCGGCCTTTCGGGGCTGTATTTACCAGCCTCCCCTCACACCCGTCACAGGGTTTCCCCTTGAAGTTACACTTCTGTGGAATGACAAAAAAGCGGGGTACACATTTTAAATATCAGGTTTTCATTGATCCTCCCCCATCCCCCCTGTCAAGTGAAATACCAGGTTTTAATTGATCCTCCCTCATCAAGTGAACTTGTACAGATGTTTTTTTCTTGTCCTGAAAAGATAATGCTCTGAGCAGAAAAGGTTTTTGGGTTCTTTTCCTGGCATTTAATGCAGTTACAGGAGCGTACAGTGGTGACCACAAGGTTCAATACCAAGCCATGGTAAGGTGCTGATGTCCTCCTCCCCGTATAAAACACGCACCTTGTTTTAGGTACAGTTAATACAGAATTTGGATTCAATGCCCTCCTCTTTTCTCAGGTTGTGCTAATTCTGAACTTTCAGTCTTCTTTTTATTTTTTTTTTAAGAGAAGTTGGATTAAGCAAAGCATGAAATAGAAGTAGGAATGTACAATCTGGCTTTTCAGAATTTATTTAGTGTAGGTTTTGGAGCCTACGGTCTTTCCTTCAAGGACATTGAAAAGCTCCAGTCTGAGACATTGTAGGTCAAGAGTTTCAGATGAGCAAAAGTAAATCCTTTTTTCCCTGTCTTCACCCATGGCTGGTTGAGGAGCAAGTGCCACCTCTGAGGGCAAGTAAATCCAGACGTGTTGTGGATGTTCTGTCTCCGTGGGTCTTTGAGCTGGCAGGTCGCAAGGCTGTAACTCACATTTATTTATTTATTTATTTTTACCTCTGCAGTATCTTTTTTGTTCAGATTTCAGTACGTTGGCAGTGAGGAGGTTAGCAGCCCCTACAGTACATACACGTTACCAGTTCATGCCTTGAAATGGATCCTTACCAGCTGGGCTTCCGTAAGGTGCAACTGTTGATCAGTCAAGCCATTACTAACTTTGCGACTCTTATTAACTATTATTATTAACTTTGTGACTTGGTACTTTGCCTGATGGGTTGGTTTTGTGTTCTGTACCAGATGGGAGACCACTCAGGACACCTTTGAGGGGGAACCATTGGCTAAAATTGCAAGAGAGTTATTGATAAGGAATCACGTCCTTCATCGAGGTTGTCATTTGGGGATATACCCCCTGAAAATTTTGCAGGCAGCAATAGAAATGCGCTGTCTGGTGTGCCCCAGGTTCCAGTTGTGCCATTCTTTCACCTGGGTGTTTGCAGTGTGGGTCCTGTAGCCAAAGAGCTGGTGGGGCTCTCCCCTGGCAGGAGGCAGCAGCAGAAGTACCCTTAGGTCTGGGAGATGCTCACAGCAACTTCTGGGAGAAAAGCTCCCCGAAAATATTCCTGCCCGATATTTTTTCTTTTTAAATATGGAGAAAAGAGAACTTGAGTATTTTAAAATCAGGGAAAAATCAGGTGAAGCAGAAGATAAAGTGAACAATGCAGCTCTTAGAAGAAAAGTTTGAAAAAAGAAGAAAAGAAAAAAAAAGAAAAAAGAAAATATTTTTTCCCCAATATTTTTTCTTTTTAAATATGGACAAAAGAGAACTCAAGTATTTTAAAATCAAGGAAAAATCAGGTGAAGCAGAAGACAAAGCGAATGATGCAGCTCATAGAAGAAAAGTTTGTAAGTAAGGATGCTTCTGACCCAGAAACGAAAAAGAATATGGATCCATTCTTTCTTCTAGCTGAGAAACTGCATGAGAGTCAATGAGCATTAAAAATCATTGTATTCTTTCTGGCTGCTCTGGTTCTTGAAACACTCACTGATGAACTGGAGGTTATTTTTGGGCCATGCTGAGTGTCTTGCACTGTAGACATCCCTTCCCAGGATAAACCACCACATCATTCCTTTTATTTTCCCAGTTGTCAAGCGCTTGAGGCAGCAGTCATAGATTCACTCAGTACACCATTCTTTATCATCTGGAAGTCCAGAAAGTTGCACAAACAGATAGCCAGCCTGTCAGGGGCTGAACGGTCGCGTCCCACTCGCACTTGGTGGAGCAGATTTTCATTCCATCCAGTGTCAAATACCCTCTGTGCCCGCGTTTCACAGGCCTGGCTGGATGCGCGGCACTCTAAAACGCCTGGATTTAAGGAAAATCATTCTGCGTGCTTGAAATCAATAACGTACCACCCAAATAATGACATAATTTAATATACTAGAGGTACAGCCCATCTCCGTTAATAGCTACCGAGGCTTGTTTCGGGTCAAATCCATAACATTTGCATACTACGGGGAAGAGAAGGGCTTCTCTGAAGTGGTGCAGCTCCCGTGATTTTTGCCATGTCTGTTAAGCCGAGCTGCTCTGGCTTCGGATGGAGTATTTAAATGCCAACAGTTGTAGTTTTAGTGACTTCATATTTCAATCAATAGCAAGCCAATATAGCAGGAAAGTATTTGAGCCTCCAAGTTCTTATCGTTCTATGATCACAGTAGTCAGCCAAGGCCCCTTGGCTGCTCGCTGGAGAACAGATATATTTACTGGGGTGTCTCCTGCTAAATCTCAGCTCAGAGGAGTTGAAGTTATCTTCTGCAGAACTTGCCCTCTGAATCACGTGGTTTTATATGTGTGTAAGGTGGGTGTTGCAAATTGTTCTCTCTTGGAGTTCGGTATGGAGGTAGCTATACGTTTTTTTTAACAGGGGGAAGTGATCTTTGCATGTGAATTTCCTTATGTCTTGCATTGTAGTTACTTGGTGTTGGCAGAGCACTTTGAGATCCCTCTGCTGAAGCGGTTATTAGATCTAAAATGCATTATTGTAAATTTTGTAAGTGAGAGAAATATAAAGTGCTACTTTGGCAGAAAGAGCATTCTGAATGATTAGATTTATTGAAAATTCTTGTATGTCCCTATAGTAAGTAAATTCTAGCAATGAAGCCAGGAGGCAGAATATCTGCTCACATTATCATCACCGCAGGCTGAGCGCTAAATAGATCTGCGTTGCTTGGAAAAGCAGTCTCCTGGTGGCTGGGATGAACTGTAGGTCCTCTGCTGCCCGGGGTTGGGAGCGGATCTCTCTAACTTAGGGAAGGCTTTGCGGTTGTCGAAGATGTGAGTCAAATCGATCCAAACTCAGGCATTTGCAATGCGTTCGCCCTGTTTGCTTCCCCAGCGATGGGGAGTCCAATGGGCTGATGGAGATGCTGCAGGATGGGAGAGTTTCACTTGAGGAGCACTGCTCCAGCAAGAGGGACTCCGTCCCTCCTGTTGTTCCTCCTCCTTTTCCTGTTTTTTGCCCCCTTTCTCAAAACAGCCTCATTAAATAAATCTTATCCTACAAAAGGAGAATGATTGTCTCTGTTTGGAGTGGGCGGCCATTGACTAGTGGTTGGGTCTTGGGCAGATCCTGGGGACGTTTTGACCACGTGGAGCAATTTCGTTATTGTTTTCCAGCCGTAACGCTGTCAGGTGGCCTCCGTGGGAAGGATTTTAGGATGTTAATCAGGAACTTCGTAATTATTTCTGCCGAGTGCTGAGGTTACAGCTGAGAGTCGTGATCTCCAGCGCACAAAATAATACTTCTGTATTCCGTTCACAGAATTCCAGATTAAATGCAACTTAGACCATCCTGTTCGGAAAGATCATTTTGAAAAGAACTTTATTGATTTAGAGTTATGTTACCGAAAAGTGTCTTCTCTCTTTCCGGAGTGATTTATTTACGCTCTGCCCTAATTGACTCCAGCATTGTGTACTCTGGGATATCTCTTATTTCTACATGAATCAAAGACCAGAGAATAAGGAGCTGTGGAGGGTGTTGGGTGCCTTGTTTTTTTTTTTTCTTGGAGTTGTCTAGGAGCGAGTGAAATATTAGGGCACCTTACTAATTGAATTATTGTCAATTATTTGAAGATTCGGGGGGGCTGACTGATTTCCTAAGTAACAGAAAGGTCTCAGGGTTGGGCTGATTCTTCCCCTGGCTGTCAGGCCATTACGTGTCCTCTGCGGGCAGGGGTTGTGTGGGAGATGGAAGGCTGCAGGACAGGAGCCTTGATTCTCCAGGAGAGCTGCCAGTAGCTGTTGTGTAAGATGTCCTGATCTCCTGCGTGTCGCAGGTCCGCGTGTCACTTCCATTTATTTTCAGCGCTGGTTGTCTCCTCGCGGTGAATTAACATGCAGAGTGCTTCAGGTTTCATGAAACGTTTCTCCCCGCTCCTTTGAACTCTTTAATGGAAGCGTTTGCCAAGTCAGCTGTGCCTCGTACTCGGCGTTTGAAATCTCTCTCGTTGGCTCCTTTCAAAGTGTCAGAGCACGCCTTCCAGGACGTCAGGGCTGGCAAGCAAGGCCTTTGGGAGGAAGAAAGATAATCTCTTTTGTGCGGGATTACTGACAAACGGACGTGTTCTCGGCAGCTTTTACCTACGTCAAGGTGTTGAAGGGCTGCAGAGCTCCTGCCCGGGGCGGGCTGCGCTCGAGGGCTCTGCTGGAGACCATCAGCTGCTCTCTGCCTGATGTGCAGTCCGTATTTCTCCTTCCCGATCTCTTCCTGGGGTCTTTCACCAAGTATTTTCTGCTAAAAGTGTGCTGAGACTGCTGCAGTTTGTTTGAGGCAGTCCTGGCTCTCAGCAGCCCATGGACTGGTGAGGAGAGGTGATGGAGGCGAGGCTGGTGGCCCCGGTGTGGTGACCACGCACCAGCAAGCCCCCAGTTTGCTGGGGCTCCAATTGTATTAGAAAACCTAATGCAAAACTGGGAGAATTGCTCTCCAAACCACATTGTTGTGAGGAGGAGGAGGAGGGAAGACTGTATTCCAGGATGTGCATGAAAACCTGCTTCTGCTTAAGCTGCTGGTGGCCTTCACATTGACAACTCCAGTGCTACAGCTGGGTTGGTGGCCTCTATTTTACATATATGTATATATATGTGCTTAGTCTCACAATAAACTCATCACCATGAACTATAGCAGCCTTCTAGTATCTGAAGGGAGCTCCAGGAGAGCTGGAGAGGGACCGTCTTTCACTTGGGCATGGTGTTGGTCCAGATTTAGTCTCCCTGTATCTGTTCGTTAAAATCTCATTGTTGAAGGAGCCCTTGATGTCACGTTGTCCTCCTCGGATGGATGAGACGCTTTTCTGCTACCGATACTCCGACACAATAGCCCGTGCTCTGCAGGGAGAAGGAAAAAATGGTCCCCTAGGAACTTTTTACTTATTAGAAAAACAATTGCAGGCATAGAGAACTACTGAAAACAGTAATCATTCATTGCTTTGACAGAGCTCCCCTTGTCTGGGAGCTGCAGTACATCTCTACACTAAAGGCATTGTCATCTGCAAGAATAATGTAGTTTTTCTAACCCCCAGAAAAGAAACAATTACTGCAGAACAGATACCGTGCGCACGGCGAAGCAGCCCAGAAGGCCTCCCTTGGCAAAACGAGCACAGCTAAAAATGTTGTTTCTACAGAAGCAGAAATTTAGATGCTTTCCAAAGGCTGGACAGAAGCCTTCCCCGAGGGCTGGGGGGGACATCGGAGGGGATCTGTGGGGATGGGGTAGATGGAGCCACCCCAAAACTGGTGCCTCCTGCATCTGAAGATCCACTCCAGCTTGATCTCTGGGCTTAAAATGTTTCCCAACCTCTTCTTTTCCCTTTAATTCCAGGGAACCGGGGCTTGTTTTCCAGCCTGGTGATGAGTTGGCAGATTATTCCTTAAATCAGGGGGATTTTGAGGGCGGCGCAGGGCAGACATGGGCTAAATGTGCTTCGCTGCCAGGGACCTGCTCTCGCAGCCTGAACTTCTCTTTTGAGAATGAAATGCTCTGGTATGGCCCTGGTCCTTCTCCAGAAGTGACCTGGGGCTGAGGGAGTGATAAATTGCTGTGACTGTGCAAGCATCTGGCCATCACAAAAGCCAGCCCTGCCCCCTCCCGACCAGTCACCTTGGGTTTTAGCACTGATTTGTGTTCAAACACGGGGATTACTCAAAAAAACCCCCCATAAGTACAGACACAAACAGGGCTTTTTGCCTTCTCGTGCTGCAGGATGTTTCTGTGAGGCTTCTTTACTGAGGTCCCAGGGCCTGAAGAAGACTAAAGCATGTGGGAAGGTGGAGGTGGGGACACCCGCGTTCTGCCTCTACAATTCATTTTAAAAACTCTCTTTATTCCCCTCCCCGTAATTTTTTCTGTGCATTATTACGGAATGCAGGGTGAAAATATATTTGAAACTGTAGCAGGGAATGATTTCCAGCCCTGAATTAAATTAGATGTATGAAAGCTGCCTTGTTTGGGGGTATAATTGGGTGGTAATTGTATCACAGGGGCGAAGGGCCAATCTCTTCCTCCCCAGCTCCTTTCCCAGCAGTAGGGCTCCAGGGGAAGCCTTGATGCACTTAAAGGATCACACAGTAAAAGTTTTCCCAGCACGGCCAGGGTACTTCCAGCGGAGCAACGCAGTCCCTCCCACGCTGTTCTGGCCGACTGAAGCTGTTGCCCTGAAAGGTTCCTCAAATTCCATTTCTTAAATAATTGTTTACAACCCATGGTGGCTCTTTACCCGGACACCAGCTCTTATTTTCTCTGCTCACACTGCACTGCGGTGTAATTAGTTGGTCTCACGCTGTTGGGAGTAATGGAAGGAACTGTCCCCCTTGCGGGTGCCACGCACACCGAGACCAGCAGCATCCTCTGGTCAGCTCAGGAGAAGGCAGAATTTGGGCTAATTTTATTTAATTGCCTCTAGTGCTGGTCCAGGGCCAGTCGGATGCTTGCAGGGTTACAGTCAGGTGTCCTCCGAGTTCGGCTCTGAAGCCTTCGTGGTTAAAAGCAACAATAAAACCTGCAGGAGATAAGTGTCCTGCATCCAGCGGCATCTAAACCCGCACTTTCTTTTGCTTTATGCACTTCTAGGGAGCTAATTGTTGTCTTTTGCCACTGGCCTGTCTCCCCTTGGGGACACAAAGTGTGTCCTTGGACACCACACGCTCTCGTGGTGCTGTGGCTATAAAATGACCCAGCAAAATTTTAAAGCTTCACCAAAGGAGGTTTGAGGCGCTTTTAAAATGTTGTTTTGTTTTGTTTTTTACAGATAAATGTAAATGTTTGTGGTTTATTGTTGTTTTTTTCCCCTGTTGGCTCTCACTCCTGCCTGGGCTGTGAGGCTGTTCTCATCACAGCAGAGGGTAGTAACTTCATGTTGGACAGACCATGAAATTATTTTTAACGTTCTTCTAGTTCTGCGAGGAGACAGGTTTTTCCAGGCTTAGCATCATCTTTTCTGAAATTCAGATCCCCCATAGTCACAAAACAAGGAAAAGAGTAATTAGGGTCAAGTTGGGGGCATAGTTTAGATGATCCGTGTGCGAATCGCATCGGGCAAACCCCTCTGCTGAGGCAGCTGCCCAGCAGTAACCCAAGGAGGTTAAATCGCCTCGTGAGCAGTTCTACAGCGCAGAGAGCCGGGCCGGTGGCTGAGGATAGATCTTTTCAGAGGGTTAATTGTGGCCTTGGCCGGGCTCTGAGCTCTGGGGAGCTTTCTGCCGAGGCCACGTTGCGGGTGGGTGGTTGTGTTCCATCACCCGTGTCCCACCACTGCCCCGGAGCGGGGAGTCCTGCGGCAGGTTCTGGTGGCTGCGTGGTTGTCCCTGAGATGTTTAGTGGATGCAGAGCATCTGCTGAGGCCAGTGTGGAGGTAAACTCCATCTGCCGAGCTCCGAGATGTGACCATGGGCCATGTTTTGCCTGTTCCCATGAACCGGGCGCTGCCGGGAGCGCAGGACGTGAGGCCGTTTGTGTCCTCTGGGAGTGGGTCACCAAATGAGCCGGTCACTGGGGACCAAAGAAGGTGAATTTCTGACTCGAAAATTTCTCTTCCACCTGGGAGACAGGATGGAGAAGTCCCGGGGGGGTCTGGGCTTCATCAAATTGAAGCCCCTTTGCTCTGGCAGCCTCAGGAGGCGACTCCAGAGCTTCGAGAGTGTTCCCCATTGTCGTGGTTTCAGCCAAATTTACCAAAACCTGATTGACAGATGTCCCCCTCTTCCCCGAAGGAATTAAAGA
>VZRU01004042.1:387751-400551 GCA_013398155.1 Pedionomus torquatus | reverse complement strand
GCCATCGGAGAAGGAGAGTTGACCCTTTGATCCCTCAGCTTTTATAGGGGGCATGATGGGGATGGGCTGGAATACCCCTGTTTGGGCAGTTCTGGGTCCCCTGTCCTGTCTGTCCCTCCTTGCAGGTGGGACCCCTTTACACTTCTCAGTTTCTGACCCTCCAACGGGGCAAATGACGAAAATTATCTCATCTTGGTTGTTCCAGCAATAAGGATAAACAAGGGCCTCTCTGCACCGTCCCTTGGGATAATCAGGTTTTATCACTGTGAGATGAAACAGCTCTGACCAACGTGCTGTTAATTTCAGAGTTTAGCTGGTTAGAAGAGGCCCAGCTAAGAAAGTAAAACTGTAACACAGAAAATTGGTTCATTTTCCCTCAAACCAGGACAGCTGTCCCGAAGCCGTGAGTTATGGGAGGCGGACGTGTGCTGCGAGCGCTCGGTCGGGGGTGATGTCTTCAGCTTGAAAAATTGACCCTGATCTCGCCTTGGGATTCATCGATTTAAATCAATTTTTCAAAGGAACATCTGCAAGAGTTAAAGGATTATAAAAACGAACGGGCAATATTTCTCAGTCCATTGTTGATATGACTAGAGAAGGGTTGGATGATTTACTCCCTGACAATCTATAATTCTAGCTGTTAATAGGCTGGGTGAAATCCTTCATATTTATGACAAGGGATTACAGGACTCTCTGGTGAATTAGCACAAACCCCAAATGAATCTGCCGCAAGTGGCAGCAGGGATGAGGATTTGTAAGGATCCGATCGAGGAATTTTCTGGAAAGATTTGCCATGACATACTTAAGTTTGCGCATCCTTCCCCGAGCTTCTGTTTAAAGATAAAGCTGAAGTGACAGTTATTGCATCATCATCGTGCAAAGGATGTAGTGATGCTGATAGCGTGGAATCCGAACTTCAGAACGGTGCAACGCCTTTCAGTAAATTAATGAGGCCAACTGTAACTGTGGTTATTTGTCAGGGAGGCTCAAAGGGGAGCACAGAAATTTGTCCAGCAGGCAGTTGCCACCAGTGAGTTAATTATGCATAGCGGCAAAAGGAGCACGTCTTCCAAGAATAACACATCATCAAGGGAGACTTGGATACATGATTAAAAACATGAAAGAGTTTGAGAAAATTAGCAGATGACTAAGAAAGCAAGTAAACAATGATAGAAAAGTAGAGGCTGGGAAACCCAGCTAACTCTAGGACAGCCCCAGACTTGGTGTATTGCCTGTCCCCAAAACGGGCACAACCAACCCAGAGGCAGAGAAGAAAGTTCTTGAGAGACACAAATGAAGGCTGGATGGGAACTGCAGTGGCAGCCTCCCCAGGGCACACAAGAGGGGCAAGGCTGCGAAAAGCACAGGGTAGTCTTCTGAAAATTAACAATTTGTAGTGAGGGAGTGGGGGAAACAGTGATGAATTATGAGTTCGAAAAAGCAGAAAGTCAAACGAATCTATCTATGTGCAAATGACCTGCAGGCGCCAGTAGGGAAATGCAGTCCTGATAGCCCCACCAATGATCTGAAAACCTTTAAAATAGATTGAAATGGTTTCTCAAAGCGATCTGCTGTCAGAATTGGATTGGTGAAGGCATCCATTGATAGCTGGCACTGTCCGGGGGTGTGCGTGAAGTATAGGTTGAGTTTTGCCATGTGGTTTTCTAGAAGCTTAAACTGCTGTGAAACTCCATCAAACTTAATTTAATTGGCCAGCTGTGGAACATGTGTGGATGGTTAACCTCTTCGTAAAATAACGATGGTGTTGTAGAGCAATTAGAGAATCTGCTGATGTCCGAGGCTGTGGAAGCACAATTTAAGTTTTTTTATGAGTTGTAGGAAAAATACCCAGATTAAATTGTACACCACAAATATTTAATTTGGCGCCCTTTAGTTTTAGTTATAATGCACTCAATGTTATTTTGTAGTTTCGTTGCCGTCTTTGTTGTTGGGGGTCAAAGATGATAAGAATATATACAGATTTAAATGAAGGGAGGAGTACAACAAAAGGTATATATTTGACTCGAGTTTTGCTTAGAAACTGCTTATATTAATTTTCCAGAACGTTTCAGTCGTGAACAGAATTCACTCTGGAGAAAGGCTGTGTCTGTCTCACACTCGCGTGCGTTCTCCTTGTGAGGATGATGGGAAGGGGTGGTAGCATCTGCTCGGGGGTTTCAAATGCAGAGGAAGGTGTTTGTCCACCCTGTGGGGGTTTTTAATGCCCTTCTCGTGAACGTCTGGTTCCAGGAGGAGCCTGTATCTGTCTTTACTCCCTGGATTACGGCTGCAGGTTGCCCTGCCCATGGCAGGGTTTCTGCTGCAGTTGTGGATATTGATATAAAACTCCCTTGTATTAGACCAAGTGTGAAAAATCAGCTTTCTGCAGGAAAATGATAACATTCAAGTTTCGCTTTATTGGGTTTTTTACCAAGAAAGAAGTCCGTAAACCTAGAGGCATTCCTGGAGCAAGCAGCATCTTCAGGCCACGTTTTATGGGGTTTGATGCAAAGAGATGCTCTTTGGCAGGAGAAGAGTGGAGCCCCGTGGGACGGAGCCACTTTCCCACAGTTTTTGGCTGCGGCTCTGCTCCGGCAAAGTCAGCGCCGGCAGAGCCCATGGCAAAGGGGACACAGCCCCCAGGACATCTTCCCCCCCCACCCCGTGCTGGGGACCACACGTTGGAAAGCAGCCTTTGCACAGGGACACTTCACAACCAACCGTGCTTCTCGCTGAGGCTTTTTCCTGGAAAGCTCCGAGGTTCCTGGGTGTGTGACTCATTCCCTCCCAAACCTGCTCTGTGCATCCGAAACCTGGAGGTGCTCTGCCTTTTGCTAGGCTGCTGCCATGGTTTGATTGGTTTGGGGTTCTGTTTGTATTTTTTCTTTTTTAGGGAAGGCTTTGATTCGCAGGGTTTGCTGAGCAAAAGCTAAGCTTGTGGGTTTTTTGTAAGGATGCTCAGATTTGTGCAGAAACACAGGGCTTCAGAGAGACACCAGAAATTGCCCTCCCAGCACCAAGTTCCCACCAGCAAAATCCAGCTGCTTGTGTCCTTAATCCCTGCACTTAGCAAGAAAACTGCTGCATTCCTGCTTTCCTACCGATCACCTGTGTGATGAAGGCCAGGCTGGATGGGGCTTGGAGCAACCTGGTGTGGTGGGAGGTGTCCCTGCCCAGGGCAGGGGGTTGGAACACGATGATCTTGAAGGTCCATTCCAGCTCTAACCATTCTATGATTCTATGAACTTTTTTATTGCCATAAACTGATGGAGCATCTCGTTGTATCCTAACACGTGTCCCTTTACTATTTTGGGTGTGATGCAAAATGCATTTAAAAGCTTTCACGGTGTTTGGGAGAGATATGGATTCCTTTAAAGGGGTGGGGGGGAAACCCCCTAGAGGAGAAAAGAGGAGGTATCCTAGCAAAATATATAGGTTTTAGTAAAAATCAGAAACAAGGTTTTTGCATATCTATTGTGTGAATTGCGATCTGTTATAAGAATTGAAGTAATAAAATGCCAGTGGTAATCACTACGTGTAAATTCCCTGCCTTAATTTTGTGCATAATGGGCAATACATGGCAGTACCAATTATCCTGTATTCTCCATTTGCAGAGGTAGCACTAAAGATAATGCCAGTTTTCCCCATCTCAAATTCTATTATATCTAAAAAGAAACAGTTAATTAACCCTGTAAAACCATTAGTAGATCCTTCTTGGTATTTAAGAGACATCTGGGCTCTGGGAGAGATACTTTTGCCAGTAGAAGCCAGCAAGATTAGCTTCAGGTTGCTCAGAAATGGTGGCATCCTATGGGCAAATAGTAAATAATAAAGGAAATAATGTGTTAAGAGCATCCTTCCTACCTAATGCTGATCATCAGGAGGGGGAGTCAGGGCCAGAAATCTTAAGAGGTGAACTAGAGCGTGCAGAAGTGACGCTGTGGATCCATTACCCGGTTGCTGTAATTCAGTAAATTTTCTTGCAAGTTAGTGCCCTTTCAGAATAACATACTTTTTCCGTGGAAGAATGTCTTTGAGGCAACATAAATGATACAGGTGTTGCACACCTAACCATTTTCAACAGTGTGGAGTGTGAAGGCTCCTTATCCACTCAATGGGAAGAAGTATTTTATGTTCAACGTAACTTTAGTTTTACATTAAAAATAAAAATAAAAATGCTGTATCTCAGGGATTAATGGACGTGAAACCACCAAAGAAGAGGATTTTAGAATTTTTTCTGTTTGGCAAGGAATAAAAATTCCCCTAAACCGAATTGCCAAAGCCAAGAAAGGCAACCTGTAAAAATACACTGGGCGATGCTGATTTTATGAGTAAATTAGAGACCGTGGATGCTATGTATTCCTTCTTGCCGTTCTTCTTGGTTGACTGGGGGTCTCTGTGTGGCAACGCTGATGCAGTAGCTCATGGCTTTCCCAGAAAGGTGCCCCCAGCGAGCCCAGTTCTCCCCAAACAGCCTCTGTGCCACCACCATGTCCCTCCAGCCCTGCTTTGTCCCCTGGTCCTGCACCCCCAGCCAGCCCCCGCTCATCCTCTCAGCCCTTGTTTTGTTCCCATTGTATTCTTCTTCTGGGTGGGGAAAAGGAAGGCATTGGAGATGTCAGTTTGAACTGGTATTTTTTCCTTTTCTTTTTTGTAAAGCTGCCATCAGCCATTTATAAATGGTTATATAGATGCTGGAGGAAATTAATCTGCTAACCAGATAAAGGGAGTCATATGTGGCTCATTTACTCTTCTCTTTTCCTGGCTTTCTCCAGAATCAATTGGGCTCTGCCTCCTGATGCCTGCATAATTCCCAGGCGTTTCCGAGTGGATCAGATATGTCATTCAGAAGTTATTACAGTCCATCCAAAAAAAAACCCCAAACCTGATGCAATTTCTCAAGGTTAGGCCATCATTAAGGCCTGGCTTGACTTCAGCTTTTCATAGCCAAAAAAAATATGATCTTTTTTCTTAGGGATTTTAAAACTTACTGTATTTAATTCATTGTAGGGAAATATGCCGAATTTCTGTGCAATTGAATAGAGATCTTAAATCTAAGTGAATCTTCGAACTTGTGCCTGCGCTCTCTAAGGAATTCTAAATCTGTAAGTTTTTAGAATAGTTTTTTTTTTTTTTTTTTTAATCAACTACATCCCTTTAAATTTTTCAGGTTTTGCACTTAATACTGGTGATCCTTCTCCTGGGGCCACCTCTCCTGCTGCCTTCCCCCTTCCCTTCCAGTCTCTGAATCTCGCTAAAGCCTTGTCCTTGGGCCACTCCTGGTTAATTACATCTTGATATCATCAAGCCATTTAATTAAGTTTTAGCGTTGGTAACCAAGTGTGCAGCTTTGGCCCCTCAGTGCACGTTCAACCTTTCATCTCCCTCTGCCCCATCAGCTTTTGTTCGTGGATAATCTGCCAGATTTAACAGAACAAGAACTAAACGTCCAAAAACCAGCTGCTCCAACAAATCTGCCCGTCTGTCCCTGGCTCAAAGCTGTTCGATGACTTTTCCTTTTTTCCTTATTTCTTATAGTATCTTTACATTAGTTTTTGCCTTGAAGGTACTTCTCGGTTTAGCTGTGGCCTGTTCTTGGCTTGTTTTAGTTTTTCCCATTTCCCTCTCTTCCCTCCCCTACCCCATTTCAAAGTGTTTCCCCATTCCCTCCCACCTTTTCCTCCTCCCACCCTCGCTACGATCGTGCCGAGCAGTGTCAAGTCCAAGGATGTGCCGCTCAACATCACCATTCAAATCAGTGATTTCAAGTAATTATTAAAAGTCGCAACAAGTATTTAAATCTCAGATTTACGCCCGTTTATAAGGAGCTGCTCTGTCCTGTGAGCCACAGGGGGGTCAGGGGAGGAAAAGGAGGCAGCAGTGAGGGCATGGGAATAACACTGAGGTCAGCATAAAGCTTCTGGTTTCCTATAATATCTGCCTTTTTTCTACCCGTCTGCACAGACAAATGCCAGGGAGTGGAGCTCGGAATAGGACACGCAGATCCTACCCATCTGCTCCAAGTCGTTATAAAACTCTTCCTCCTACACAGGGAGGAGGAAAAAAAAAAATAATGATGAAGGACTCATGAAAATGGGGGGAAAAAAAATAATCTATCCCTGAACATGGGCGCTCTGCTGGGTCGGTGCCTTTGGTGCTCGCCTCCCCTACGGCCACAGCACCAGGAGAAGTTCTCAGGTCGGTCCATCGCTGTTGGAAAGATGCTCAAAGGCAGCTGAGCTGAGACCATGGTGTAGGCCAGGGCTCTAACGATGGCCAAGACCGGCCGTTGAGACGTCGTGCTTTGCCTACCCATGTCCTAGTCCTGCAAACACCGTACCCAACAGGGCATCTAAGCAAATGTCTCTTACGTTATTTTATTTTATTTTTTCTGATGCAGGCATCATTAATCCAATACTAGTGATATTTCTGCCTCATCGGTTCTGGAATATCTCTTTAGCTTGCAAATCACCTGATGTATGAATTGTGACTTTTATTGACGTTTCTGGCGTATCTACCTGAATTAGTGGGGACTGGCTGAGCTGTAGAGAGCATCATATTTTCATCAGCAGTAATAATGTTGTTTGTTTATTGAAAAGCTGCCTTCAGTAGCAAACCTAGACGTTACTTCCACTATGGTTTCGGGTGAGAATTTTCATTGTACCTGGACTTTAATCTATTGACTTTGTCATTAGACTGGCCTGTGTATTCATTTTAGGCTGAAAGAGCCCTTCAAAAATGGAGGATGTTTAAAAAATGAGTATTACAAGCAGCAGAAAAAAGAATGAATGTTACCCAAAACCGATAGCCATCTGGATGTTTCTGCTCTACCACCTGTGTATGGTTGAAATGGCCTATTCATTACAGAGAGACCCTGCCTCTGCCTTTCCTCACTTAAAGATGATGGTAAAGAACTGTAAATCTAATGCCTATTTTACTGCACAAAGCGGAGTAATAAATTACTATTTTAGTGGCTGTGCACGAAATGCTCTGTCTTATAACCTCAGAGAAGGACACAGCCACGTAGGGGAATGTCTGAGTTGTATCGAGCATCTGTTGGAGCCTCTCTGATGTGAAAAGCATATGGGAACTCCCCGGGTAGGTCATGAGTGCCATTTAAAATAAATAAATAAATAGATTCTCCATGCATGTTTTTCCTCTCTGACTGCACGCTGCAGAGCCAGAAAAAGCAATATGGGAGAAGGGCTGAAAAGGCAAGGTTGGGCTGGGTTTTGGGGGTCATGAAGGAGGAATATTGGAGCAGCAGAACACGGGAAGCATGGAAAAGCAGGAGGTGAGCCCGGGGAAGCGGGGAGAGGAGAGCTGAGGCCAGAGCAGCATGGTGTCCAGAGGCTTGGAGCAACGTCACTCCATCCAGGGGACTGGCTGTGTGGGGGTTTCCTCCTCTTCTTGCTGTGGTTTTACACTCCGAAGGGGATTTTTTGAGTGTTTTTCTGTAGTAACTGGCAGCTTTAGGTCTTTAGAAGGTAGTTTTTTCCTTCTCTGGAGTGGTTGTGAGAGCACATCCCAAAGCCTGCAGGCCCGTGGAGAGTCACAGAGTGATGGGGGTTGGAAGAGACCCTTGGAGATTATGTAGTCCTACCTCCTGCCAAAGCAGGGTCACCCACAGCAGGTCACCCCAGCGGTGCTGTGTGGGCATAACTTACCTGATCCTCCATCGGTCTGCTCTTCTTCTTGTCCATTTCTCCACTGACACACTGTGTCTTGGGGCTTCCAAGAGCAGTCAGCGCCTCCAGATCTCCATGTTGCCCTCCCAGATTTCCTCATTTCATGACTCATCTCCACCTCTGCCTCGAGCAGAAAGGAGTAAATGGGTGACCGGGGTGTGATCCGCTGCGTGATGGGAACTGCCACACTTGGAGGCGTTTGGCTGCATCAGTGGCAGTGCACGAGGGGCATGAGCTGAGATCTAAAGCATCCCATGTCCAGGTTTCGGTGTATTTGTGCTCTAATCTGGGGATAGGCCAGGAGCCAGGGCATATACACAACAGTTAAAAGCACCTAATTGAAGTGAAGTTATCAAAAAAGAAAAATAAACCAACCACGTTTTCCCATTCTCAGACTTTGATATCCTTCCCGTTTCTGACCTACGCCAGAAGTATTTTCATTAAAACTGGCAAGAACGTATATCCACTGTGATGGGACTTGGCACCAGCAAGGAGTCCAGCCTGGGGTTTTTCTCTAGTATTAATGAACCGTGGTTAAGACTTACCCGAAAACTTGTCATGGCAGGAATCCCTCACAAGGGAGAGATGTCTTAGGTGTTTACTGGCGGGTACTTAGGAGAGATACTTGGAAATTAAAACAACAGGTATGTTGGAGCAGCATTATGCTTCAACCCGTGCTCTTCTGAGGTTGCAAACCAGGTCAGGTTTGTGGAGAAATAACCTCATTTACAGAATTTTATGGACAGAAAATGCACTTCCTCCTCTTTAGAGGCAGACTCTTTTTAACTTTCCACATCCTCTGATCTAGAAAGCAGAGAATGGTTTGGCTGGCGTTAGGTCCCGGTGCCATTCCTGCCTTTTGGCAGCATTGCAAACATTTTATTTTATGCAAATTTCAGGGTGAATCCTCTCCCTGCTTGAATTCCCTCAAGCAGTGGAATAGTGCTGCTGTCAGTGGCTTTAGCTCAGAAATGGCTGAAAGACAAATTAGTTTTGGTAAAACAGGGCATTATTTTTTTTTTTTTCCTCCCTCTCCTTCCCCTCCTTTTTTAATCAGGAGAAAGAAACCCGAGTTGTCAATTTTGAAGCGTCAGGTTGCAGAAGACAGATTCCCTGCAGGGGCAGAAGTGGCAGTTGCCTTTGGACAACTGTCTGAAGGCGTTGGGTGCCTGGCACAGTCCATCCCCAACTTCAATAGAGGTTTTCAACTCGTGAACGTGCAGGAGCAGGTGACAGCAGCGAGGTTATGTCCCTGTCAAATTAGAGAGCCCGGGATGCTGATAAGCCATCAAGCCATTAAAGCCCATTTCAAATGGAGTCACTTCAAATGAATGGAAATTAATGGAAAGGGATAATGGAAATCGTTGGCTTCAACAGAGATATAATGTATTTAGTTTACGTGTATCTTAATGGAAATTGATGATCCTCGTTTTGGATTTAATGGAATTCCTGCAGTCTTATTGCAGTGTAATAGAAAATAATATTCTGTAATTGAAAATCAATTCAGATAATTCCTATTAATAATTAACACTCCTATCTCGGAATCGTCTAACATCTATAATTTAGTGCGAGGGGAAGAAGTGCATCTGACAGTGAGGGGAGGCTCGGTGCTGGCTTTCAGGTGTGCTCTGATGAGAAAAACACGGGGCTGATCTTCCCTGGGCTGGGAGCGAGCCATGAACTGGAGGTGAACTGGAGTGACTGGGCTCCCCTGGAGTGACTGTGGTCACCAGTTCTTTGAGAGGTTTTCCTGGTTACCCGTGGAGCTGCATCCGACCTCTTGCCCTACAGCCTTCAGTAAAATAGAGCATCTTCGCATGTGATGTGCCTTGGGCTGCCAGATGAGGAAAAACCCAGCTGGAGTTGCTCTGCTTAGCGCCGGCAGAATGGGAGCACAGGTTGCACAAGCTGAATCAAATGTGGATTTTAAATGAAGCGTAGGTTAAGGTACCTCTTCCCCCCGCCTTACTCTGCAGAAATCCCAGCACTACCATGGGGCAGGCTCTTGCTACGTCTCGTGTCTGGCTCTATCCTCCTCCATTTCATCGTTCTCAGGTGGATTGAGGACCCAGGTTTCTGCTGAGGGAGGTGGGGCGAGCCAAGGTCACGGTCCATCACCTTCCCAATGCTCTAACACCAAGGATCAGGAAAGAATGAGGACTTACGTCTTCCAGTTGTTTCATTTATCTGAGTTTAAAAGGAACAAGGTTCATCATCTGTAGTGGGTGGATTTCTCCAGGCCCTGGTAGGGCACATCTTCAACTAGATGTCTGAGGGACGTGCTCCTGGCCTGCCTCATTTCTTTTGGCTGTTGAGGGAATCTTCAGGTGTCTGCACTAGACGCATCTAACACCAGCCGAGATAAAGCCCATCCCCTGTCTGTGTTTCTGCGCCTCCGTGCAGCTGTTTTGAGTGTTTAAAGCAATTTCTTTCTTCTGGAGACTTGGAAGTGGCAGCACGAGCCACCAGCCTTCCTCTCTGCTGGTAAATAGAGGAGACGGTGATGGAGTCTCCTCCACCCCTGCAGCCCGGGGGATTGTTGGATGGGCAACTCTTCCTTGCCGTGTGGTTGCCTTATCAGCTTGTTGGGGCAGGAAAGCCTTCCTGAGGTTCACTGTTGCACTGGATTCCTCTTCTGAAAAACATATATTGTAAAAATAACAGAATCTTTCAATTTCCCACCAACTGTTTTATTCGCTTTGGATAATAAGAGCGGGGCAGGGGAATGTATATTATGGTTTGGTTTAAAAACCCAGCTCTGTTTGGAGCATCAGGCAAAGCCTGGTGAAGCCCCGGAGTTTGCTTTGTAGGAGGGGAGAGCACAGCCCTTCTCGGGACGGGGCTGTTGTTTCCCAGTTCAGGGAGCAGCTCTGCTCCCGAGGGGAAGGTGGCACAAAACGTTTCAGCTGATCAGTAACAGCACTATATTGCAAGTGTTTTAATTGAGAAGCTTTTTCTTTCAGGAGACTTGTACATTAGCAGCATTTAACAGCACAAGCACCCGCTTTCCGTTTCATTTTCAAACTGCCAATTCTAAATAATACCAAAATAATTCCCTTGAATGCAACTTTTGTCAGTTTTTACAATGAGATTATTAAGCAGCGTCACTCCAACAGTAGCTCTCTCCCTAATTATGCATTCAGGCCCATAGAAATCCTCCTTTCTTTTAATTACTCTTTGACATTTGATCTACAGAATCTTATGGCTACCAGTCACTGGTTTTTCTCTTTTCCCCATTCAACTCCACACACGGAGTCGCTTCTCTCTCAAACTCTCGGTGTCCCTGACTTCTTTCAGGATGGCCGTAGAGCAAAATCCTTCTGCTTTCCTACTTCAGCTTGAGAAGGAGACTTCAATATCGCGTGTGGGTTTGACTTCAGCAGCCAAGTCTAGACACCTCTTTGTTCTTGCCAAGATGAAGTTGGCTGACGTCATTTTGGCTGCTCGACTCCAGGGAAGAAATATTGATCTCGGGCTGTCAGGAGACAGGGATCTGTTCTGGATCGCCTGTGTTTACCAGTGGTGGGAGCAGGAATTAAAGCTTATAAATGATGAAAGCAAGCCAATGATGATTATGGCTGCTGTGCTGGGGGTACTGGAGCCAGGAAAGGACTCTGATGTTTAAGAGATGGGTGTCACACAACTGATGCTCAGCCTCCGGGGTGAAATTTGGGGTGGCTGGAGCCCCACGGTGCTCCTGGGGGGAGTTTGGGCCACGGGGCACACTTTCATCTAAGCGGGGTTAGATGCTCTTTGTATCCCAGTGGCTGCTAAGTACAAAAGAGGCTTGTAGACAGAGGATAGGAGCTGATGTTTCTCCAGTCCTAATGTCTTATTTCCTTTTGCCCTCAATACCACTGATGGGTTTTGGCGTTTGTTTGGTTGTTTTTTTTAAAGGACTTTGCCTGGAATTTAACAAGAGCTTGCTGTTGAGCTTAGTGGTATTAGGGAATTATTTATGAACTCCAAGGTAAATGTTTCTCCTGGATCCCCAGACAGATATTTCACATGCACCTTCCTCCTGTTCCAAACAGCAAATGGCATTAATTTCATCACGAAACCTCAATTTCAGCAAGTACTATTTAGCATAGGTAGTTGTTTTGCAATAAATAAGGTCCATTACCTGTTTGATCAGCATGAAGAAGGATTTGATTTCAATCAACGAGATAATTCCTGGCTTCTTGCCCCAGCAGAGGTGGATTATTTTGTCAGTCTGAAATGTGTGCCCTGTTTTGCATTTTTTTACCAGTTGCTTAATTGCGAGTTGCCCAGAGATTAGAGGGAGCATTTGTGCGTGTGGGTGCTCAATGTAGTCTGCGTAACACAGCGTCGTGTGGAGGATCCTCAAAGTAGGACAGCATCAAACAGAGTGTGACAAGCCTGCACAGACTAGTGTCTGTGTAACACCTCTTTAAATGCTTACCTGAAAATATAAAATAAACCGGTCTGAGTAGAAAACTGACATTGCTTGAAAAAGAGGGGGGTGAGGGGGGAAAGGTAGAGAATAATTGCAATAAAAGCATGAAGTCTGCTTTGAAATGTTCACCGCAGTAAAAGGGAGAGCAGCGGTAGAAACTTCAGAGGGAAGTGGTTCGGTAGGAAGTTTCAAAGATTCCATGAGAGGTGGGCTAATGCAAACGGCATGAAGTTCAACCAAGCCAAGGGCAGGGTCCTGCACCTGGGACATGGCAATGCCAGGCACAAATACAGGCTGGGCAGAGAGTGGCTGGAGAGCAGCCCTGAGGAGAAGGACTTGGGAGTGCTCCTGGAGGAGAGACTCCCCAGGAGCCGGCAGTGTGCGCTGGCAGCCCAGAAAGCCAACCCCAGCCTGGGCTGCAGCAAAAGCAGCGTGACCAGCAGGGACAGGGAGGGGATTCTGCCCCTCTGCTCTGCGCTCCTGAGACCCCACCTGGAGTCCTGTGTCCAGCTCTGGAGTCCTCAACACAGAAAGGACATGGACCTGTCAGAACGGGTCCAGTGGAGGGGCACCAAGATGCTCCGAGGGTTGGAGCCCCTCTGCTGTGAGGACAGGCTGAGGGAGCTGGGGCTGTTCAGCCTGGAGAAGAGAAGGCTCCGGGGAGACCTTGGAGCAGCCTTCCAGGATCTGAAGGG
>VZRU01004042.1:328855-369832 GCA_013398155.1 Pedionomus torquatus | reverse complement strand
TAATAATATGAGAATATCATATATATATAGGTACCAGTTATTTAAGTCATGGCAGACAGTTGCAGAGCAATGGCCATCTTCAGCTCGGAAACAGAAGTGATTATTTACCCTTGTTCTACCTCAGTGTAACTCTCTGCTGCGATCTAAATGTGTACCGTGATTCTTTCCTCCCTGAAATGGTTTAATTTCTTTGTAATTTCAGTAGATTTTAGCTTTATAATTTCCAAGTATTGGCAGTGTTTGCGGGGGGGGCGTGGGGGGGGGGTGTGTGACGACCCAAAAACATTACAAAAGGGAATAAATACAGAACTGCAACACTGTAGGCATAATAAAAGGGCATTTGAGCTTTAATGTGTCATATAATCAATCAGCCGTTCACACACTGATGTCGTTCTGAGCCCAACCACTTTAAAGGGGAGTATCCATGTGGAATCTCAAGAGAGAGTGAAGATTTCCAGATCAGGAACCAGTTCATTGGGTTTATGGGTCTTTCTGTCTCTCTCAGTGTTAGATGCTCCATGCTTGAGGATTCGGGAACGGGAGATGACAAAGTTCCCCGCGCTCAGTCTGCGGGGAGGGAAGCTCTGGGTGTATTTTAGAGCAGAAAGGTGCTCGAGTTTCAGATAAAGCCCTGGTGAAACCGATGGGCACGAGCAGGAGGGCGATGACCCTTGGTGCTTAAACTGGAGTGGAGTATCAGGTGGGAGATTGCACCTTTCTGGTTAACCTCTGAAAACCGGGTGGGCTATTTTTTCCTGGGGCGCTCTAAAGACTTTTTTTAATCCTTAAAACATATACAGATTTTTATTACTATTTTATGTAGGGGGAGAAAATAGTCTTCTAACCTTGTCAGTGTCGTCTGCGGCACGATAGATCTCTACTAGCAGTTGTTCTTGCTCTCTTAATAAGAGCGATCGTCCTATCAATCCTCAGTTTATGAATTGTAATAAAGCTGCTGTAACAGCAGTAATTGGCGAAATTAGTTTGGATGGTTGCATTAATATTCATGCATTCCTGCAATGGCAACTGAGCTAATTAGTATCTCTTCTTTCTCCGTTAGGGTGGCAAAATGGGACAGTGTCAGTCTCGGAGGTTGTACTTTCCGTGCTGGACGTGGTCCTGAGCCTGAGATGCGAAATACTCTCTGGGCAGCGGGGGCTGAAGCCCCGTCTGGGCTGAGGATGGGGACTTGCCGGTGGTCCCGGGCCAAGGCTGCCCCCAGGAGCCCAAAGGCTCGGGGCTGTGAGGAGGATGTGGAAGTTTGCTTCTGGGGAAACGCGAAGTCACGTTGTTGGCTGTAATTATTCCGCAGTAAGCAGGAGAGAGCGGCTGGGAGTCTGCGGGGAATACTCCTCCGCGTTGGCCTAGATATGCAATAGGTGGTCTGAAAGATGGATTTATTTATTTATTTATTTTCCCCATCTCAAATTTCCATAGTCCTAAAAGATACTAATGAAAGAACTGAAACTTTCCTACCTGGTTTATTGAATTTTGCTGTAACTTTTTTTTTTTTTTTTCTTTTTCTTTTCCTTCTCCTTGAGAGCTGTAAAATGACCAGAGCGAAGTTGCTTCTTCTGTCAGGGGACACCAGAAAGGGGACAGGGTCAACCCTTTCTCGCCTCACTCGGCAGTGTGTTGCTTTGTTTCAGCCCGTTCTGATGTAAGTGAGGAGCTCTGAAGGGGAGAATTTGGGGACACGTTGCTGGGGAAAAGTGGCAGGTTGTACTCAAATCATCCCCCCTCATGAGGAACTCGTGGAGATAGCGGCTCATCTCCCAGCTCCCGTCTGCCACAGCCACCATCCTGATGACTGGGAACGTCTCTGAGGTACCTTCAGGAGGATGTAGGGATGAAGAGAAACTCAAGAGATCTGCCAGGCTCTTGCCACCTTATTAAGAAAGAAAAAAATAAATACAAATTGAGAGGGATGGTAAAAGAGTAGATACAGGTAATAACCCAGTGTGTTTCTCTATCCTGGGAAAAAATAGAAGGTAGCAGTGGAGCTGAGGAAGGAGGTGAGCCAGAGACCATTTGTCTCTGCTGTCACACCCCGTGCTGTGCCAGGCACCTTTCTCTAGAGCCTGGCACCGATCTGCCCTTTCCCCGTGGTCTGGGTACTTGGCGTAGCAGAAACCCCTCTCATCCCCACCTCTGACATGCTGCCCCGAGCTTCCAGGGGATTGAAAAAAAATGTGGTACCACAGTTGGGGTGACTGTTTCCTCCAGTCTGGGTCTCTGCACTAATTAATCTCCATGTGGCTCCCAGTCCTGCAGTGCTTCTTCCTCTCTCTGCCCACTTTCCATCCCACCCGGGGCAAGGAGCAGCAGCCAGAGCTTCCACCAGAGCTGGGGAAGCAGAGTCCCAGGGGTTTATGAGCACAAATGGCACTTGGACAAAGGTGTAGACAATTCTTTTAAATCCCTTTTTTTTTTTTTTTTCCTTTTTATTCACCCGCATTATCCCTTTTTCTCTTTTTTTTTTTTCTTAACATGAAGGGGAAGCTATGTGCTTCGCACAACCTCTTTTACAAACAAATGAATAAATAAAATAAAGTCATAAATGATTCGGAGCTTTTCTCCTGAAAGCTTGAAAGGAAAAGAAATAAGGAGAAAATGCTATTATTTCTATTTTTAAAGACTTGAGAACTGCTGGGATGCCATGGTGATGGAATCGGTGTAAGCACCTGGATAGATACAAACCTCCTGCATGTCGGGAATAATGTAAATGGACCAGGACAGGATGCTTGGGGAAACTATTTCTGTTTATCTTGTCGCCCTTCAGCTTTCTGTTATTAGACGTGGTGATTTCCAAGCTGTCACTGTGGATGTTAAAATCTTCTGGCGTTTCTGGCTATGAACAAGTCCTCAGGAAAACAAAGCCCAGCAAGTGAAGCAGCCCCAGACGCGAGTGTCCCAGTGCTCGCCCAGGAGCCCCAGTGAGCCAGGGGGGGGGGATGGAGTGGTGTCCCCCAGATGCGTGACAGAGAGAGCATCCAAGTTGTAGGTGTTGTCTTGGTGAAAAGTGGCTGCCGGCTATTCTCAGAACCTCCCCAGTGGCTCCAGAAAATCCCAGAAAATCCCAGAAAGCAGCTCGGGAAGCGATGCAGAGGGGAGTTTGGGGGGGATCGCTGAAGTTTCCAAGCCCAGGGAGGTGGCCAGCATCCTCGGGAGGGTAGCGGGGTGGGCTGCTGGGGGTGTCATTCCACCCCTCCCCTGACTGACGGCTGTCGTTCCCCAGCTATTGACAATAATATTCCTGTCATTTAGTGCCTGCCAGTGAACTGTCAGCAGCAGCAGTGCATAACTAACGAAGGATACTCCCAGAGCACCGTTATTTAGGAGTGGGAGGAAAAAAAAAAAAAAAAATAAATAGAAGAAAAGAAAGAGGCTTGAGTCACTCGGTTGTGACCATATAATGACTCTGTATACAAATTAGATGGATTCACATAGTGCTTATCTAAATTAGGTTGCCATTTTACAATGCTAATTTTCCTGTTGGTTGCTCGTGATACCAGAACGCGGCGTTTAAAAAAAAAAAAAAAACAGAGAGGAAAGAAAAAAATTCCCGTGCTTCTCGGCTCCGAAAAAAGCATGGCATGATGCTGCGGCTCGGGAGCTGCAGGGCTGGTGGGACCTGCTGAGCTTCAGCGAGGAAAAATGCTGCCTTGATCCTCCTGAATTCCTTGTAAGGTTGATCGCTCGGACTGCAGTAATTAGTAGCAAGTCTTAGGGATCTGGATGAGGTATGCACGGGGGGCTTGTTCCTTTGCGCTGTTCTTTGCCCCTCCAGAGGAATAAATAACTGGAGGGAAGGGAGTTGGAAAAAAAAAACCAACAAAAACCAACAAACCCACAAACCAACAACAGCAAACAAAAAAGAGAAAATAATGAAGAAGAAGGAAATAAAGCCCCCTGTGCTTATTTCAAAAGGTGGCAGCTGGGAAGCTGATAGACACTTGCAAGTTCTATGTGGAAAGAGATGGCATTTAAAAAGCTCCCAGCATCCTGGTAAAGATGCTGTAGTGCCACGGCATCAAAGCAGGAGGGTGACACAAAGGAGCAGGAGTCACGTGCTGGCTGTTTGAAAAAATATCTGGGCCTTTTTATTTATCACTCGTGTTTTATTACGGCGTATCACGCAGATATAAGACAGGTCACAGTTTGCTTCTTGTCTGGGAAAGCTCGTATTGGGAACACTGACGTTCAGCATTCATGCAGGTACTTTTTTCACTCAAAATTCTCAGAATATTTTCAAGTGGAGAGTAAAGACCCCTTCCCCTGCCCTCTCCCCTTTCCTTTCCCTTCCCCTGCCCTCTCCCCTTTCCTTTCCCTTCCCCTGCCCTCTCCCCTTTCCTTTCCCTTCCCCTGCCCTCTCCCCTTTCCTTTCCCTTCCCCTGCCCTCTCCCCTTTCCTTTCCCTTCCCCTGCCCTNCCCTTCCCTGCCCTCTCCCCTTCCCTCTCCTCTCCCCCTTTGGTGGAACTGGGGCTGGAAGGGCCAGCCCCTTCTTGCAGCGAGCTCAGTGACCGGGATGGCTTTAGGCTTCTGTGAGCATGGGTCGTGGAGCTTGTCTAATTTCTGTCAGCGAGGATGATGTGCCGAGCATTGCCCTGCTGGTCAGGGACTGAGAGGGAAAATCACCGCCATGGAAAGGAGCTCTTCTTCCCACGGACCTTCCGGCGCTGCTTAATTTGCTCTGGTGATAGCTGCTGGAGACCTGTTCTGTTCCGTTGTTCCAAATGATCTGGCAACCCGACATTTTTCATAAACTTTCTTTTAGAAAGATCTATTCAGTGAGGAGTGGGGAAAAAAAAAAAAAAATATTAAAAAAAGTGATTTTGGGTATAAACCTCATATGCATAAACATGAGGTGATCTCCAAAGTCATGATGCTCATTTTAGTGTGATAAATACAGATGTGTGATCAGCTGCAGAGGGCCATTCATAGCTGTGTTAATTCTGTGCATCAAATCTTCAAGCTGTGCCACGTGGTACAGCTCCGTTGAGGCCAGTGGCAATTTTCACCAGCTGAGGACGTGGCGGTCCACATCCGACTTTTAGCTCATAAAAGGGGGAAATAAAAAGATAGGGTGTCGTATCGTTCTTTCTTGCCTGCACCTCTTCCTCTGCTCTGCCTTCATAGTTCTCTTCCTTCGTGGGGTTCCTGGAAGTAAGCAGGTTTCTCTCTTCTGTTGGCTTGATGCATTGGCACCTCGCAGGATCAAACCCTAAATAACCATGAGCACAAGGACTTCAACGTTCGCTGCCTCCTACGTAGAGCAGGGATCTTGAAATACTTCGTGCTGTCCAGAAATGGGTTCTGTGCTTCTTATCTGCAGAGCTTTCCAGGCTCAGAGCCATCTCTGCCATCTCGGTGAAGCTCGCTTGCCCTCTGCGTGGACCAGCTGAAGAATCATCTGCAAAACTTCAAGACATGAAGCGCCAGCAAAATCCCTGCAACTGAAAAAGAGTCAAATGTGGAAAGAAAGGTTACAAAAATGCAAGGCTGCCCGGGGAGCCTGGTAGTTTGATCTCTGAGAGCTTAAAGCCAACTCATAAACCCAGCGATGGACCAGCCGAGAAGCCTGTCCAGTGCCGGGGAGAGCCCAAGGGGTTGGTTGGTGGAGGAAAAAGCCATCCCAAATTTTGCCGTGTGGCTCCTCCCGATCCCATCCAAATCTCCAGAGTGCCTGTATCTTCCCTGCTGGAGGAACTGCAAGAAGAAAAGCACCAAGTTTGTTTTCAAACTATTTTAGCATCTGGGTGAAAGTGGCTTTATTTGCACTTGTTTTCCTTCTCCTTTTCATTTCAAAGAGCAAACTCTGACAGCGTGAGGCAGGTCACCTCTGCTGTGACAATTTTGCTCTAAGGAGAGAAAACAAACTAGACCTAATTTACTCTAGGCGTTTTCTTTGATTAACAACTGCATGTACCGTCCCGTAGGTTGGATACCGACGGCAGTTTGCACCAGATTTGCACAACTGAAACTTCAAAAGGCCACTTGGTGGAGAATTGTCATCCTTCTTCAGGGACTGAGGTTTCTGTTGATGTTGGACTAACGTGGGCCAGTTCAGCAAAGGGAAGAGGGAGGCAGGTGAGGGCCGGGAATGGTTGTTTTACGCATTGAAAATGGCCGTTGGTATGTTTTGGTTAGGATTAGTTTCATCACAGACATGGACACGCGTTTTCTTGAAGGATGAGAAATATTCTGTACTGTTCTGTTGGTCCCTGCATCTATGCATGTTTGTCCTCGGTGGGATTGTATAGGAACACCGAAAATGGCTTGGGGGAGAAATGTTTCTGGTTGGGCAGATTTCTGCCCCAAATTGTGTGTGTTGTCTTTTTTTTTTTCTTAAACAGAAGCTTTAAGTAATTGAAAGTTTGTATTTGATTCAAGGAAAACCACACTTAACAAGATTTCTAAAGGGGACAAATGATGATAAAAATAATTGCGTGAAGAACATGGGAGACTTCTGCAGTTTTCTGTAAGTGACTCAGTTTACCATTGCTCCTTTAGCTCGAGGGATTAGCTCTGATCTGTGATGTTTGGCTGTGTGAGAGATGAGGCAGGGAATTACATCTCGTCCATCACCTGGCGCTTCTCCAGCCACACCAGTTCTGGTTCACGGCCGTCGGCTCCGGGGCATCCTGCTGAGATACAGGCTGGGGGACCAGCAGGAGTTCCGAAAGGGGCCCTTGCTCCATCACACGTGGGAACACTTCAGAAGCATTTTCACTCGCAGGTGAACAAAGAACTAGAAAGTCCTAATTTCCCATGAGAAGGAGTGCTGAATGAATGGGTAGATAAACAGGGGAATGAATAAGAGGTCAGTGAAGAAGAACAGAATTTTTTGTTGGGTTTTGACAGTGAAATCACAGCGTGGCTTCTGCGAGGAGCTGCCCTAATGGCCAGAGGCTTTCCCTGCTGGTCCCAGTGACCCAAGAGGGACTGGTATCTCTCTGGACTGGGAACCACAACGCTGGGGCGATGGGCCCTTGGTACCCAGACCGCCAGGGCTGGCACATCAGGGAGTGGGATAAACTGATCCTCCTCTCTCTGTTTTGTCATTATTGTTTATCTTCTTTTAAAAAAAGGCTCTACAGTCCGAGCCCTGCAGCTGCTTCTGGCTGTTTCTTCTTGTTTCTTCACAATGGGCTCCTTTCCTCCCCTTGGCTCTGGGCTCACCGTGAGTCGGCCCCTCTGGTGTGGGTTTCATCAGGGTGCCAAAAGCTGCTAGAGACCTTTAAAAAAAAATAAATATATATATATATTTCTATATCTGGTTGCTTCTGCATGTGTTTAATAACATGGCCCTTAGAAAGCAATTTGGATTAATTAGAATGTCTGGGCACTTTTGCGATAAAGCCATGCCGAGTAATTATCCAGTGTCCAGAATAATCTATCGAGCTTGTGAAGTTTAAGTCTGAAAATTATTCTCCCCTAAGTATTTGTCTTTCTAGCTGTATTTCTGTTATTAAATTTGTTTTCTCCCAAGTTAGATAAGAAGAAATGTAATTATTTAGCTGGCAAGCTTAATGTTGAGGTGAAGAAAGCCAGTGAAGGTAAAAGCCTGATTGCCTTGTGGTTTTCCTCTAATAATGCATAAATATTTATATGCATGTAGAATTACGTGGTGGTGATGCACTTTGTAAAAGGCCAGGGATGAAATATAAGGAAATAAAAGGTATAGATATCCACTGAAACTTCACTATGTCCTATAATTCTTGCCTATGTAGTCGAAGAAATGTCAAATGCAGATTTCTCCCGTAATTATAATCCATTCTCACTTATATCTCCTCTTGCCGTGCTTCCTCGCTCTCCTCCCTGCCCGAAGTCTGTCCCCTGAAGGACCTTGTTCTTATGCTTGGAGGACATAACAGGCCTTTTTACTCCTGATAATGTTTATTTTGGATTAAAGAAAACACGAAATCAAAGATGGTCTAAATATAATCAGCCAGTCTCACTGGTGGAGCTCATCCCTGCAGCCAGGGTCAGCACGGTCTCCCCACGGGAGAGACTTTCTAAAGGAATATTAAATGCTGTCCATGACTTTCTTACTTCCAAGGAGTAAACTTTTGCCCTTGTGGGTGCCATTTTGGACACGTTTTGGACTGTCTGAGCACTTGCCTCAACGGTCCCTGCCTCTCCCTCTGCCCCCGACACGGTGCTGGTCCTTGGGGAATGAGCAGGTGGTGCCTTGGGTAGAAAAACCAAGGAAGAACAGGCAGTGGATTTGGGCTGTGTGGGGACAGGAGGGTCCCACCACCAGGAGAAGCTCTCAGGAGAAAGCAGCAACTGCAGAGGTCAACGTGTTGGTTGCCCCTTGCTGGGGAGGAGGATGCTGTGGGAGAAACCTCTGGGGTGCGCGGGGACCCCGGAGCATACAGCTCTGATGGGGGATGGACCCAAAGTGTTTGGGGGTGAGTTTGAAGATGGTAAGTTTATGGAAAAAGAATGGGGAGTGCAGCCCTGTGAGCGTTTCCAAGGAGGGATAAAGCTCTTGGGGACAGGCAGGAGGAAAACCAAGTGGGAATGTGAGCACAGAAGCTGAGAGATGACAGATTCCCAAGGAAAGGATTAGGGTCCTGATGATGAGATCTGATTGCCTGCCTGGTGCAGCCCCTGCCAGCTGGTGCTGGAGAGCTGTAGTTCACCTGGAGCATGTCCTTCAGGAGGACACCCAGCCTAGCTGCAGTGATTTCAGGTGACAGGAAGCTTATTGTCAAAGGCTGGAGTTTTTCAGTGCCTGAGGTTTTTCTGTCTTGGTTTTTCAGGTTGGGGAGCAGCGGGGATGTGGGTGCATCAGGAGCTGGAGGGAGGTGGGATCACGGCAGAGCCCTGGGCTTTCCGGGGCTGCCAGGACCCAGAACCTGCTCCCCAGCTGCCTGCCTCTTCCCGCCCCGGCTGGTTTGGTTGAAAAACACTAAAACTGTCAAAGCTGAAAATGGAAAACAAGTGCAAGCTTGCTTGTAACCAACATCTTATAGCAGCTTTCCAGGATCTGAAGGGAGCTCCAAGAGAGCTGGAGAGGGACTCTGGGTCAGGGAGTGGAGAGACAGGACAAGGGGGAATGGTTTTAAATTGGAAGAGGGGAGATCTAATCTAAATCTTAGGAAGAACTTCTTTGGTGTGAGGGTGGTGAGGCACTGAAAGAGGTTGTCCAGAGAAGCTGTGGCTGCCCCATCCCTGGAGGGGTTCAAGGCCAGGCTGGATGGGGCTTGGAGCCACCTGGTGTGGTGGGAGGTGTCCCTGCCCAGGGCAGGGGGGTTGGAACTGGATGATCTTGAATGTCCCTTCCAACTCTAACCAGTCTATGATTCTACAATCTTTCCCCTGATTATCTTTCAGAGCTCTGAAATAAACGTCATGTTTAAGGGAGAGGTCAGGGGACCAGCATCATCCCTGTACCCTTCTCCTGCCGTGGGTAGCTCAGGTTAGTGCTGGCAGTAGCTTGTGTAGCTCGTCTGTTTACAGTAAACCTTTTTACATTGCATTTCCTCTCCTTTTGGGTTAACAGCAAGATTTTTTTCCTCTGGTGGAGCTGTTATTCCTGCAGCAGGTGAAAACTTCTCATAGAGACAAATAATTTATCAAGGATTTTGTTCCAGAGGCAAACTTTAATATCCCAGACTAATAGTGCTCTAGGACTAATGAACACATCTGAACAGAAGGCTTGTAAGTGCTGTTCTTAAATGGAGACTGCTGACATCGAGGATGCATTTGCGTCATACCTTTAATGAAGTTGTATGAAGGAATTTCCTGGTCACTACCCTGTTTGTAAGGGTTATGGGATAAAAATATGTGGTTACGTTCTTCCCCGCTTTCTTCTCAGTATTTTTCATTTGCTGTAGGAAACAGATCTTTGCTGTAGGAAACAGTTCTTTGCTGTAGGTACTGGCTGCCACCGAAACTCAGTGCATCTTGGGTGCTCTGGAACGCTCCTCTGTATTTCATAAAGTAAAAGACAGCAGTCTTTTAAGTCAGTAAGAAAAAGAGAAAAGAAGGAACAAGTTAGATTTTATCCTTGAGTTCATTTAAGCCATAACTTGTCTCTAGTAATGGCAGGAACCAATTTTTGACAGGAAGGGGAATGAACACTGTTCAGGCTGTCGTGGGGCAATCTGCTGTATGTATTCATCCCCTCCTGATTGCTACCGCTGAGTATTGGACCTGGGTATAATGTTCAGAAGGTTAATGAGAAGCCTCGATGTGTTTCCTTATTCCTGTGATGCCTGGGCACGGTGCTGTGTGCGGGTACCAGTGCTCCCAGCACCACGTTGGGGCATCCCAGGCTCATAAGCAAAATAGTTGAAGGAAAGAAGGCAGCTCCAGAAAGGCTGTTTAAAGCACTGTTTAACTTCTTGAAATGCAGCTGGTAACCCTTGTTGGGTTTTTTTGTAGAGGATCTTGGGGAGGGGAGTGGGAGGAAGCCTTGCTCTGAAGGCTCCCCATCCACTTGGAGACATTTTTATGAGTAGAGGTTCTTAATTTTGTGATATCCATTCAGTGAAAGTCACTCACAGGAACTCAGTTTTGCTCATCGTGACATTCAGCTGCTTGCCAAAAGTTTAACTTTGCAAAGAAATTGTATGTAAACACTTAATGTAGGTAACTAAGTTCATATTGCCAGACTTCAGATGTATTATCCTCTAAAGACAATAGGCTTTATTCTTCTTGACTATAAAGCCACTTTCTTAGACGGAAAATTTAGCAATGAATATTCCAGTCACAGCCTTGTTTTTCACAAGGTGAACACGGCCGCTTGTCTAGAAATGCAATTATGAGATAGACCTGGCTTTCTTTTGGTCTAATAACTAAGCTTTGAAGGGTGATTGTTTCATGGCAATTTGTTTCCACTGCTGTGGGTTTGTGTGGGTCTGTGTTTGCCTACGACTTTCAGAGAACGATGTTGTGCGACTGAGCTTTCCTATATTTCAGCCTCTCTGCTGAATAAGTCTTTGCCGTTGTCTCAATCGGGCTACTTTCAAAATCAATGAGATTTATACTTGCAGATTAAAAACCTTTTAAAATATGCATAGACAATATAAGGTTCAATTATATGTTTGCAATGAATGGAGAAATGTGTACACATAAATAAAACATAAAAGCTGCTTCGCCGCGTTTAGCTTCTGGCTCTGATTTATTTTCAAAATAATTAGAATTTGTGAGTCTGTGTTTGGATGCCTGAGCTCCAATCACTGCAAGAGTGTTTATGCTTAATGTATATACTTGCTGTAGATACGTCGCTTCTCAGTGACCGACCTCTCAGGTTTTGGAAGCGCAGACAGTGTATGGAAATGGTATGTGTAAAAGGAGAGCAAACCTCCCTGGTGCTGCCGTGTCCTGTAGCTGGGCGCAGGGCACACACAGACTCTGGAGGTCTGCTCAGCATCTCCTGAGTGGCTGAAATGACCCTCCTGAGGACCCTCGATGTGACCCTGCATGCCGTAGGAAGTGGGCTCTGGTCCTCAAGGGACTGGTTTATTGGCATCTAGAAGATCTTGAAGTATATGTTCAGGCTGTGGAAGAGGCGGCCGTGCCCTCTGTCTATCTCTGCAAGACGTGGAAAGTCTCCACGTCAGCCTCACCAAGACATGAACCCCCTGGGGAGAGCATCCTTTCCCGTTCCCGAGCTCCTGGTGGGTTAAACAACCCTTAATCTGGCTCTTAGCAATGTGGTACGAGTACAGTTGGGTTTCTGACACCGGTGGTTTTGTTATCTCCAGCATTTCATGGACAGACTTTGGCTTCTCCCCTTTGAAACGCCACTGCCTGTTTTATCTGCTGACGGTATCGCTTGGGCTTTCTTGAGCTTTGGTAGAAATAAACAACCCCCAAAGTAGATTTGAGCCTTAGCACAATCTCAAAGAATACAGAATATGCCTCTTCTGCACTTGTTGGTGCTCTCTCTTTCATATTATACCTTTGCAATTATCTTTTAGGCATTGTGGTGTGTCATGGGATAAAAGTGTGACAGAATATCCATATGTGCTATTTGTAAGCTGAATTTAAATCACAGCGTGAGGTTGAAAAGACTATTGCTGCATAAGCAGCTTTGTTGTACCATATGATTACAAAAATGTGGCCATTAGAAAGGTTATAGGGTCCCTGTGCTCTCATCACCTTATGTGAGTTCAGCTAAAAATTGGCTTGAAGTATTAGCTCATAACAGACAAGACCCTTTGATGCTTTGTTAAGATTTCAAATTGCCTCTAGCAGAGTGCCATCTATTATTTTAATGCTGCTCTCAAGCTTTCATTCTATCAGGGCTGGAGTTAAAATATGAAGAGCTGTGCATTCTTGCATTGCAATGGATGGGCAATCACCACTGATATTTTAACTGATGTATCCTAGGAGGAATATTCTAGTTAATATTGTAAAATCAATGAATATGCACCAATATATATAAATGTGCTGTGCTGGTCATATCTCATCCCCAAGATCTGCAAACCAGCACAGCTTTATTGCCTTCCAAGTTTATGGGCAAGCCAGCTAAAATTCTTAACAATTTGAATATTTCACTTAAAAATATTAAGTGCTGAAGTTTCGTAATGGTACGTGTTCCTTTGTCTTTATCATCACTGATCTCCCTGGTGCGGTAGATGGATATTTCTGTTTGTGGACGCGAGCTGTAAGAGGTTCCCCATCCCTGGGTGGGTGTCTTGTGTCAGCAGGGGGGGAATTCTGGCTTCTGTCTGTCTGCACCCGTCCGTGTGTCAGGGAGGACCGACCCAGCCTGCCCAGGGGAAGGAGCTGGTGCCTCCTCGTGCATCAGGGGATGCATGGAGGGATGGGGGCATTTGGAGTCTGCCCAAAGTAAAGAAGGATCTTTAGATATCTAGGGCCAGGAATAATAACAACGATACTAAAAAAATGCATAAATCAAATTCTGAATTTGATGTTATTATATTAATATATAGCTAAAACAAGAGAAACTTAAATGTACATGATCTAAATGAAACCCAATTTTGCTTCTTCGAAGTGATCGCTTCAAAGTGATCTTCTTCATGATCACATCAACACAACTTTATACCCAACGAGGGGTTTGTACAGGCAGCTCAGGCGGGAGCACATCTAACAGTCTCTTTCCCTATCAGTGAAAATTCAAATACTGATTTCTGGTCGTTTTTTTGCAATTTTATTTTTTTTTTCCCCAAGGACAATTTTGAAACCTAAAAATAAAAGGGTCCCGAGGTATGATAATTTACTGGAAAAACCAATAACTCAGATGATAATGGTCCTGCAGACAGGAAGAATGCCTGCAGAGAGAAAGAACCAATCTCTTTCATCTTGGGGTGGGTGGGCTGTAACACAACAGCCAAGAAATGTTAAAGAACGTGACATCTTTTGGTACACAGAGGGACCTCGTTCCATCTCTAAAGGAGCAGTCTTTAATATGGATGAAGCTTTTGTGTCCAAGCTGCAGCGTAGGCTGAGATGGTTTTTTTTATTGCAGCAATTCTCCACAGGACTCAAAGCAAGAGCACGGCTGAATTCCACTCGGGGCTCACCTATTTCTAAACCAATGTGCAATATTGACAGTGGGGTTGAAATCTTGTTCTGCCTTCCTCAAAGGTCTTCTATTTTTGTAGCGGCGGTACGGGGGGAGCTGTGCTTTTTGGCACAGCTTGGCCCGAAAGGGGTGAATGAATTATTTTTAAGAATCGGGAACTTTCTGAATTGGTTCACGGACCCTGCTCAAAGGAGCTTGATTACAAAGACTGCTCTTTGCCCATGGAAAAGGTTATTAGACTGTTAACTGCGAAAATGGCCCTTAGTGGAGCTGTAAATCTCAAAACGTTCAGGAAAGTAGGTTATATCTATATCGCTGCTTCGTGGCTTTGTTTGCTTCTCCTTTGGCAGGAGGTTTTGGGTGGCCACGTGTTTGGTGTGGAGGCAATGTGGGTGGCCTGGAATTAGGGACAAAAGCCTGGAATTAGAACCCGTGCTTTATACCACTCGCATCACCCTTCTACCTCCTCCTGGATAATAGATCAGTGTGACTTTTTGTTTCTCTAGTGTATGTATTTCAAGTGTTTTCCCTGCCCCGTGGCAGTGTGGAAGAGCCAGGAGAAGCTCGCCGGTGGGGTGGGAGCAGGTCAAAGTGCCCGTGGGCACAAGGGATGGGCACAACCTTGCTCTGAGAGGCAGGGACTGTCATGGAAAAACACCAAAACCAACCCGATACTATAAAGATTTCAGTTACGTCTGTGTAGGAAGGGAAGTGAGGCTGTAGGTTCGTTATAATTTGACTTACAGAATCAGAGAATCACCTAGGTTGGAAGGGACCTTTTAAGATCATCTAGTCCAACCAATGGGGAAAAAAACCCAAAACCACCAAAAAAAACAACAACCATAAATAATACCCCACACCACCCAACACCCAACACTAAGCCATATCCTTGATCACCAAGTCAACTTCTCTCTTGAATCCCTCCAGGGATGGTGCCTCAACCCCCTCCCTGGGCAGCCCATTCCAATACCTGTCAACCCTTTCAGGAAAGAAATATTTCCTAATATCTCACCTGAACTTCCCCTGGTCTTAGTACAAGAATTTCCACTTGGAATGTGTTTGGTGAGATGCGGGTGCCTGTCTTGCTGTGCCTGAGCACCACAACGCATGGGTCAGACAAATGAAAACATCTATGGTGAAAGCAGAAATGGCCAATACCTAATCCACAGCACGTAAACTTGTTGACACTGGTCTTACATCCTTATTTATTAGGAGGACAGCATTATTCACGGCCTTATGAGGAGATAAAATGCTTATTTTCATCCTAAGGCCGATTTTCATTACAATTGTGGATCCTGGTTTCGAGTCATGTATCCAAGGAGCTTTTAGCCTTTAAAAGCTAAGAGATCCCCTCCTGTTTGGCAGCTGTAAAAGCCCAAGCTACTCCAGAAGCTCCTCATGGTCAGAAGTAGACCAGGTTCTAGGCACAGGTCATCAGGAGGAACATTTCATATTTATGGACACCTCTCATCTTACTATGTTTGAGTATTTTTTTTTTCTTCCTGCTTTCTGTCTGAGTTGATAAAGCACTCCCATGAGCCATGTGGACAGTACTAATTGCTGTAATTATTGTTCCCTTAATTGTTACAGGTTTGTTTTTTTTTTTTTTTCTGGAGCCATTCATACCAGTACTTCTCATTCTAGAAAAGGAAGCAGGAGAGACCTTATAGACACGGGAAATGCTCCCAGCTGGCCAATATTATTCAGGATGTCTTTCCACTTTAGTGCGATGACAGTTTTGCTGGGGGTGATGGTTGATTTATGTGCCTGGAAAAGAGCTCTTTCATGTGCTCTTTTCAGGTTTGAAATTAATTTAAATAAATAAAAAAATAATAAATGCCTTCAATTCAAAAGCCAATGCAGTTATATTTCATAGCATTGGAGGTGTTTGTTTCAGTAATACAGGTTGCATCTGGTATCGTGTTGGTAATCAAGGAGCTGGGAATTTTAAAGGGTCTGAATAACCAGAGCCATGGCCTTGGGTTGCCAGACCAGCACTGCATCGCCCTCCCAACGGCTTGGCTTACGGTCTGTTAACGCTTTCTTCAATTACACTAAGTCATAGAATCATAGAATGGTTAGAGTTGGAAGGGACCTCAAAGATCTTTGAGTTCCAACCCCCCTGCCCTGGGCAGGGACACCTCCCACCACACCAGGTTGCTCCAAGCCCCATCCAGCCTGGCCTTGAACCCCTCCAGGGATGGGGCAGCCACAGCTTCTCTGGGCAACCTCTTCCAGTGCCTCACCACACTCACAGCAAAGAAGTTCTTCCTTCCATAGGACTGGCCTTCCCTCTTAATTTCCACCCAACAATCTGCATGGAGCTTCTAATGTTTATTCATTATGCGTTGAAGCTGAAGTGGGTGCTGCGCAGCAAGACAAATTGGTGAGATGAAATTGCAGATAACTCGTCGTTCCCCGTGTTCTGTCAGGCCATTACCCTTCCTGACACTTCTTTATTCTCCTCTCGCTGTCACTCTTGAATTATCTGACACCGAGAGGTCCACACAGCAGCGACCTCGTCCAGCTTTTCATCGACGATTTGTCAGGAACACCTTTAGTTCTCCATAAATACAGGATTTTTCCATCCCACTTGGAAACTCCCACCAAAGCAATAGAAATCGCGTGAGGTTTGGGAGCTTTGACATCAGTCCTCAACTGTTGATACTGAACACTTTTGAAAATCCCTGCTTTAAAATGCTGCAGAAAGTGGGATTTACTCTGTTTGATGGACATGTTGATAGTCCGTGTGGTCTCTAAGGTCAAATTGAGAGAAGACCTGTTGACCCATTAGCTGAAGGCATAATTCTGGACAAGTGGTGGGAGCTGGAGCTCACAGTGTGGGGATGTGGCCAACTTGGATATGGGGAAATTTTGTGTAGATGAATCATTTACTGGGTTTATTTTCTTAGTGTTTCTTTTGTTGCACTTGAAAATATTTCTGTTTTATTAAATGCACTTCTCCTTCAGGCTCTGCTCCTCATTTGTATTTGATGTTGTTGATATTTGTCTTCCTGTACCTCATGAAATATCTATCCAATTCCCTGGTAGGTGATTGTGTGGATCTCTAATACATCATTAGGAATTCACCGTGGGATAAAATAAGAGAGGTGGTGATGTGAGCAAACAGGACCTTGTTTGAACACCGGTAGCTTTAGTAATTGGTAAACAGAGGGAGAGGAACTGAGGTGAACTGTAAATAGATTAACGGGTTTGAAGATTTCCTGTTAGACAAATGCCCTTGTTCAGACGAGCTGCTTCTCCTCCCCTGCTCAGAAGAAGTTGCTCTTGTGGTGTGACGCTCTCCTGCAGCAACAGGTTTGTGTGAGCACCTTATCTGTGGCAGAGCTGGGCAGGAAGACNATTGTTTTGCCTAATTTTCTCATTGTCAACATTTGATTCTTGAGCATAAAAACCAGCTTGAAAAGCACCACTTCTGAATTTTCATCATAAAGCATAATAAGGAGAGATTATCAAAACACTTTGAGGAAAGATTTGTTCTTATCATTACCCAAGACTGCTGGGAATATTATTCCCTCGTCTTTTAAGAGCCCTAAAGCAAGAATTGCAGTAATATTTGTTTTCGACTGCACCTTTCAGGACAGAAATAGGGCACCTGCTGCTAGATTGACACCTCCAGAAAAAACTACCTGAAGCTACCGATTTAGTGTGCTTGGTTTTTTGGGGGGGAGGGCTGGTGAGAAAGAGAACAAAGCATTTCTGGTGGGTACCCCCCCGTCGGTGGGCTGGCCAGTGAGACCACCCCATGGACATCAGCTCCTGAGAAAGGCAGGCAGCTGGAGTTCCCCCCTCCAGCCAAGTGGGGATGAGCAGGAGGATGCGTTCCCGTTATCCCTGCCGGTTTCGAGTCATCATCTGATCCCGTTTTGTATCTCAGGTAACAGCATCTTCCTGTTCAGAACACTGTGAAAAGGTAGAGGAGTTTTTGCCCGGAGAAAACAGCCAGTGAGGAACTTCAGATAGTTTTAATTCAAGGCGATTAAAACCATGGCGTGCAGTTGGCAGGATGCTGAAGCTGTTTGTTGTGCGATTTGAGATGGAAATGGTGAACAAGGAGTAGTTGTACTAACCGATGGTTAAACCTGACACGAGAGATTTCTACATGAATAAAAGCTGAGACCTAAACAGGCTCGAGATGATTGGTCATCCCTCAGCTCACACCAAAGGGTTCTGCAGCCGAGGGAAAAATCCTCAGGCGTCTGATTCTGTGTGAAGTTGCTGGCAGGATTTTGGGGTTTGTGGGGCTGCCACGGCACTGCCACAGAGGGCGACTTCAAGAGGCTTTATCGAAGCAGGGTGGGTTGTTTTTTTTATCTATTGTCAGGAAACCATATCAATAACATTTAATAGGAAGCTGAAAGTAAAAATGCGGCAAACTGTGAACTTAATATTACCCTGGTGGGAGCTCATTAATATCTCAACAGGTATACTCGTGCATTATCTTAATTGCACTCGGTCCTTAGGGAAATTGCCTTTTCTGAAGTTTCCTGACTGCTGTCACTTGGTGACTCGGGTTCAGGTGCACCATTTTATTAATCTTTTAATAAGTTCCTGAGGAGAAGGTGGCCTGGCTCAATCGCGGTTGAAGTAGCGTAGCAGCAGCGATGATTGTTGTGGTTGCAGTTGTTATGTTCTGGCAGCTCCTGCAGCTCCGGGGAGAGCTGAGCTGCCTCCTGGCACTGGCTCTTGTGCATCTTTCCAGCTGAGGAGCTTGGGTGTTAGCGATGAGCTTGCCCCTTTCTCTTGTTCGGCTTCAAAAGAAGGTTCTAGAGAAGAAGAAAAGGAGGACATGGGATGAGGCGATAGCACAAAGTAAGTTTGAGATGAAGAATTGGAAGAAGTTTATATTTCAGTTGCTTTTTACTCTGAAATCCGCAGCTCCAGACCTGACGTTGGCAGATGTTTGATGTTGGACGGGCTGACTTAGGAGACCATCAGAGGGACGTGGTGGTCCTTGGTGTGTTTTCTGCTGTGGCTTTTGGTGGGGCTGCTCAGAGGCAGGGACCGGCTTTTCCAGCAAGACAACCGAGTCTCATCCAGAGAGAGCTTTTCATTAACAGAAGGAAATGAAATAAATGAAGAATAATGTTCAATGTTAAAAATAAATTAACATTAATTAATCACTGACTAATGCAGTGCTCCCAGCATTAATCATTCACTCTCGCTGTAATCAGAACATCAGCCGGGCAGACGACACGGGGGGCTCCGGAGTGGGGTGTTTGCCATCGTCCCGTGACCACGAAAAACCGCCTTCAGGAAAATCTGCCTCCCACACGGGTCATCTGCTGCCTCGTCTGCCAACACCCCGGTGGCCTTCAGAAAGCTCCCAGTGTCTGGCTGTGGTGGCGAAGGCTCAGGAAGGATGCTGCTTCTGCAGGCGCGAAGAAGGAGCACCGGCTCTCCCCGCTGCGTGATCCCGCCGGGGGGATTTTTATCCCCTGGGTTTTATGGATCACAGCTCTTCTGCCGAGACGTTAGAGCCATTTGGAAAGCAGGCTAGAATTCCCCAGAGCTTTTGGATGTTCCAGACGTTCTGTTTGGGAACAGAAAGTAGGAAACTGTGATGGAAGAGAAAGCTTGCTGCTTTAGACTGAAGCTTTCAATGTGAGAGATCAGTGACAAGTAGCAGATTTTACCAAAATGAAGGAAAAAAAAGACAGAAAATATTAAAAAAAAACCCAAACCACAACCGTTTCATTTAAAATACTCTGTGCTGTGATCCTGAGATGGAGTCGCTGCCGTGCGTCTGGGTTTGTTGCCATCCCAGGGCTTCCCTTGGCAGCGGGACGCGATGTCTCAAACTGAACACTTGCAGGACCAAAAGGAGAACGAGCCTGGCTTGAGAGGAGTCGTGTGTTTAAAGGCTTGTTAAAAAAAGGGGGAAACCAATGGGAAAGGGGAGTGCAGGCCTTTTTATTTGGGGGAAATGGGTAAAATTCCCGTTTTTCCTGTGGTTGGAGCACAGCGTGGACAGCAGGCAGAACTGGTCTTTGCAGGTCTGACCCATATCATCAGCTTTCGAAACCAGACCAGAAAGATGGCTAGCGATGCTTGGTACACCTGAGGGGACATTAGGGGACACCAGGTAGGAGCAGGACTACATTTATGGTCATTTTTAGTGTTTGGGCATCGTACAGCAGCATGTTCTGTGTTTCACTTATTCATTGTGTCTCTGCACGAACGGGAGACTTCTCATTTGGAAAAGAGAAGGCTCCGGGGAGACCTTGGAGCAGCCTTCCAGGATCTGAAGGGAGCTCCAGGAGAGCTGGAGAGGGACTCTTGGTCAGGGAGGGGAGGGACAGGACAAGGGGGAAGGGTTTTAAACTGGAAGAGGGGAGATTTAGATTGGATCTTAGGAAGAACTTCTTTCCTGTGAGGGTGGTGAGGCACTGGAAGAGGTTGCCCAGAGAAGCTGTGGCTGCCCCATCCCTGGAGGGGTTCAAGGCCAGGCTGGATGGGGCTTGGAGCAACCTGGGCTGGTGGGAGGTGTCCCTGCCCGGGGCAGGGGGGTTGGAACTGGATGAGAAGGGAGCCTGGCCATTGAGGTTTGACTGGAGTTAACGTGACATTGTGTTTTTCAAACTGAAGTCACTCCCAGTAAAACCAAACCAGTAACATGGAGGAACGGTGTGAAGTCTGGGAGAAAGGTTTCCAGCTGAGGTTTGTCCGTGTCCAGTTGGGTGTGAACATAAGAAAAGGAAGAGAGGAAGAAATGCTGAATTGTTAAATTTTTAGCTGTTTGGTTTGGGCTCGGGATGCTGCCTGCACTCATGGGGAGATGTGTGGGAAGGGAAAACGTCTTATGTAGGTGTCTGCTGTACTGCACAGAGTTGGAACTCTACAACCTATATTGTATCCATTTAAGTACTTTTCTCCTCGTATTCAGACAAAATCTTATGAAAATTCTACTCCTTATACATATAATTTCATATTGCTTTTAGATACCCTGTAAGAAATGCTGGTAGAAACCCCAAATATGTGCTTTTTATACTGCAAGTGATTGAAACAGCCAGAAGTGCTTAATAATTTATGGGCAGAGGAAAAGGCATAAAAAACTAAAAAGTCTTCCAAGTAACATAAGTTCTGTAGAAGCTTTGCTTTTTGTAAATGTGCAGAATGTGCTCCTGATTTTTAGTTGAGAAAGCAGTTGTTGGCATGTTGGAATACAGACACTTGCCACAGGTAAAAAATAATTTTTCACCCTTTCTTTTATTTATAACCAAAAAGCCAGCTCTCAGTGGGACTCTGTGTGTGGGACTGGATGTTGTGTACCTAATGCTTGCCTAATTAATAACGGATAAACAGCCCCCATAAAGCCAGCCTGGTTAACTGTTCCACTTAATATAATACCATCCAATGAATAGATGAATTAAGCTGATAAGTGGCTGAGCAAGCTCCGTTAGCTGCTTTGTACAAATGAGAAGAGAGCGATCCTAAAATGTCACCAGTCATTTATTACAACAGCAATTGCAGGCACAGACAAATTAGGAATTTCAATTATTTTTGACGGCCAGGGTGCCTGGCGTTTCCCGTGCAGCCGCAGTGGTTGGTGTTAGCTGAAAGTCATCCCTAAGGTAGATTAAAAATAAAGAACCCTGATAAATTGGTATAATCGATCTATTTGTCTTTGAGAGTGGTCCCCGCACTTTGCTGGCCCCCAGGCGAAATCCTGAGCTAGTAAATCATGTACCAGTGGTCAACGCCACGCTGGCTTCTTCCCCGCAGCCTCAATTTTAACTTTTTTAATTTTCTGTGACTGGAACACTGGAAGGTCTGGCAGGCGACGTGCTGTCCAGAAGCCACAGATCTAAAATAAATCTGGCAAGACTTTGTTGAGGACACTGCTGTCTTGCATTAAAAAACCAGAGCATCCCAGCCTTCAGCTTGATTAGCCACCTCGCTGGGGCTAAAGCTGTGTGAAGGAGTGACATGATGCATCCAAAGGAAAAACTGTGCCAAGTGATGGGGGATTCGGTTCCCCGGCATCTGCAGTGACAGCTCGGGCACCCGCTGAAAGTTCAAGGTTTTATTTAGGTTTAACAGTTTGTAGCAAGGATGGTCCTGGGCCTGGATTAAGTCTGCTCCCTGCTCAGGGGTCCTGCCAGGGCAGGAGGAGGGACCACGAGCTGTGGCTGACTCAAGGCTGATGCTGAATGAAGCTAATCAAATCTTAATTAAGTCACGTGGGAGGGTTTGTTATGCTTTATAAGAAAAGAGTAGGTATTACCTTTTCACGCAGGAGCGTGTCTCAAGGAATGTTGGGGGTGACAACAGCAGTGGATGGTTTCGGGTAAGTTGGCTCATCTGCTGGGTCTTTTGCTTTACGGGTCTGCTTTTACTCTGCTGTAGAAGTTGTTAATGTGCATACAGATGTAAGGCACGTTCTGTAGAAAATGTGTGTACAGATGTGCAGATGGAAGGCACATTCTGTAGAAATGCCGCGTCTGCTCTCATGTGCCACTGACCTCTGTGGGGACCGAAGGCGCTGACCTCCCTTTGCAGCGTGGAGCCTGGGGAAATACGATGTTTGTTCTTCTGAGAAGGCAGAAGAGCTAATAAATACTTGTAGAAATGGTATGCAGAGACAGAATATGAGAATGCAGAAGATGCTTGTACTGAGGCATGAAATACTGACCTTTCTGCAGTCTAGAAGTCTCAAATCATTATATATGATCGTGTTTGTGTATACTGCAAATCTTTTTTTCCCCCTCCTTGGCATCTCAAGTGAGAGTTATGGCAGGCTCCTTAATTTAAGGAGCAGTCCCAGACTGTTACTCAAACAATTGCATAATGTGTTTGGGGATTAACATACTGTCAGCTCGATAACTGCTCAGGGACCTTTGTTATCGGAGAGAAAATAGCCCTGAACGACATTCTGTGCTCCTGTTATAGCAAGGAGCATCCTTCAGCTCAGCATCCTTCGCTCTCTGCCGTGGGAAGGAACTGGAAGACCTGGTTTGTCGTGGGCAGGCAGAGTTTTAGGAGACGGCTGAAGCCTGGCCAGGTTCTCTTGGCAGGACGGAGATGTCCGGGCTCAGCAATCATTGACAGCTGGTCTTCGTCAGAAAGAATCACAAATAAACATCCTTTTGTTTAAACACGGAGTCGCAGTTTAATGTTTAAGGGCTTTTTCATCCCCCAGAAACGGATGAAGGCTCCTCCTGGCCTCCAGCCAGCGATGTCAGCTATAGCTGTGTACTCGGTTACCTTCAGGATCCCAAATAACCCAATGGCAGTAAATCCCAAACTCCAATAAAAAGGATGGAGTGATTAAAAAAAAATGGTTTGCGTGTGCTGTATTTGATTAAGATTGCCTGAAAGGGAAAAAAACTACGAATGTGCACAAATACAGTTGTTTTCGGTTGATTAACGATTTTTTGGTGTAACTTGAAGTCAATGAAAAGATTGTTTGACTTGTACGTTGTAAAAGTACATGGTGCAAAATTATAGATGGGTGCGATGGAGACGAATCGAGGCTCAGCTGAAGCTAAGGGATGTAGCTAACTGCTGCAAGAACTGCAATGAGTATGTGAATATGTATATTTATCAGAAATTATTTTTTTCTACAGATCCCACAAATCAGTTATGCCTCAACTGCGCCAGAGTTGAGTGATGACAGGCGCTATGATTTCTTCTCACGTGTGGTTCCTCCAGATTCCTTCCAAGCACAAGCAATGGTGGACATTGTGAAAGCTTTGGGATGGAATTATGTGTCCACTTTGGCATCTGAAGGGAATTATGGAGAAAAAGGAGTCGAATCCTTCATGCAAATTTCCAGAGAGGCAGGTAGGCAACGCCCGTCCTCCCTCCAGAGAACGCTGTAGAAGTAATGAATGTTATTTTGTACCAAATGTTACCTTCTGTTTCTGGAACATATATTTGATTCTAAAGGTGCTCCAGGTCTGTGCGATGCCTGTGGAATGGCTCCTAGATGCTCTCATTCCTAAATCACTTTGTGGAGTTTCAAAAAGTTTCAAACCTTAGTGGTTTTCAATCATTTCTGGAGAAAACAGAAAAAAAAAACAAAGCCTTGAGTCTTCCCAAGCTCCAGCTATTCCCCTGGATGGCATTATATTATGTTGGCACGGGCAGATGGCAGATTTTAAAATGCTGAGCTTTTCTCTCTCCGCAGCTAGAAATCCTGCTAAGACTGTTTGTTACCAGACATTGACTTGTGTCGTGCTACTGCTGCTCACCTTTCAGATCGTTGCCTGATTTGTGTTGCTTTCCTTTCCCGTGTCTCTTGACCAATTCAGTTGAGAAAATTCATAATCTTTTACCCGAAGGCTCAGAGAACTGCTGGCCTGAGGTCCAACGCGCTCGGCGGGGTGGTGCGAGGCACATCAGACCAACGGTGTGACATGTGTCACCTTGGTCTTGTTACTGGTTTCATTTAGCGGTGTCCCAAGGAGGCCAGTCCCTGTTGGACAACACCACTGTCCACAGGAGATGTTCCACGAGGACGGGGAGATGCTGTGTCTTGTGCTGGGTTTATGGTGTTGAGTTGAACCATCGTTATTTTGTTGGCAGAAATCTCTGGTTTTACAGCTTATTTTCCTGTTCTGGTACAGAAAAAAGAGCAGACCTGTCTTGAGGGTGTGACTGCTGTCTCGGCGTGCTCATACCCTTATCCTGATCTGTTATTCTTCAGGGTAAATAGTTATAAATTTCCCCAGAGATGCCAGAATGTAGGAGGCCTTTAGATGGCACTTCAGGGAATAGAGGTATAAATCCGTGACGAGCTGATTTGCAATCCAGAATCATCAAGGTTTGGAAATTTAAATATTTGAAGTTGAATCTGGTGCTGGTAAGGAAAAAATAAGCAGAAGATATCGTTTGTTATTGGTGATGCATGCAAAACCCATCTCCGGGAGCCTTCGGTGACACATCCCGGTGGGGAGCCCATCACCATTGCACAAGAGTAAGCCCTGTGGTATTCCCCAAACGAACCCACGTTATCTCCCACCCTGTAGCTGCCCTGGCACAGCGTCCAATAAAAGCAGCATAACATTATCCACAGCTCGCTTAATTCCGTACGTCGCCGTCTGGATTAGCGAGCGCACGAGAGGGCAGGAGCGGGATGGGATGGGATGGGATGGGATGGGATGGGATGGGGGCTGAGGGGATGGGATGGGGGCCAAGGAGTGAGCAGAGAAAGCAGCCCAGCTTAAAGGGAAAAGGGGCTTGAGAGATGGGAGTCCAGAATTGTTCCGTTATGTTGATATCGCAGAAGGAACTTACATTTGCATAAACTTGTCTGTTCGTTCGAATGCATATTTATGTGGTATTAAAGAAAATGGGTTTGGATTTAATACCGCAGGAAGTGACAAATGCCAGTGTTCATTATAATTTAAAATTTACTTTATTTGCAAATATCCACTGTTGCAAGATCATACCAGGAATGTGGTCCCTGTGCCAAGGGCAAACTCCAGCTGAATAATATTCTCCCGTTTTATAGGCCTTCTGTAGAATTAAATTAATAATAAGAGCGGTTCATGTAGTCAACATGTAATTCGGTGTCCTTCATAAAAAATAAAGCCTAAGACCAAAAGAACACCCTTCTTAAAGCGGCTTCACATGCAGGGTGATACGGGTCGCGCCTGCAAGATGAAGACAGTAAGAGGGGCAGATCTATCTATCTATTCCCCCCCCCCGTTGTACAGATAAAGCTTAGGTGAAGTTCTGAGGGGATTCATTACCTGCCAACAAGTCCCCCCAGCTTTTTAGAACCCCGGGAAGTGAAGACGGTGCCATGGTCTAGGTGCTTCATGGAGCAGCTGCCGGGCAGTGCTGCCCTGGAGATGGGTCCTGACCTTCATCCCTCCAGGGAAAATGCACCCTGTCCCCAACTTTGGGGTATGGTCACGAGCAGGTGCCGTTTTGGGGGGCTCGATGGGCCGTTCCTGTGCTTCTGGAACATGCTGTGGGGGGAGTTGCTTTCCTGGTGCCTGATGTGGCTGTGCCTCCTTGGGGACGTCTGATGCAGAAGAGCTGATTAACCAGGCTGTCAGGTGATTGCTGTAATAGCAGGGTTGGAAAGAGCCTCCTGGAGAAGCAATAATTTTACTGACTCATGGCTGGGGTGTCATTAGTAGCTCCTTGATCTGTCTGTTTAAAAACATTTCAGTGGTCAAGAGCTGTGTGTCTGAATGCACGAAGCAAACTGGCCCTCTCTAGCGAGGAGCAGAAGGGACAGGAGCTTTCACAAAACAGAGGAGTATCACAGAGCATCAGCTCGTTTCATGTATTAAACATATTTCGATAGGTCCAAATATCTGTGTAATTACACAGGAGCTTGGCAGGAGCGGTCAAGCACGGCGTGGTGACACGGCAGGGACAGGGGGGAAGGGATGGGGAGCACTTTCCTGATGTTCCTGCTGTGAGTAGATCAAGGTGGTGCTTGGGGTGCCAGTGAAAACTCCATGGTAATGAGAAAGCTCATGCCAGAAGCAACAGAAATGCAAGAGTGGTGGGAGGAAGTTTTTTCTGTAGTCAAAAGATCCAGTTCTTCTAGAAATCAGTGTGTGTGTGGGTGGATCACCTCTTCTTCCCTGCTTCTGTGGCATTCTAGTACCTAAGGAAAACTGGAGATGGACTTTCTACAAGGGCTTGTAGTGATAGGATGAGGGGTGATGGCTTCAAACTGGAAGAGAGGAGACTGAGATGGGATCTGGAGATTAAATTCTTTGCTGTGAGGGTGGTGGGAGCCTGGCCCAGGTTGCCCAGAGAAGCTGTGGCTGCCCCATCCCTGGAGGGGTTCAAGACCAGGCTGGATGGGGCTTGGAGCAACCTGGTGTGGTGGGAGGTGTCCCTGCCCAGGGCAGGGGGTGGCACTGGGTGGGCTTTAAGGTCCCTTCCGACCCAAACCATTCTATGATTCCCAGTTCAGAGGACAGATTCAGTGTACAGGGACATGGGGAGGATGGGAGAGGGGTTTAAGTGGTGATACATGGTTTACCTTATCTTCCAGGTAGCTAAAACACGTGCTGTTCATCAGGAGGAGCTGTGCTCTGCTTAAAGCCATGTCCATCAGATTGCTGTGTCTAGGCTTTGGCCCCGTTCAGGGGTTGGATGCTGTGGGGCTGAGAGTTGTGGTTGTGAGGTTTGCAGAGCTCAGAACCCAGTGAGGCTACAGCGAGGTTTTGCAGAACCACCAGGTCCGTGTGCGGGCAGAGCTGCTGCTCCCTGATCTCCATCCCAAGAGACGTCCCCGGCAGGGACTTGAACATGTCGACAAACTGGTGGCACAAGGAGCTCTGCAGCCTGGTGCAAATGGGGGATGCACGAAGTCCCTCCAGGCTGCAGGGATTTCAGAGCTGGCCCAAATCCTGTTGACCTCTCTTACTGAGCAGAACCGGGTTGGGAGAGGCATCAGAGCAGGGTTCTTGTGTCCCTTCTCCCCTGCATGGCCCCGTAGGACCAGGGGACATCTGCCAGCAGCAGGAGCAGCCCTGGAGCAGAGGTTGTTAGTCAGTTTGAGACACAGCAGCAATAAGCAGTCATCGTTAGCTCCCAGACAATTCTCTTCTCTCTCATCACCAGGGTGTTCTGGCAGAAAAGCAGATGTAGTCCATAGGTACCAGCGCCTTTATTATCTTTGGCCTCAAATCTGGAGCAGCTAATTATCCTAGATTCAGTGTTTTATCCAGACTTGTTTCTGATTCAGCCAAGATCTTAGGAATTGTGAGGATGAGTAGAAAGTGCTATCCTTGCTTGGTTTTCAGACATGCTCTAGTATATAAAGACTTTGCTTGATCCTTTGAGTTAATAATTTTTCACAAAGTGGCTTCTATTATGAGTACTTCAAGCGAGTTTGAATATGTCATTGTGGCAGGAGATGAGGATTTGAAACATGTTCTGCAGTCTGCGGGATTAATAAATTAGGGGAATGGGCTAATTATGGAAAATCTAAAGGACAATTTCAGATTATTAATGAAACTACTGAATACTTGAATTTCAAAGATTAATTCATCTTTGATTTTTTTTTTTTTAAAGATTAATCTCTACCAGAAGGTTAATTGCTATCTGTAAGAAATATATATATTGAAGTCGTTAGCAAAAGACCACTTGAATGCCTCCTAACAGATAAATGGAAGACCTAGCGTGTATTTATTCATCTTTTTCTCTCCGAACCTCACCCGTTTTCACCTCACCCTGGCTGCTTTGCTTGCGGAGACTGGTGCTCGCTCCACAGTACGGCAGGGGGGGCAGGTCCCTCAAACCCCAACCTCTGCAACTTGTACCTCCTTCTGCTCCTTCCCGTGGCTCCCTTGGCCAGCTCCATCTCAGAAATAAGTATTCCTGCTCAGTGAGGCTGGTTTTTGAGCACAGCTCTGCTTGTTCACACAATCTAGACTCGCACAGAGCATCTTAATCTGCCATCTAAGAATTAAGTCGTTTAGAGGGTGATGTTCTTGGCCTTTGAGGAAGGGCTGGAGATGAAAAATTCTGGAAAAGTGTCTCCTGGCCCTGTGTACTAAAGACATTAATAAAAACCCCACGGATTAAAGCTCTTGTACCAGTGAGCTGATATAATTATATAGACACTGAAGTTTCTTCTGAAGACTTTTGGTTGCGGTGTCGTATTTGTTAAAAGGCTATCATCACCTTGACAGAACAAAAAAGCAGGCTAAACTTTAATCCACTTTAACACAGTAAGCACAACACTTGCAACAGACTCTTTATCTTCTTTTCTCCCTTTTCTCCCCCGTCTTCCCCCCCTGCTGGAGTCTTTTTTTTTAAATATTCATTTCTGTAATTCTTGCATCTCCCTGATCCTGCAGCGCGGTGCAGACAGCTGTTCCGTGGGGCTGAGAACATCTGCATGCGGCGGGGCTGGCCTGGGCACGCGAGCTGCAGGAGCTGATTTTCCTCAGAAACGGGGGTGACATCAAAAACCATTCATTTCCAGGGCAGAGATGTCAGCCCTGAAATTAGGAATCTTTCTCTTTACACTGATAAGTACGTATTTATTTATTTTTTTCCTCCGGCAGTGATATTGAACAGTATTTCTTCTCCACCCTCTGATTTAAACTTGAATTTTCTTTTTATCCCATTTTTCTCAACTTAGTATTTTCCAGTAAGGACCATCTACATGCAGGGGTACATACCTGTATGAGACACGTAGCCCTTGTGTCGAGCACGTGTCACTCCACCCAAATCAGATGAATCCATGCATGACCTATACAATCTCCTAATGCCTAATGTTTTCTGTATGATTTATCCATGTGCAGTTAAGTGCATCCTACAGCAAATATTTCCTATGGGTTAGTTGTTGGTAGCAGAGACTTGTTTTAAACCTCTTTAACCACCTAAATGTGAAAATATGAGAGCCTTGGTATTTTTTTTCTCCCCTGGCGTGTGTTTCTAATAAGAGCTAAGTCTTCTGAGTCGGGTTTTTGGGTGCTGTGAACCATCTCTCCTGTGCAGTCCTCAGCCCGCTGTGTGGTAACACGGGGCTCCAATTCAGCACTTCTCTCCTGTGGAAGCTGAGGGTGTTGAAAGCCAAGAGCTGCTGTATCATCCCGCAGTGACTCACGCGGCGTGCTCTGTAGGCTCCTCGAGGTCTGTTCCGCTGCCTGCTACCGTCCTGAATCTGCATTTTTCTAATAGAACTTAATTTTTTATGCTGTCTGTTGGGAATTCCATTAGCACAAATTAGTGCTGGGTAACATGAGAGAGTTAAATCATTGCTGCGAGGGAGTGGTTCAACTGTCTGTGTTTTAAGGAGGGAGAGGAGACTGTTCTGTCTGTGGATCTCAAATAGAGTCATGATTCCTGTCGCCAAGTACAAAATCCTGATTTTTTTTGGTCTTACATTCTGATGTTAATGAAAGCTCTTTTTTTTTTTTTCTTGATCCATTAAAGCCCTACTGAATGGGTTTAGAGCACTCATTACAAGGAGCAGTTATTTTGCTGTGTTACCCAAGTTTAAAAAAAAAAAAAGCCCTAAAAATGACAAAGGGAGGTGAAAAAAAGTTGGTGAAGTCACCCAACTGTCCTGTCACAACCCTGGGACTGAAACCTCAGTCCTGCTAAGGCCAGTGAGACAATTGGGACTGGGATGTGCCACGGTGGGCAAGGATTGCATTGGCTGCATTAATGAACATCAAATACTTCCAGTTTATTAGTGAAGCCTTGCACATTTGGCAGCGGCTGGTAGAACACGCCGTCTAGTGATGCCCAAAATGTATGATCTGCGATTGCTGTTCCTTGTGGCAGCTAACAGAACCCGACTTCTAGCAGAGTAGCTCTTGAAATATTCATTTGGGTGAGTCAGTGGTTTGGGGGGAGGTGGGCTGAGGTGGTGCTTTGTCCAGCGTGATGCCTAGTTATTTATTGAACCCAAGGAATAGTGCTTTGCAATCCACCTGCCTTGGATCTCCCTCTGCCATACCCCGAAATGCCCTCCAGCACTTCAGTTAGAGCTTACATCTTGACAAATCAGTCTATAAATAGGTTTTTTTTGAAGTGCAACCCAACGACCAGCCTCAGGAAACCAGCCCTTGCCAAAATGTGGTCTTCAGCACACGTCTCCGGTACCGTCACTTCGGCTCTCAGGAGGGTCAGAGACCCCAGTGGGTGTAGGGAGTTTGATGGTACAGGGCATGGTTTGAGTTTTATGGAGTTTTCCCAGGGAATTGCTGGCCCTGCAACCACTCCCTTTGGAGCTTTTCTCCCTGGTGGGTGTCTCCGTGCCCGCAGGATGGATGGGGGTCTCAGGGGGACAGAGAGGCAGCAGCCCAGCCTGGTTCCTTTGCCTTTGGTTGTGTTAAATGGTTGCAGTTTTTGATGAGAGTGGCCTTTAGGCATTTACTTGAGAGCCCATTGTCTGGCTCAAATATAGCAAAAATAAATATATAAACCACTACTGAAATCAAGTCGTTCACATCCAAGGGGTTTCCATTTTTCTTTCTATTTTTCTCAGATGCCCATGCATCTGCCCCTTTTGGTAGGCAGTGATGTTATGTTAAATAACAAAGTTGTTACATCTATTATTTTTCCTCCCTATGTTTTGTCAAGTAAGAAATGTTTTGTCATTTCAGAGAGATCGTCATTGCTCTCTGAAGTTGCTCCAGCTTGTGTTGCATGCTGCAGTCTGTCAGGTTTAATAGGACTTTGGTTTAATTCTAACTGCTCTCGTAGAAGATGCACTGCACTTGATCCTCAAGGGTGTTTCGGGTTGCCTTTTAGAGTTTTATAGCGTGCTTCCGACAGTGGCAAAGGAAAAACAAGGGGCATCTTTGCAAAGGAAATCTGGTACTCTGGGCACGGTCTGTGCTGCTGTGGGTTTGTTAAAATCACTGGTGAGAAGTGATGTCAGTGAGAGGAGTGAGCGTTGGGTGTCCTTGAGCTGGGGATGGGACTTCTGACTTCCCTGCCCGGTGGGTAGAACCCACCAGGTGCCTGGCTTAGATGTGGAGCAGCCCTCTAGGTGCCCGCCTGGACTTTTAGGTTATCAAAACATTTTGAAAGCAATCTTCATGTCTTTAGCGAGGCGTCTTCCTACCTATGGCACAGCAGATGTCCTCAGCTCCTTGGCTCCATTGCCTGCCCGGTAACGAAGAGTGATGAGGTCTGAAGTGCCCTTTTGAAATATCTCCTTCTCTCCGCCTACACGGGGAGTGGAGGCACTGAACAGAAACATCATTAAAGATTTTGAATTTAAAAAGAAATACCCAGTCATTGGTGTGTATGGGATATGTGTATTTTCCTGTATTTTTTTGGGGATCATCATTTGAAGATGAATACTCAGTGCAGATTTATAAGGCTCTTAAGATCTTCCTCAGGGAAGCCGTGAAGCTGTTGGGCATCAGGAGCCACGTGGTTTGGGTTCCTCCCTGTTGGCACAGCAGCATCAGAACATCTGCCCAAACAGTGATACAGTTCTGTGATGGAGCCAGCGGGGGTCTGAGTAATTCCTCCTTCTCGAACAGGCTCGGGGGAAAATAAAAATAAAAATCAACAAAATAGAGTTTGGGGAGAAGGAAAGAGGTAAAGATGTGACATGATGATTTCCTCTGCTGATGTGAAATCTGAGAGCAGCTCCAGGAGCTCGCTCTCTGCTCCTGAACGCTCTCGCACAGCTGGGTTCTTGGCGGAGTTCTTGGGAGCTGCTGCCGCTGTTACAGCGTAAGTCACTTTAGGGATAAACGTCTGCCTCTTTATGGCATGTATTGAACACGTGGAGATTGCATTTCAAGGACAGAATAAAACCGAAACAGGCAATTCTTGTTGCTAAACAAGGAACTGCCAGCGTGATTTAAAAATGTTACCCCAAGTTTAATAAAGCGTTGCTTTGAGAAGTACCGTGTGCGTCAGCTGACAACAAGAGCTTGGTAAGAGCCTCGTTATTTCACAGCAGAGACATGTGTTGTTGAGCCTTTGGTTTGTTGTTGGTTGGGGTTTTTTATCGGTGGCTTTGGAGCCCCCCGGGAAGGCTCCTGCACTTGGGGGTGCAGAGCTTGAAGACGTTGGTTTGGAGCAGATTGAGGAGGTTATTCATCCCAGCCCAGGTTTCTTCATCTGTTCTTTGAAGGCTTTTCTGCACCTCGTGGGTAATAAGTTCCTCCTGGTGAAGATGGGAGTTCGGAGCAGAATCAAAGCAAGGGGTTTTTGTTTGTGTCCATCTTCTGCTGGGAAATAGACATTTGATAAAAAACAGTGGTGGAAATATTGGGGGAAGAGACAAGGAGTATGTTGATGCGCATTAGGAAGCTTGAGGAGAAGGTCCTGTTGAAGTGCAGAAGCTAACGTTTTGGAGAGGAGTCGGAGGAAAGGAGGGAGTTCAGATTTGCTGAAAAATCAAGTGAAGGAACAAGTCTGTGGAAGCAGCAAGGCAGGATCAGGAGAAGGAGAGATGAAAAGCCACAAAGTGAAGGTTGACAGAAGTGGCTGGAGTCAGGAAGATTGAGCCCCAGCAGGAAAAAAAATAAATCTATGGGTCAGACTTGCCATAAAGAGCGGGGTAGAAATACCACATTTGTTTCACTGAAAAAATCAAGGATTTTAGGACCAGACTTGACTTAGATTGTGAACACAGAACACTTCTGGGAGATAAGGTAGAAGTTCTTTCCCAAGTCTGTTTTTCTTGCTGGGTGGGCAATGAAACCAGACTTCCCAGAGGATGGCATCGAGCGCCTTTGCTCCTCACTGGGTTCCTTCCCTGCCTCCCAGCCTTCCCGGGAGGGGGAAGCGGAGCCAGTGAATCCTGGCTCCCATTCCATCTCCACCTACGGGGCTTATTCCAGTGTGTGGCACGAAGCGTCTTGTCAGTTTTCCTGAAGGAATAAAACGGATTTCATAAAACCCTTCTGCAGAGGAAGACCCTGCTGTCACTTTGACTTTCCCCACGGAAAAGAGAAATATTGTGATTACACTGAGATTTTCCCATGGGATACGTCTGCTTTGCCAAGTCGGATGAATTTGTTGGGGACTTCATTTGGGACCAGCTCTAAATACATTCCTGCATCTGAAGGGTAATATATAATGGAATGCAGTAAGTTATTCCAGTTTCTGCCACTGAAATCCCGCATCCCAGGAGGAAATACAAAAAATTGCCTCATCTTGTACCTTCCATACTTCACAGTCCCTTTTCGCTTTGTGCTAATGCAAAGAACAGCTTTCGTAGCCGTGGGGGAGTAGCAGCACATAAATAATGCTAAGATGCCTCTTCCATCCCGCGCCCTCCCCTGCCTTCTCCTTTCCTTATCCTTCTTCAGACAGCGGAGGGTGACAAACGCCCCGAACCCTTCGCACTCCTGGAAGATGGCTTTCATGTGCTGCTAGTGATCTTCAGGGCATGCCAAAAATATTCCCTGCTCTGTCTTTGGAGCTGTCTGAGCCTTCCCCGGCCCAGCTTCCTTGGTTAGGGGGGGGAAAAAAAAGAAAGATCAATGAGAAGAGAAAGTCACTCGAACTGGGTAATATGTGCCCTGCTTGGCAAAATCATAGCAGGTAGTAAATTATGATCAATGGAGTTCCTACTCTTTTCTCACGCATTCCCAGGAAAGTTATTTATCAAGGCAGTGTTTGAAGTACCCAGACGATTTGCTCTGGTATATTCAACAAGATATCTGAGCTGAAAATATGAACTGCAATACGGCATTTTAAGTGGTATACACATACGACCAGGATGTTCAGAAGATATATATATATTTATATACATAGAGTTTATACTGCATACTCTTCTGCTTCCTTTCCCTTTGGTGTTTCAGGATCCGTCTGCTTTCAGTCTGCAAGGAATGGGGAGGCCATCTATCTTCTTCTCGTAGTGGAGACTATTGGTGTTATTTTAACACAACTCCACCGTTCCTTATTTAAACATCAACCCGATGCTGACAATTCCCCTCCCTCTCTCCAGGCAGGCGGCTCGGCTGGTCCTGTACCGTGTGATGCTGCAGCATCAGCACAGGTAACCTGATGTTGCAGCTGCACATCGACCTGTGCAGATCCCAGGGTTCCCCAGTTTGCATTGGGTTTGGCCTGTTCGTAACAAAAAAGTTGGTAGAAAAAGCAAATTACTTTATTAGCAAAAGAAGATATAACATGTATTGTTTATATTTTCCTCATAAGATGAAACATGTAGGTGAAACAGGTTAAAATTTGGGCCATAGAAAGGCAACTCGACGTGCAGATGTTCACCTTATGGTGATGGGTCTGGGTCAGACGTTGCTCTGGGTACCGGCACGTTCCTGCCGGTGGCCCAGCTCGGCGATACAGGGAAGTGCCTTTCCCTGAAAAATAAAGATTAGAAGTGCTTCAGGTAGCTGTTCTACAATGGAAGACTTTATGCAGATGTAGAATGGCTGGAAGTGGCTATCTCAGGCTACCATCAAGGAAATGCTCTTTAAGCATTAGTTAAAGATAAATTATAATTTAATTCCCTGAATGCGTTTTGTTTTTCCTTTTAATTTCACTAATCCACATCTAATCAGCCTTTTAATTAACCCCCGGTTTATCTTATATCTATATTTTGTTCCTTCCCCAGCCTATTTATTTTTTTTTCTCCCTCAAATCACTCTTGTTCGTTCTTCCCAAGTCTCCCCAGCGCTGCCCCGTGGTCCCAAGCCTGCTGGGGATTCCCCCAGGCCAGGGGGAAGCAGGAGATGCAGAGAAGCAGCTCTTCCTTTGCTCTCTGGTGAGTCAAAAGGTGGTTTCTTCAGCTGGTGAAATGCTGACTCCGTTGGAAAACGGGGGCTTCTCGACTTAAACCCTTGCCTCGTGGCACGGGTGGTTTTACCACATCAGTGCAAAGAGACCGTTTCGAGGGGCACGGGACGGAGCCTGGGGCTCTCTCAGGACGTGCCCGTTCTCAGTTGGGATTGTTTTTAAGGACTCCTCTTCCTCAAGATGAAGGCCCGTGTCGAGTTCTGTTGATCAGAGGAGAGATGTTCTGCAGTCGCATTCTACATCGGCAGGTCGGGATGCTGCCGGGGAGCTGGCAATGCAGTAATCCCAACTACAGCAGCTTTTCTGCTTAAAAAATGAAGGATTTCAGTTAAATGCTCATGTTTTAAGCAGGGTACAGGGTGCAGATGTGAAACAGCAGGGAGCTTTTCTTGGCGGCTTTCCGTGGACTTTTCATTGCTGTTTATATATTTCTTTTAAAGCCAGTTTTATATTCAAGCAAAAGCAAGTCTAGACAGATTGTCTAAAAACTTTCATTGGCTAATTAAGACTGTGCTGCTGGTGTATCGCTGCTGGATAACGTGGACTCTGGTTAAGAAACAGCCTTCATTTTTTTTGCAGCGTGTGCCTTTTGCCAAGAAATCTTTTATTATTCCTTGGGAGGGCTCTTTTAGTATCGGACTGTTTCAATGTCAAAACCAAATGCCACTTTGAAGTCCTTTGTTTGGACAGGTCTATATAAAGGTACCCAAGTACCTTGATTGTTATTTTATTCCAGGATACTGAGCGTTTGTGGTTTCCACTCAAATTGACTGGAGATGCAATTGCTTCATAGGCACCGAAATCAATCCAGCCGTAAATAGTTGTGCTCTTGGAGTCTGTGTTGGGTGGGAGAGTGGCAACCCTGAAATACCAGCTCTGGTGCCATGTCTTACCAGGGAGAAAATCTCAGGAGGAGTCGTGTTCCCAGGGTAATATTCTTGGCTTGGAAAAGTAACCCACCTCTGGTCTGAACCGGCTGGTTTAACAAAGAGGAGTGTTTATTTGGAGGTTGTTTTCTTTGGACTCTTGGGCATCAAAACGGGTCTTATCTTGCCAAATCAAACTGAGTGATGAGAACCGTGTCCCGTTTATCCTCATCCAGGGTGAATTTCAGCTTGGATATTCCCAGGTCTGAGGTTTTTACCTCTTAGTATTTCCCCAAACCAGTTCATTTCTTGTGTTCCCTGTGCCTAGGAAAGCACAGCGTGTTCATTACAGCCCAAATTAATCTCCAGCCTCCAATTGCTGTAATCAAATACCTTTTATTTATTAACATCAGGAGGGAAGACAGAGGAGCGGGATCCCAAAATTGCAGCCAAGGTCTAGAGTGCACAAGCTGTTCCTTGAAATAAGCTTCTTTTGAAAAGTCTCGACAGAAGAGAACCCCTCAGAAAGTGTCGCCCCTCTCCGGGTTCTTCACACATAGAGGCCCTTCCGTGGCACCGCTCCCTAAGATGCACTAAAAAAGCAATTAGCACTTCTCAGTGCTTTGCAAAATTTTATTAGTCTTGAGGCTCTGGCAAATAATGCTGTTTTGCTCGAGGATTCTTTGATGCGTTTCCCCACCCCTCAGGCTTTTCCAAGAACAAATGCAGGAGCTGGGCTTCCAGTGCGACCAACCCAGCCGTTTACAGCCCTACTTCTTGAGAACTCCCCAACTCATTAAGAGCAGCTCCTCTTTAGACAGCCCCACCGTGTTCTTTCCCTGCTTCTTTTCCTTGCGTTGGTGTCACGGCCGCTGAGAATCTGGATTAAGGGCAGCGGGAACTTCAGTGTCCAAGAAAGTCATTCATTGAACTTGAGAACAAATACCTCCTTCAGGCCATCTTAGCCATTTCCACTGGGAAATGGGAAAAATCCTGGGCACTGTAAAATTTATTAAAAAAAAATAATATAAAAAGTCAAACCAGTGGGAGAGACTGCAGTTGCTGCAGCTTGGGATGGTGCCAAAACCCTCTTATAGAGAGATCTTGCTTTGGAGAAGTACATTTAATTTATTTATTTATTTATTTTAATTCCAAGGACTAATTACCCATTAAAGGGCCTTATTATTTGTGCAAGGCCCTTGGTGATGTGGAGCTGAAACACCCCCAGCTGAGGGTCAGCCGAGCTGACCCCGGGGCAAAGCGAAGGCTTTGGAGTGCAGTCAGGTCAGGAATCGCTTCATTAATATTTATGGCTTTCACAAATCGCCTGTTGGCCACTAATCACCTTCTCCCCGTGCAGGGGGGAGCAGCTGAGGTGGGCTCATGTCCCACCAGAGCTCCTGACCCACCTTTTGCCCCTTCATTAACGCTGAGCCGAGGTGGCGTTTGATGCTGAAGGATGCCTGCCCCGTGTGAAGGGAGGCAGAATGCGGCCCCGACTGAATCCAAAGGGAATTTTTTGGTGGGGTATAATTAACTGTTGCTTAAGGACATGTTCATCTCTGGCTTCTGAGCTTTCCTGAGCGCTCCTGCCCGGCAGCTAACCCCATGGAGACCCCCACCCTGGGTGGGCACACGGGGCTCTTCTCCCCAGGTTCTGCACGTTAGCGAAGCAAGATAACATCGTGGTTTGCAGTCGCTGTTTGATTTTTATTATTCTTTTTTCCTGAGAAATTTCAACAACCTCCCTAGCATGAAAAATAACTCACATTCTTTTTATTGTTCTTCAAATTTGAGCAGGTTTCAAAGCAAAACATATGTAGTTTTGTCAGCCTTGGGAAGCCTTTCTTAAAGCAGAATGCTATTGATTAAGCTCTAACGACATCTTTTTCTTAAAAAGGGAGCCAAGAATCATAAACATTACAGATAGGAAAGATGTAATTTGGATGTCATTAGTACTTAAGCTGCTTTTCTCTGTCGTCCATGAATGCGCACAGGTGTATTAGCAGCTGCCTTTGAAGATAGGGTTTTTCCTACCCCGTCCTATATCAAAAATGGTGAAAAATGTCTGGTACTGAAAGCTCATTTGCAGCGATGTCCTTTGCTCATCTGAAGCAGTTGTGTCATGAATTGATCTCCATCCAAGAGCAGCTCTCTCTTTCCCTTTTTCTTTTTTTAACCAGCCAATCTATACCTGTGATGTTGCTTGCAATTTCAAATCCATAGGAGAAAATCCTTTCCTTGCTAAAGTCTTGGTCCCATCACTAAGAGTGCTCAGACAGGGCTGCATCGCGGGGGGGCACCTTGGGGACCCCCAGTGTGGAGGTGGGACTGCTCTGGCCCCAGTGGGTATAAATCACTGGTCTCCACTTCTGCTGCTCAGGAAGGTCAAGGGCTGGCTTAGGGATATTGGCCGTGGTCTTCAGAGTCTCTTTAAGGGATTTGGCTGCAATTTAGTTTTCAATTTTAAGTAGAAAGCGTGCAATTATGTGGATTTAGAGCTTTCCTTCCTCTCTGCTCCACAAGTAAAGATGTCTTCTGAAATGAATTACATTATCCTGTAGTTTAAGAGCATTTCTGCAGGGTAACAAGTATTAGATGTGGCTTGGTGTTCCTGCAGGAGGCCCTTAAATGTGCTTGTGGTGTGGGACGGAGAGGACAGCCGTGATTCACAAGCCATGCCTGTCTCAGCCTTTTGTGTAAAACAAACAGAGTGGATGGGAAAAGGAAAAAATCCCCACTTTTGCCTCGCTGTGCTCGTTACAGATGTTTCACACAGATGGTTACCCAGTTCTCCTCAAGGTTACCAGGTATGCCTCATCTGTGGGCTTGTGTACCGTGATACAGAATCTCATTGTGTGCTGAATTACAGGGAAGAGCAGTACTAGGGAATTAATCTGGAAAAAGTCTGGTTGACAGCTCCAAATATGCAAATAAAGTCATACAGAGGAAACCAAAGATCTGGAGACAGGATCAGGAAAGTACAAAGTCCTAAATATTCAAAGGCAAAGTAGCTGACAATGACATGATCAGACAAAGAGTCACATTATTTTAACTAAGATTAGAACAGCCTGGGAGAACATTTTCTGGGTAGCTAAGTCTGCCTAAGTGAGAAAAATGAATTACTCTCTCGACTGCTTTTCATGATCCAATGTATGGACTTGGGGAAATGGTTTTAGAACAAAGATCAGCGCTGTCATTGCATCAATATGACTTACTGTAAAGTGATGGGCACTGCAGCTGGAGACGGAAAGGTTGCCAGGCTAAATTAATTAGAGGAAAAGCATGAAGAGTAATTGGCAATAAGTGCTCGTAGATGTGGTCTCTGGCATTCTAGCACGTAAGGAAGTCTGCAATTGTCAAAGCATATATCATACTCGGGAAAAACATCTTTCGGTTCCCTGGATAACCTTTGAACTTCATTAAAGATAGCTTTCTGAGTAAAGGATACCGTCTGCCTTTGAAATAACATGTTTCCATTTGCAAATCGCAGCAGCTGACACCAAGTCAATAAAGGTAATAAGTTACGGTGCCTCAAAGATGAACAGAAAACAGAAAAGTAGCTTGCACATCCCTTACGAACGTGGAAGATTTTAGTCCATCTGTTTCTTTAAGAGGCACATGAATTAGACTGCAAAATTTAGCTTCCTCCGTGGAAAGAGGGCAGGCGTGATGGTGTCCAGCTCCACCTGCAGCCCCAGCACTTCTTCAAGAAGCAACGTGTAGAAGGAAGAGCCAACTCTGCGAAAGCCCTGCGCTGTGGTTGGAGGTGTGCTCATGATACAGCAGGTCTCCAGACCTCCCTGCAACCCCTCCTTGCTTAGCTGCAGTTGAAGAAAGAGAAAGAAAGTTGAAGAAATATTTTGTTGCCCTATTTTTTGGGGGTTAGGAGTGTTTTGATGGGGTAGGAGCAAGAAGGGAGGTTGGTTGTGCTCCAGGCCAGCTCGTAGCTCTTCATGCTCTCCGTTGCATGTTCTTGCAGATCGCCAGTGACAACTCCCTCCTGCCTTCTTAATAAATCTGTGTCCTGTGGGCAGGCAGCTTGGCACACCGTCAGCACGCCAGAACATCAATTGGTGGTGGCAAACTAGACAAAAAGGAGCTCCGTTAGTTGGGGGGATGAAGGAGGAGACGATGGACGGCGACTTTGGAAGCTCTGAGCCCGACTGGATTTTATGCAGAACAGCACATGGTATTGCCTCCCGTCGCTCTCGCCAGACACAGTTTCTTAAAATAGTTTAGAGAGAGTTCTAGGAAGAGAGGAAGCATCATCAGAAAGGATCCTTGTAGCCAAAACCAGGGATAATGCAGAGAGGCTCGAGGAAGAAAGGCGGCTGTGGTTTGGGGATTCCCTTCTTCCTTGGGGAAGCTGGAAGCCAAGGCAAATTGGAAATGGGGCGACTGAACAGATGGGTCCAGGCAGCGAGGCAGGTTATTTAATGATGGCCTTGCCGTTTAACTGGCGGGGGCTGAGCTGACGCCAGCGGTAACGGCCCCTCCTCTGCATCATTTCCAGGTCATCACTGGCAGCCCTTCCCCGCCTCGTGGTTTTCTTTCTCTTCTTATTCCTGCTGGAGCCACAACCTCCAGCACAGGCATTGATCTGGTGATCGGTTTGGTTTGGGTTGTTTGCTGTGAATGTAATTCATTCCCGTGGAACATGAGCTCTTCTTCAGTCGACACTTGTGTTCATATACTTAAGTGCTGACTGTCCTTAAGAAAGACCAAATACTTCTTAGAATTGTTTCAGATAAAGGATTCTGCTGAGATTTTAGGTAACAATTCTTGAGTGACATTCAGGAACAGTAATTTCATCTGCACATTTGTGGGGAATTATGACAGATAAAAACCACCACCCAAACTTGGATCTCCATTTTAGAAAACTTCTACTATTTTTGATATGAACATATGAAAGAGCAATTTCTTCCCCTCCAGTCACATGTCTGATTTTAATAATCTTCTAAATGTAAGGAGGAAAGAATTAATACTATTTAAGTCAAAGTGGTTATTATTCCCCCACCATTTAAGCCATCGGTGTGCTATTTGGGATGTCAGACTTGGGGGTTCTCGTCTTGCTTCTCAGTCTCCAGCATCGTGCACCCTAAAAATTGTGCTTGTGTCTGTGCATGGAAAGCTCGTGACCAGGGGGTGGAGAGGTAGAATGAGGGGGAGTGGTTTGACACTGAAAGAGGGAAATCGAGATGAGATGTGGGGAAAAAACTTCTTTGCTGTGAGGATGGTGAGGCACTGGAAGAGGTTGCCCAGAGAAGCTGTGGCTGCCCCATCCCTGGAGGGGTTCAAGGCCAGGCTGGATGGGGCTTGGAGCAACCTGGGGTGGTGGGAGGTGTCCCTGCCCAGGGCAGGGGGTGGCACTGGGGGGGCTTTAAGGTCTCTTCCCACCCAAACCAT
>VZRU01004042.1:313553-324029 GCA_013398155.1 Pedionomus torquatus | reverse complement strand
TGGGCAGGGACACCTCCCACCACACCAGGTTGCTCCAAGCCCCATCCAGCCTGGCCTTGAAACCCTCCAGGGATGGGGCAGCCACAGCTTCTCTGGGCAACCTGGACCAGGGTCTCACCACCCTCAGAGTGAAAAATTTCTTCCTAATATCTCATCTAAATCTCCCCTCTTTCAGTGTCAAACCCTTCCCTGTCTTCCTAGGGCTCCTCTCCCTCATCTAGAGTCCCTCCCCATCTCTCCTGGAGCCCTTTGAGGGACTGGAGGTGGCTCCAAGGTTTCCCTGGAGTCTTCTCCAGGCTGAATCCCCCCCCCCAGCTTGTCCTCCCAGCAGAGGGGCTCCAGCCCTCCCAGCATCTCCGTGGCCTCCTCTGGTCCCACTCCAACACGTATATTTATAGTTAGATGATGTATCTTGAAGACCAGCATCTTTGGCTTGATCTCTGCTCATCCGTATTTCTTGAACCTCTTAGAGATGAGCGGTGTTATTGCAGCAGGCTTCTGCCTGGCCCCAGAAGGGAGCGTAAGGGTTGTTCTTCCCACAGGTGGGGTGTCAGGGTGGGCCAGGAGCACCCGGGGAGCCGAGCTACCTGCACCGTGCTGTGAAACCCCGTGCCTGCCCCTTGGGACCCTTCTCTTTGGGAAGGAGCGGTGGCCACTGATGGGTTCATCCAGTTGCACGTGCAGACGCCCAAAACTGATGTTTTTTCCTGTGTGAATAACGCGGGAAGCAGAAGCGGTGCCTTTTGCTGAGCTCGGGCAGCTCGTCCCCTCCCCAGCACAAGTCAGCAGGGAGGAGGTGAGGGCTTTGAAACCAACCCTAGGAGACACGGTGAGGGATGTCAAGCCGCCGAGCGCCTGTGGATGTGGAAGGGAACAAGTTGAGTGGATGCTTGTCACTACGCTGCCGTAACCAATTTGGTTGGTAAATGAAAGCTTTAGAAACGAGCTGCTGAGTAAGGATGTACGTGAGCAGTAAGAATAAGCCGTTACTCCATCAAAATGATATACCCACCAGCCTGGCTGGTGTGCATGCCACCCAGTTACCCCAGTCTGCTGCCTGGCACAGATATCACCCTTATGTTTAAAGTAGTAATTAAAAACATTTTTTTTTTTTTTTTTTTTTTTAAGAAAGGACAACTCCTCTCAAGCTCCACTTCATTCTTTTTACAATGATGTGCTGTGTGTCATTAAGAACATCCCTGGCCCCGCTCTGATCCACCACTGACAGCGTGTGGGTCAAACACCCAGCACTGGGAGAGCTGGAGGCTGAACCTGGTGAGGTTGAGGGCTTTGGCCAAGGCTGGAGTGTTCCAGTCAAAAGAAGACAAGGAGATTTTTCACCACGCTGTTTCATTTTCAACATCAGAGTGATCTAAGTTTACTTCACGTCTAGGCTTCCCAGTTTTTTCATTTAATGGCCCTGAGATCCTCCTGGCAGGGGCTGCGGAGCAGTGAAGGTCTTGTTGTTGGATGGGGCTGTTAGACACAAGATGTGGTCAAATATAGCGGGTCTGCGAAAAACCCACTGCGCTGTACGATGTGCCTTGCCTTGCCTTGGATTTCAGGATGTGCCTCGCCTTGCCTTGGATTTCAGGATCTGCCCATATGGCTGTTTAACCAGCATTTTATTTTGAGTTTTAAGTTTTAGTTAGCCCTAATTCACACATTTATAAAAAGTTTTTACTGTAAGTTCATTTTTCAGGCAAAAATGACGTGAATGTGGAGCTTCATCTTATCTCAGTGCATGTTGATAAAAAAGTTTAGCTTTGCTGGTCTTGAATTTTAAATGAGGTTGAAGGAAAACTCGAGGCAGGAAATTTTTTATGCTCTTTACGGGAAAGAAAAGATGAGATTTCTTCTGAAAACTTTGCGTATCCTTAGACCTACCCAGGTCCTAAAGTCGTGCTGTCTCTGGTGGTCAGGTTGTCACAACACGTTCGGGTTCTGACATAAAACCAGCCCAATGATCTGGACCAACCAACCCAAGAATTCACATAAATGTAAATTCAACCCACGTTCTCCAGTTTGAATTCATACCCAAATGGCCAAGGGGTTTGTTTTGTTGATTGTTTGGCTGGGGTTTTTTTTAACCTCCATTTTCTGAGGCAAAGAAAAATGCCGAGAAGGCGTTTTCTGGTACAAGAGCTTTCAGGCTTCCCAGCTGGCTTAATTGTGCTCTGGGTTTGTGAAGCCTTCAGAAAAGTCTTTCAAGGGCAGTGCTGAATTCTCTCCTTGCATGGGTGAGCCACGAGAAAGCTTCTTTCCACTTCCTTGATTTTCTAGTGTTTTTCTTTTCACGAGCTTTATGGAGAGTTTGAATTAGTACAGAGGAAGAAGGATGGCAAATAGTGTTTTTGCACGTGTGTGGTTAGTAGTTATCAAAGATAACTCTGCCAAGACAACAGCTGATAATGATTTAAATAGAGGAAAAGTAATTAAAAGCACACAATTGTAGAATTTTGTTGTCACGTGTGTCTGAAAGTTTGCAAACGGGTTCTGGAGTCAAACTGGCAACAAACAAGACAGCGCAGGGAAGGGTAAGGAGTGGTCCCGTGAGATATTGGACCACTTGACCCAAGCTCATAAAGCATTTCAGCTCCAAGTAGGTCCCAGTGACTTTGCTGAGCCTGCTCCTGGGTTTAGTGGGACGCTCAGGCTTTGGGGCTTTGCCCTCTCGGGGCTCATCATTGACACCTTTCTCTTTCAAGCGCTGCCTTTCACCCCTGGGAGGGATCCACATCCCTCCTCTTGCCGGGCAGTATGAGCCATAGGCTGACTGGCTGTGGAGTTTCTCACCCAGTCAATCAGATCTGCAGATAAAAATGCACAAATTAAGAGTTATTTTGTCATTCTCTTGAAGCTCTTGCAACGTCTCACACCAGGGGAGCAGCAGGAGTCCTTTCCCACCCCAAAGCTGCCATCAGCTGGTGGGTCACCCTGCTGATGGAAACAGTGATGTTTGGCTAAAAAAATTAAATTCTTTTTAGGTACTGCTGTACCTGCGGAGTGTACCTGTCTCGGGGTTCGTGAAACTGATGTATTTGGAAAAAAACCTCTGGGCACAGCCAGACTTCTATACCAGTAGCTGAAATGCAAAATGCAAAACGTACGACTCTTATCCGGAACAAAGAGTGCTCCTTAACATGTTATTTTTATTTATTGTATACATATATATATATGTATAACTTGGTAGCTTTACATAATCTTCTTCTGGTGTTAATTGAATTAGTCATGCTTACAGAATACTAAAAAGATTTGCCAATGGGAATTTCTCCTCAGTTTCGAGTCAACAGTCGATTCGCGGGATTTTGTTTTAGTTAGAGACGACCTTATTAAAATAAACAAGATTACTGACAGGGAGAAATGTTTTCTCTGTCGGTATTAAAAAGGAGGATGGGAAGCGCCAAGGTAAGGGAATGGAGATGAGCGGAGATGGATTGAAGTTGCTGCATCGTAATAGGGATACACGTTCTTTTGGCAAGCCTGTCCTTGTCTGGTGTTTGTTGCTAAATTGCTTTATCCCCTCTGGCTTTTCTCTTCCCCAGCAGCAGAGCGGGTGGGTGGTGGCAGCCGGTTGTTTTCACCTGTTTTCTTAATTCTTTGACTCAGCTTAGCCGTGGTTTGGTTTCTGGTGCCACTGCTTGCTCCCCTGGTGATAAAGTACATTTATTGGCTCCAGCCTCAAGACTTGCAAAAAATCAGAATATATGCAGAATAGCAGTTCAGTAGCTCTTCAGTAATTTACTTGTCAAGATGTGTTTTGCTGTTGTGTCTTACCTCTCCAGGAGTTAGTCTCGTGGCCAGTTTTCAGGTTTTGGGTTTGCTTGAGAGAAGCCAGTTCCTTAATGCCTAAAAACACGAAAGCTTCTGAACTCATGTAATGTTCATAGAATCGTGAGCTGAATATCAATAACTTGGGTAGTGATGGAGTCCTGGGAGCCAGGGAGGAGCTCCAGGCTCACCATTTGGATGGCACGTTTGTAAGTCCCTAGCCTTATCTCCAGTGATGTTTTAATCTCTTTTCTGCTCCTGGAGTGTGGCGAAGGAAAGGGATACAGGCGAGAGGAGTGGGCTCTGAGGGACACCCCACGGCTCCTCCACGGGGAGATGACCTTCTCTGTGCTGCGTCGGCTTGTTATTGCAAGCAGCTCCTGTTCTGCCAGGAGTCTCCTGTAGCCCTGAACTGCCCCTCGAGAAATAATATCGTTGGGGGACACAGTTGTGAGGCTTAAAATGGGTGCAAAATGAGGAGCGTGGGCAGGGAGCTGCTCGGGATAGGCTCACTGCCAGCCCCGGGCTTATGCCTATAACTGGGAATAATTTATTGGTAGGATGATACTCTCCCACCGGGGCTGCAGAGTCCCCTTGGCCATGGCTTGGCTCAGCCAATGCCTCTGTGTTGGTGTGCCCCGTTTCTCTCTTTCTCTTGGGCCAAGGAGGAGCCTTTGCCCTGTTGGTGTCATAGAACCATAGAATGGTTAGTGCTGGAAGGGAACCTTCAAGATCATCCAGTTCCAACACCCCTGCCATGGGGTGCCCTCCCACCACACCAGGTTGCTCCAAGCCCCCTCCAACCTGACCCTGAACCCCTCCAAGGATCAGAAAATCACAGAATGGTTAGAGTTGGAAGGGACCTTAGAGACCATCCAGTTCCAATCCCCTGCCCTGGGCAGGGACACCTCCCACCACAGCAGGTTGCTCCAAGCCCCATCCAGCCTGGCCTTGAACCCCTCCAGGGATGGGGCAGCCACAGCTTCTCTGGGCAACCTGAAGCCTCACCACCCTCACAGCAAAGAAGTTCTTCCTAATATCCAATCTCAATCTCCCCTCTTCCAGTTTAAAACCATTCCCCCTTGTCTTATTACTCCACTCCCTGACCAAGAGTCCCTCTCCNCCCGTTCCACCAGGTCCATGTCCTTTCTCTGTTGAGGACTCCAGAGCTGGACACAGGACTCCGGGTGGGGTCTCAGGAGCGCAGAGTAGAGGGGGAGAATCACTCCACTTACTACACCCATGTAAAGCACAAACCAAACACTTTTTGGGAACTGGTGGGTGATTCTGCTCTTGCATTTTATGGGAAGAGGCAGCGAGACAGCCAGAAAGGAAAACAACAGGTCTGGCATTTTGCAGGATTCATTTATGATAATTAGAGGGTAACTAGAATTTTAGGAATACTAGGAAAAAGGCTTAATATTGTTTTGATGCATCCATATTCCCTCCTTGCCGTGTTTGCTGCTTCTGCTGCATTGTTAAGACTTGACAGGGACTGAAGGAGAAGCTCCATGTCCTCCTTCCCACAGGCCAGCGGTGGCTGGGCTCTGGGCTGAAGTTCTTCAATGCCAACTGTAGAAGCAGTAAGATCTATGCCTCAGTATGAAGTAATCAGACTATTTTTCATTGTCGTGTCCTTCTGTTGAAAAAAGAGGAGATCTGTGAACTCGGCTTACAAATTGGACAAGTCTGGAACATTAGTTCAAATTTGACTTTTGTAGCTCAAAAGAGGCCCGATAACCAAGGAAACTATCTACATTTGCATTTATGTTCTACAAAAATAGTGAGAGGCAGTGTGTGCTTTCTGTACCAGAAGCCTTATTATGTAGGTCAGCTGGGGTCTGGACCTGTTATCACAAGTGACATTGCCGAAGAAAAATGAACAGAAAATACAAGGAGCTTTGCATAAGAACATCCCGGGTACCGACTCTGTGTTCAATCCAAAAATGATTTTTTTTAGGCACTGTTCAGCACTATATTTTCCTCACCTCCAGACTCTCTACCAAATAATGGTGGTAAAAATACCAATTGTCGTTCACCTGAAACAAATAGATGTGTTATGGTGGTATAAAAATGGGTAACTGCTGTAATGCTGATAATTTACGGGAAATTCAGTGTGATTTCTTTTGGATTATCTTTCATTTTGCCTGAGTGGCTGGGCTTGGAAGGCCTTTGGAAATCTGCCTTTTATGAAACCAATCAAGAGATTGGAGACGTGATTGAGCTCTGAAAGGCTCTGCTCCCCTTCGGGTCAGGGGACAGGGCTGGTGCGTGACAGGCAATTTTGGGAGATGCTGCGAGGACAATAGAAGGGGCTCGAAGGGTTTCACCTGCAAAAGATGGGGCCGCTACTTTGCCGTATAAGATATGCTAACGTCTGATAGAAGTGAGTTATTTGAAGAAAAAGTAGCTGGGAAAACGATTGAAATGTTAAAGGAATTGTCAGAAATTCTCAGATCTTTCAGCACATGGCGTTTTGGATCCAGCGAGTGCCTGCCTGGTCTGCCTTGTCCTCGCCTTGCTAGCTGGGATTTGGGCGTTTGGGGAGCTGCTCAGCTGGTGGTGCCTCAGGCAGCTGATAGATTTAGAGGTGGGAATAACTTTTCTAGAACTGGATTTCAGACGCGAATAGAAGAGTATTTTATCCTCACCGGAAAGCAAAGTGTTTCTCGTGGTCCCTGTTAATGCCAGGTCTTGGCTTCCTTTAAGACACAAGTAGAACCTCCTTGACGTTTGTCTTTTCAAATGATTGTTGAATGGTTTTCATAGAATCCTAGAATGGTTAGAGTTGGAACAGGTTGCCCAGAGAAGCTGTGGCTGCCCCATCCCTGGAGGGGTTCAAGGCCAGGCTGGATGGGGCTTGGAGCAACCTGGGGTGGTGGGAGGTGTCCCTGCCCAGGGCAGGGGGGGTGGAAATCGATGATCTTGAAGGTCCCTTCCAACCCAAACCATTCTGCAGTTCATTGCAAGATGCTCTCAGCCTCATTCCTTCCATGAAGGGCCAAGAACCTTCAGCTGGATGCAGACTGGTTTGGTTCCACTGACTCTCTAAATACTTAACAGTGGAACAGATGTACTGATTGGAGCTGTATTACTGTAATATCCTAAATCTTCACAAAATTACCTCCAAGTGGAGACGGTTTCTGTCCAGGCAGCTGAATAACTGTCCAAAAGAGCAGAAGGAAATTGTGTGAAGGAACTAATTGTGGCCTCGATTATGAAAGTTTTCCTCTCTTGCTCTGCGTGTCTGACAGACTTTTCCATGGGCTGAGATGAAGAAGGTGCCTTCTACTTAAGAACTGAGCTTGGACCTATATAGTCAGCAAAACTATTACATGCTGTACCTCCCTTCACTGTGGTCCCCAATAATTTCAGTCCTTGGGTGAGTCTTCTTGCCAGAATGCTAATTTTAAGGGACTGGGAAGTTGGGAGTTGCAGCAGCTCAGCAGTTTATGAGAAGCTAACGAGGAGCACTGCTGATGGGCACGTACCTGCTCGCAGGGCTCCTCGGGGAGCCCCTGTGTCTGCTCAGAGTCAGCATCTCATCCAGGTGACAGCGGAGGGATGTGGGCAGCCAGCCCAGCCTTCCCAGTGCCCCACCAGGCACTCACACCCACGGAGATTTGATTATTTTTATACACATTCACAGCTTAATGAGCCTAATCCTGGGCAGGTCCTGTTCCTTTCTTCATGGTTAAATCCCCATGGATTTAACTCTCTTGACTTCAATGTTGTTCATCTTGCTTTACCGTGGAAACAGAAGATCCCTGAGTTCTATCTCCAGTACATCTCCTGGCCAAACTGGCTGTGGCAGAGTTTGAACTGGGCGAGCCGGTCACCACTTTTAAGATGAGTGGAGAAACGCGGTGCAAAATCATGGGTGTTTTGCCATTTAGTTTTGAACTCTGTTTCTGCCAAGTAAAGGAAGAAAAGGCCAGCCAGAAAATTTATTTGTAGAGAATCCAGTGCAGCAGAGACAAAACCCTTCCATGAAATAAATAGTCATTAATGACCATACATAGTGAAAACTAACGCAAGGCAACCCATCAGACCTTTCTGATAGCACTGGACTGGCTCCTGGGAGTCCTTCTCGGCTGTTGGCAGGGGGGCTATCATTTCACTTTAGCTCATATTCCAGCTGGCAGGCAAAAATCCAAATGCATTCACTAGAATTTAGAAGTTATGGTCAGTGTCACTGACTTCTTTAACCTTTCCACCTTTGAAGAATTCTTCATAAATTGAATGTGATTCAACACTAATCATTCCAGCACCCAGCAAGCCTGGAGCCTGAGAGCTGCAGTAGGTGAGGCTTTGCTTTTAACAGGTTTTAATTAATTTATCATTTAAAAAAAAACAAAAACACCAAAACAACCCAAACCAAAACAAAAACAAACCAAAAACACCCCAAAACCAAATGGCTTTTACAATATTATGTAAGAAAATTCCTTTTGCTGGATGTAAGAGTGGGGAAACCATTGTGTAGCAGTGAATTTTGAAATGATGGCAGGAACGCCCCAGCGTCGGTCTTAGCTGTCTGTCCTTCCTGAAGTTTCCCCATGGTGTAGTCGCCCTGGAATGCAGGTGCTGAATTTCTGAGGGCAAAGCTCTCCTCTGGGCTGCAGCTGCCCTCCTAGCACAGCAGCTTACTGCAGTGGTTTCTTCTAAGTACTTAAAGGTCGTACATCCAGTTGAGTTACAGCAAAGAGAACAAAGATTGATGGCAGGCTGGTTTAATGTAGCTCTTACCAACAATTTGCAGAGATTAGGAGGTTGTTTTGTTGGACATCTATCACGGGAAGCTTGGGGACTGCTCTCTGAAGTCGTTTTGAATTGGCAAGTAACAGATAGCTTTCTTTGATAGCTCTTTTATGTGCAGGTACAGCTAAATGAAAATCAACCCTGGAGGGGAATGGCTCTGTTTATAATGATTTTCGGATTCTTTTAGCGTTGAGGTTCGTGCATCGCCGCTTCCCAGCCGACACGTGGCAGGCTTGGAGCAACGGGCAGGAGTCAGCAGTCCCCGGGGGACGCCTCGGGGCTCCTTAAACCAAGAAGGTGATGGAGAAAACAGCGCTTTGCTGCAGTCTGCGGCAGCGCTTCGTTGCACCTTCCTCCCACCCAGGAAAATTCCCCGGGCGTTATTCTTACCAAAGGCAGCTTTCCTTTGGAAAGGATTGTGAGTTGTTGGGAGGAACAGGGATAAAAGGCAGCAAATGAGCCAGGACGTGCTAATGAGATATAACCTGCCTCAAAAAATATCGATTTCTACCTGTTTGTTTTGCCTAGGCAACTTCAAGGCAAGGCTCCGACCTCAGACAAGTCTTGTCTGTGTGAGTTTTTTTCACCTGAACGCTGACAGCTCTCTTAGTTTGTTTTTCTATCAAGTTTTGATAGAAATTGCAAGCTATTCTGGGTGCCTGGTTGAGAAAAAAAAACCCGATGCAACAGTCTGCTGTTTTAAAGCAGATATTGTTATCGTCTGCTGTTGAAACCTGATTATGGCAGCAAATATCAAACCCGCTCAGAAGGTAGAAACTGATAAAGAAAAACAGCGAAGCATGACTAAAAGCTGTGATCCATTTGCTCAGCCAAGCTGCAGGTGGCGTTTCAACAGGACGGCTGTTGGTCACTGGTCCCCAGCAGCCGCCCGTGTTTGCAGCTGATGGGTGCTAGCAGAAATGTCCTGCTGTTTTGCTCCTTCCACTTCTGCATTTCTCCTTGTTTGTTTGGGTTCCTGCATTTTTTTCTTTTGGCTCGTGCCAACTTCATCACTGAAATAGGCGAAGCATCTCCTGCACCACACGTAGAATCAGAGAATTGTTTGAGTTGGAAGGGACCTTTGAGATCACCCAGTCCAACCATCAACCTAACCCTGATAAAAAACCAGCAACCCATCACTAAACCATGTCACTGAGCATGGTGGGCTGTGGGTCCCTTGACCTGCTGGAGCCCTCTGGGGACAGAGGAGCATTGGCAGCAGCTTCTGTGGGCTGATGGCTTCTTCTGAAACAGGGACATACCCGGATTCACCCAGCATGTGAGGTGGGGATGTAGCCCACCCGTGTCCAGAGAGCTGTTACCCTCTGAAGTCGCAGTGGTTTTATGTACAGTCACATTTCAACTGTTGTTGAACAGCTTTAATTTTGTCTGGTCTTTGGGTAAAACTGCTGGGGAAATGCTTCTGGCACAGAAGACGGTGCCCGCAGCATCTCAACGTCTTTGGTGGCGTGGCCACCACGAGGTGTCGATGGCCATTGAGGTGCTTGGGCTGGGGCACTGGGAGGATGTGTCCCAGGAGGTGCCAGCTCATCCCAGAACTCTGATCTGCTGGTCCTGAGCCCTGGCTCTGCCCCGCCCCCCCCAGCACCCCCAGCCCTTGAGGGCTTTGTTTTAGTTCTCCAGATAAATGTGTATTAGAAAGAAATCTTTGCCCCACGCTTACCTAGCGGGTATGGAAATGAGATTTTCCTTGGGTTAAGGTTTTGTACTTGCCTTACAATACGGCCCATGGGAGAGAGGTGATATACGTGGCATTTGTTTCTGCATCTTGTCATTAGACATTTAATATGCAAGTGCAGCTCTTTGCTCTGTTTTAGGTGTGTTAGTGATGTCTTCAGCTGTGGCAGGGGAAACACAGAACAGTGAACTCCGTGTTTGGGTAGGTAAAAAGTGCTTCCATTTCTCTTTCAACTGTGGGTGAAATGC
>VZRU01004042.1:274763-308713 GCA_013398155.1 Pedionomus torquatus | reverse complement strand
TCCCTTTTTTTTTTTTTTTTTTTCCTCTTTTTTTTTTCTCTTTCCTTCTTTTTTTTTCTCTTTTTTCTTTTTTTTTTCTCTTTTTCTCTTTTTTTCTCATAGGAAGTGAATATAGAATTTTAATAAAGGAACTCTGAATTAGGTATTACTCTTTTGCTATTTGAAAGACAAAGATGTCTAGTGACAGCGACCCTAACTTAATTAAAAGGCATAGGCAAATCAGCCAGCACCAGTATTTAAAAAAAAGCTGATTAAAGAAAAAAAAAAAAAAGGTCTCCTGGACATCGTAAATTTTTAAGAAAAATAAAAAAGCTGAAGGAACTCATCCCGATTTGCTTCCAAGGTGGGTAAATTAGGGACAGGATTTCCCTGAGCTGCTGTTTCTGCTGGAGTTTGCTTTATCCATCAGATTATTTTAGTAATTTGTGAATAGTACCACCAATTAAAATTTGTCATTAAAGTAATTTTAGTTTTAGCAGAGCTCTTTTTCTGGTGTACCAGAAATGAGGTTTGCACATAAAAGCTTTGCTGGGGTCCTTGGTGAGACCAGTCCCCTGTGCCCTTGTTGCCCTGAGCAAGCCCAAAGAGGCCACTGGTGGCTACAGCCCGTGGAACTCCTGAGAAATGCACGAGCTGAGCATCTTCCTGCCCCTCAGCCACGTGTTTTCAGGTGAATCCGGAGCTCTCGAAGGGTTCCCTTCCAATAACCTGCAGAAAGAAGGGGTTACACTGGTCACACAAGCAAAAAGGGGGCAACATCCAGCAGCACCCTGGCAATGGCTTCCCATCATGTTATGCAGAGACGAGACCTTTGGTGGGAGCATCTGTGCCCGTCCCGCCTCTGCCCTCTTTGACAAGATACTAAATAAGAGCCTTCTTCCACGTGTGTGTTATTTTCTGGGAATTTAAGGGGCGTTGTAGGCCACGGGGCAGCCCCGGTGTGGCCAGATCCCGGGCCATCACCCGCAGCAGCATCCCCCGGCCAGAAGCTGGGAGCAGGAGCTGCAGAGGACGGGGAGCAGCTCCCGTTGCAGGCGACAGCAGCTTTCAGGCTGGATTTGAGGGGGTCGGGAAATTACCATACAAATGATATTTTGCTGAAAACAAAAGCAGACAAACGGCTCTGCGGAAAATGTTTTTCAAGGGTTTTTAATAAGTGCCCGCTTTTCAGTGAGGCGGATGGTGGATGAAAGGGGTTGTCTCCTGCTGCAAATTGCTTGTGTGGCCCAAGGACTTTCCAAGCAAGGGAAACCCGTGGCTTAGTGGTTATTTTTGCATTTTCTTTTTGCGTTCCCCTCCCGAAATGGAGGAATTTGGGGACCTGGGAGAGCAGAGCTCCTTCCCGTGCTCCTTGGGGCTGAAAAGTGATAATTTTATAGATCCTTATCTGAGACTTATTGCCTTTGGTGCTCTTTTAGCCTGGTTTCTCTCCAGGTCTGATTTTACATCACCTCTCCAGGCGATAATCACCTGGCCTCTGAGTTCCCAGTTTTCAGTAGCTGCTTCTTCATTAATATTTGAAGCGTATGATTTTTGCTTGTTATCAGCAATATCCCAGGAGACAGCAAGAAAGACTGTGTGGGAGGGCATTTTAAAAGCTTATCTTTAAAACCGTGGTGTTTTGTGATTTAAAAATTAAATATGGATTAACAAATGGAGAAGTGACACTGTCTGGGGAATCAAGGCTGGCTGTAGAGAGAAAAAGAGCATGACTCAACGAATTGCTTTATCACAATAAACTACAGCTACGGGTGTGTATGTGCAGCCCGAGTAAAGTGCAACTGTTCAAAATATTTGACACTCAGATATTCCATAAGTAACTGTGCAGTCAGCTTAATTAAAAACATTTATTTCCCCGAAATAAGAGGCCTGTAGAACAAAGGAAAGCAAGCAGATTAAACTAGACTTGCTGAAATTGTGTGTATATTCTTCTTTTATCCCTTTTTTATGCAGAGAGCATTGCTGTGTTCTGAGAAGGGCGTGCAGAAGTAAGCTTGTTGGCTTTTAAGAGGAACTACTTTTTCAGGAAAGTTCCCCTCGGGATGCAGGGTCCGTTCCTGGGCTGGAGCAGTGTGTGATCAGTGGCAGAAAGAGCAAAAAAATTGAGACTCGGGCTGTTCCTGATCCCCTGTGTTGGTCACAGGCGAGTAGCCAGGCTGCTTCACCCCGTGGCCCTCCAGCTGGAAGAGTGAGCACGGAGTGGGGGCTTTGGTGGGGTTTTGCACGGGAGGATCCACTTTGGGCAACCTGGTCTGGTGGGAGGTGTCCCTGCCCAGGGCAGCAGATGGGACTGGGGTGGTCTTCAACGTCCCTTCCAACCCAACCCAAACGTAGGATTTAAAGACAGTGCCTTTCGGACCTCATCTCTGCTGTTTTTCAAACCCTGTCGGTGGTCGAACACTGCAAAAAGAGGAATATTCTGGCAGAATGGGGTGCCTGTGCCCATCCGTGTCTGGTCCTGCGTGGGCAGAGGGGCATGGGGAGTCAGAGCATCTAAATAAAGTGCTTCTGGAAGTTTTGAAAAGAAAGGGAAAATAAATGGGAATGAAGGACAGTGGAGTGCTGCTGCAGAGCAGTTGAGTTCCCAGCCATCGAGGCCACAGCATATCTAATAATTGCAGGTCACTTATTTCTGTACTTTATCCAAGAAATGGATAAAATGATCTGTAGAGCGATCTGATGCCATTTATTGATCTGTGATGCGTGTTTTGCTGAGCTCAGTACCCGTGATCTGGAGTTTACCTTCCTTGGTAGCCCCAGGCTGGCGCTGGGGGGGCTCTGCCAGGCTGGGCACGGGGGCTTCTGCCTTCGTCCTGGGGAGCTGCTGTCAGAGAAAAAGAGCCTTTATCCCCCTCTGTAGAAGGTGCTACCTTGCTGGAGGGGAGATTTGATGTGGCTGCTAAATGGCTAGAATGGCTTACCTTGATTGGGATGTGCAGAGTTTGAAAAATATCTGTGAAGGTTCCGAGGCAGAGATATGAGCCATGAAACGGACCGAGGCGAGTGTCGGCTTGGAGGAATAGGATTTCAAATAGCAGATTCAGTGCGCTCTATTCAAATAGATTTGAGAGCAAAGCAGCTTTTCCGTGGTGTTAGCACAAGCCCTGCGTGAGTAGGTAGGCATGAAATGCCAGAGAGAAATTTAATAAAATTGGTGAGCTGTCTTTTCAGTCTTTGTTTTAGAATCAATCTAATCGAGTTCTTCCAGTGTGCCAAAATATTGGGAAGAATGATTAATGTGAAGCCTTTGAAACCGAGAGCAATATTTGAAATTAATTTGCAGTGTTAATTTCTCCTACGCATAGGCGGTAGTTTATGTCCTATAAAGATAACTTTGGTCATCTTTCTGGTCGCAAAATGAATTAAAAATAAAGAAGGTGGATGTTTAATGTGAAGTAAAAGTTAACATCTATCTTCTTAGAAGTTACAGTGATTTACTGACTTTTAATTTACATAGAATTCGGAACATCGTTTAAATTCCTTCATACGAGTAGTAGTACTAAAAATTTCAAAAGAAAATATATAGCTTTTTATCTCTCAGTCCAGATTGAAATTGCTGGAACTTTTAGCTGCTCCCAGCAAGTCCTGCTGCCAGATGAGACAGTGCAGAAGGGTCAAGTTGGGATGGTTTTGCTTGGGAGAATTCACTGATGTAGTCACAAGCTAAAGCACACGGATTTATAATACAAGCAAAAATTCCTTTTCATACTAATTAGTTACACACGTACTTTCTCAGCTATTAAGTCGAGCTTTTTATCTCTTAAATTCCCATGAGATATAATAATTGACAATTGAAATAATGGGCTGCTCAGCAGCGCAGCTGTAGGTGCACGTCAGGAGGTGTAGGTGGAAGAGTGTGAAATTTGATCTGCAAATAATATAAGAAAATTTAATTAAATTTAGACTAATATGACGAGTGCCCCGGCAGTATGAGAAAGGGGCATACTCAGCATATTAATTTTTTTCTCATGGTGTCTCTTTGGTCTTCCAAATTCCAGGTTTAGCAGATCTGGGGTTCCCTTGCCGTGTCAAATTTCCACGAAAGGTCTAGTGATAAAAGTTGGGGAGCTTTTTGTGCCCTAAAGATCATTTAAATGTTGGTTGATTGATTGATTGATTTGAAGGTGTGGCCTCATATCTCACTACCTTAAGTACAAAAGATGAAATATTTTGACTCTCCAGAGTCGTTGCTGTGAAGTGAGGGGCAGATCTCAGGCAAAACGGACAACACTTCTGCTCCTGCGGTGAAAAGAGATCTGTTGAACTCCGTAGGTTCTCAGCAGCGCAAGGACAACCTCTGTAAGAGTGTAGGAGTTCTTAACTTATATATATATATATATATCCATCCTGAAGCGCCTACTGCATGGCTCCTGCCCTCCTCCCGTGGGGTACTTGTGATATCTGTGCCAGCTTTCTGGGGTCTTTAAAGCATACAGGGCCAGGAGTGAATCTTGACCAACTGTTGGTGGTGGGTATTCTCCCCTACGCGTTCAGTTTAGGGAAATAGGAGGTGGGTTTTTTCCATGGCTTGCCACTGGTGCTTAAGAAACCTTCTCTAGGAAACGAAGCGTTACCCCAAAACCTTGAAAACTTTGGCTTGTGCCTTTGCTGTCATTTTTGTGTACGTTTTTACTTGGTTTCCAACGGTTTTGAGTTGGCAAGGAACGGGTTAGGTTGTAAGAACATGCCCTGTGAAGTCCTCCCTGCTCTTCTTCCCCGTGACCCCTCCTGGACTTGGTGGTTTCAGTGTCTCTCAGGATCCCTCTGCCACAGCCTGAAAGGTGTTGGTCTGTGCATTTGAGTCCTAACGCGTGGGTTTGGGCTTCTTGCTGTAGGCAGCAAAAGGGAAAACTAAAGTCTCTTTTCCCTTTGTTCTTCCTTCTGTGAAGGAGAAGGATGTTTTCTTAAAAACTGGCATACTACTGCCGTAACTCTGCTTGTGGAAAGGCAGATGAAGACTTTAAAGATCCATAATGGTTTTGGATGCTCTGTGGGGCACTACGGGCTTTAACTGTGGGAATGATTTCTGCAGCAATTGCTTTTCCTTCAGTTAAACGCATTAGGGAGTCCAAATATTGACAAGTATTTCATACACCTCTCGAATTCGGCATCAAATTAAGAGAATCACGTTGTCTTTAACAGGCTTGCTTATTGAAAAGCCTCTTTAGGAAACTGTCAGTGAAGGGCTTTGCGCTTGAATAACTCGGGTGTGACCAGATCCCATCCATCTCCCGGGGTTCGAACGCAGATGGCTGGAGGGCGGTGGTGGTTCCTGGTTGCGGGTTCAAGCCCATTTTGTTGATCGTGAAGTTTTCCGTGCCCCTAAGGCTTGCCCGGGTGGGATTGCGGAGATGAAATGCGCTCACCGGGCAGAGGCCAGGTCTCAGCTCTGCTGCAAAATTGCATCGAGGTCACCCTTTGAGACGTGGCAGACTTTGGTCTGAGAGCAAATGTGTTCAGACATTTCAGGAACCAGACCGTGACGGCGGTTCAGAGCCTGCGGAGCAAAGCTCTGCTTTCCAAGACAGATCTTTGATCTTTGCTCCGTGTCCTATATGTTGACTTCACGCCTCTTCAGCTCCCGGTGTCTGTAGGAATTGCTGCAGCAGGTCAGGGCTTGGCACCCTGCACCCTGTACCCCACCAGTCAGGGCCAGTGAAGACCCACCAGTCAGGGCTGGTACAGAAAAACGGAGTGGAAAGGTGGAGGGATGTACTTGTGCCGCATCCCGGGCCCCGCCCCGCGTCACTCACTGTGACCACTTTTGGAGTCTAAGTTACTCAGTTTTGTATTTTAGAAAGAAAGTGGGCATCCAGAGGTGTTTACCTCTGGATGCCAACCGCAACTTAACAGCCAGCTGTCACCTCCGCATCCCTTCAGCCACCTTGTTTCCAGGTGGTGCTGCTCCTGGGGACCAGGACCACCCCTCTGTGGGTCATCTCCTTCCCCTGTCACCTCCTGTCCTTGGTGTTTCACCGCTGGGTACGTATCCCAGCTGCAGGCAGCGTGCATGGCCCCAGAGTACAAAGGGCTATGAAGATGGTGAGGGAACTAGAACATCTCTCTGATGAGGAGAGGCTGAGAGACTTGGGCCTGGAGAAGACTGAGGAGGGATGTGATCAACACCTAGAAATACTTCAAGGGTGGGTGGCCCTACTTCAGGAGGATGGGTCCAGTCTTTTCCTAGTGGTACCCAGGGACAGGACAAGAGGGAACGGGTACAAACTGGAACAGAAGTTCCATCTCAACATGAGGAGGAACTTCTTCCCTGTGAGGGTGGCAGAGCCCTGGCAGAGGCTGCCCAGAGGTGGTGGAGTCTCCGTCTCTGGAGACATTCCAAACCTCCTGGACACCTTCCTGTGGGACCTGCTCTGGGTGGCCCTGCTCTGGCAGGGGTTGGAGGAGATGATCTCCAGAGGTCCCTTCCAACCCCGATTCATTCTGTGATTTCGTGAGTATTCCCCAGCGTACAAAGGAGTTTTCCCTCACGTGTACCTTGTGTTGGGTCCTCCTCTCAGGCAGAGTCCCCAGAGGACCTGGCTGAGCTGTGGTTGATAGCTATGGTAGAACAGCGGCTTGTTGACACGGGATGAGGATGAAACCTGGACCGTCTTCCAAGAGCTTGATCCTAACACTTATGCCTTTTATGGCATTTTGTTGCAGAACTCCATTAAATGGAACTGATTATCCACAGGCAGTGGAGGGGGGGAGTGGTTTTTGCAATGCTGCGATAGTGATTTTATTGAACTATATTGCATTTTTAGTACTCATTTGAGAGAGGGTTATTAAAGCACAGCATTGTACATTAAGAACATTACTCCAATGTGAAGGAGATGAGGATTATGAGAAAGACAAGAAAAGACCAAGGAATTTAGAGAGTTTTGTTTCCATTTTTCATTTCCCCCATCCAAGGGCCGCAGGCATAATCTATTTAAATAGTTCTTGGCTTTGCTGAATTTACACGTTCTGAGTCCCAGAAGGCAGCGGTCAGCACACGCGCTTGCAGCAATGACCTTGGGTGTAAATCCTTTGAGAGAAAAGATGGAGGGCTAATCAGAAACCCAGGCAGGACCCAAGAGTTAAAACTACCTCTTGGCGTCTCAGTCATCCCAACCGGCAGCTGCAAATCTGGTCTAGAGGAGATTTGCTTTCGAGACTCCGCCAAACACCGTGCTCGGGTATGCTTTTATCAGATCCGTGTGGGAATCGGAGCTTTATTCAGCTTTCACCGAGATGCTGGGGAATATGAATGTAAGTAATGTGCTGCCAGTTTGCTAATGATACTTAATGAAATTTTCTCTCAGTAAAATTAGACGGCATGTAGTTTGCCTCTCCTGTGATCTCCGTACAAAAGGGCCCTGGGATTCTGCAGAGCCGAGGGTTGGTGCCGTGTGAGAAACATCACTTCGAGCTTCAATTAAACTTGGGAAGAGTTGTGTGTGCTAATTAGAGAGCAGCTCCCCAGAAGAGGGCTGGGGGTGGCTGCTGAAGCACAGAGAGAACTTCATCCTGCTGGAGTTTATAGGAGGAACGAGCAGATCTCTTCTGCCTTCCTTTGGATGAGGCACGAGGAACTGGAGGTGAAACTAAATGCTACGGAAGGCACCATCTTTATGTCTAACCCACCCTGTCCCCCAGCTTGATGTCCTGTTTTCTTCTGTTTTCCCACCAAAATGTTGGTTGCCCTTTCTAGCTAAGATAAGGGAACGCTCAATCCAGTTTGGGTGCTCCTGTTCTTGGGTCCCACGTCTCCCTTTTTGTCCTCAGCATCTTGAAGCCCAGGGGTTCCCGTCAGCCCCCTCACGTACCTCCTCTGTTGCGGAGCCTTTGCAAGCCCGCGCCGACACTGGTCTCTCCTTGGGTGGAAAAATCAGAAAATAGGTTTCCTTCCAAAAGCCCACGTGAGAGATTTCTACTCCCCCCTCCCTTCCCACCGAGATTTGTCAGTGCTGTTCTCTGGATTTCTCATTCTTTGAAGAGCTGGCAAGTCTTGACTTGCCCTAACAGATATATAACAACCAAGAAAACACCATTAACTGAGAGAAGGCTAAAATACTATGTTACCTCTCCAAGAAAAAAAAAAAAAGAAAAAAAGAATTAGGAACATGGGAACACTCCAAATTGTAGTTAGAAAAGCTTCATCATTAGAGATCATTTTGTGCTTGCAGTTCATAATGATTCACTATCCAGAGGTGGCATCGTTATTACTAGGGGGGGAAATATCCCTGCAGGAACAGCACAGCGCTAAGCAGCCTCCTAAATTACAGTGTGGAGCTCCAAGAGGCAGAGCAGACAAATAAAACCATGTCACGGAGCACAGGATTCTTTAGTGCGTGTGAAGGTTGCAGGAAATTGCTTTTTTTTTGCCAGGGAGCCCGAGCAGCCGGGGAAGGTTTTGTTTGCGAGCAGCCTGGTGCTTTGGGGAAGGGAAGAACTAACTGGGGATGAGAAGGGGCTGACCTGGGTTGCCCAGTGCCCACCACTGGGTTTGTGGGGAGGGTGGGTGCCACCAGCCAGAGAGTCCTGTGGCATGTAAAAGGCTGGTTTTCAATGGTTTTAGTGGTTCAGAGCCCCAGCTGGAGGGACTCGGCTGCCTCTGCGGGTGCCTTAACCACAGCACCTGTTTATGGGAAAACAGGGAATGATTTATCAGTTTGTTTATTTCTGAGTTAGAATCATAGAATGGTTTGGTTAAGAAGAGACTTTACAGCCCCCTCGGTGCCACCCCCTGCCCTGGGCAGGGACACCTCCCACCACCCCAGGTTGTTCCAAGCCCCATCCAGCCTGGCCTTCAACCCCTCCAGGGATGGGGCAGCCACAGCTTCTCTGGGCAACCTCTTCCAGTGCCTCACCACCCTCACAGCAAAGAAGTTCTTCCTCCCATCTCATCTCGATTTCTCATCTTTCAGTGTCAAACCCTTCCCCCTCTTCCTAGGGCTCCTCTCCTTCATGTAGAGTCCCTCCCCATCTTTCCTGGAGCTCTTTGAGGGACTGGAATGTGCTCGAAGGTCTACCCAGAGCCTCCTCCAGACTGAACCCAACGCTCTCAGCCTGTCCTCCCAGCATCTCCATGGCCTCCTCTGGCCCCACTCCAACAGCTCCATGTCCTTCTGATGTTGGTGGCCCCAGAGCTGGTCGCGGTGCTCCAGGTGAGGTCTCCCCAGAGCGGAGCAGAGGGGCAGATGCCCCCACCTCGCCCTGCTGGCTGCTCTGTTTTTGATGGAGCTCAGGATGTGGTTGGCTTTCTGGGCTGCCAGCGCACATCATTCCACACGCTTGATTCCCTGGGATCCAGCCTCTTTTCGAATTTGTTCCTTTTCATTCTGGAGCTCTGCTGGGTTGCCCTCTCCTTGGGTTCATGGCCACCAGCCACTCTCAAGAAGACCTTCGTACCACGGTAGCGGGACCAGGGCTTCCTCCGCCGCCCCGGGAGGGCAATCATCAGGGGCGGCTTCCTTCGGTTCTCCCTGCAAATCTGGGTTTAGGACTTGGAATTTGCCAGTTTTGAGGATTTATGAGCCAGCTGCGAGGCTGAGATGGATACTTAGCGGGTGTTTTCTGTTGAGCGTAGCTCTAATTTGTCTCATTGCTTGGCTGTACATTATGCTTTTAAACGTGGTATTTTTGGGGCTTTGTTTCTGTCTCTACCCGCAGCCAGAGATTTTACCGCCTACAGTTGTTCCTAAAGAAACAGTGTTTTATAAAGCGTTCTGACATTATTTTTGAGAACTTTGCCTTTGCTATTTTTATGCACGGCGCAGTGGAGCCAGCCTCAGTCTGGCTAAATCAGACTCTTCGTTGAAGACAGGGGGAGGAGCAGGTAGGAGACCACGCAGAGCGTTTCGCCACCCCTGTGGTTGTTCATCCCACGGATGCGCCCAGGACTTCCCTACAGACCTTTTAATTACATTCCCCTCAACTTAATTGCTGTGCCTGAATTTGCAGTCTCTCTCTTCTGTTTGTCTTCTTGGTGGAAGTGGGAATGTGGCAACCTCGAGGACACAAATAATGTGATTTAACCAGGAATTCTCCAGTTCAGATGCCAACCCTGGGTCTTCATCTAGTTCCTCCAAGCAGCAGTTATCACCTTTCAGAGGTTTTACAGGGCAGTCTGATCCGAGCCGGGCTGTTAAAGCACTGCTGCCATAAAGTTGTAATAACAAAAGTGTTTGAAGCAGAAGTGGAACTTTTATTGTATATTGCTTTTTTTTTTTTTTTTCCCTACACGATTACAGTGTATGGCTCAAATGTACTTTTTGTAGCACGGCTTTTAGGGAGCCAATAAATCTCAAGTCCCTTCTGCCTCCAACACGGAGCTGGAGTCCATCTGCAGGAACAACTGGGAGCCGGTCAGCATCGTGGCTGTCGGTCTCACCCCAAATCCTCTCCTGCTTCATTTTCTGCCTGGCAAACAAGAAGCTATTCTAAATCTTGGGAAATGATGATCTTCTCCCATTCTTACAACGTCATTCGGTGTTCTGGAGAGAGTCGTAAATTTTTTTATATATTGCTGGAGTTTAACTGCCATAATAAAGGACCATTTTTGAGGTGATAAAATGCACTAGGAACATCATTAAATATGCGGCAAAGCTACGGCACAATAGAGTTAAGCATTAATGAATAACATACTAGGAATATTAGTCTTCTGTATCAGTTTAGGTCTTCTCTTCTTTGGTTACGATGAGGTCTAACATGAACAAATGAGACAATAAACAAGCTTAGCAAAATCAAATTTTAAACGTATTTGGTAGATTCTTAATATATAGAAAGTTTCTAGGTTAAAGCTGTCGTACATCCACGAGGATGCTTTCCCTTGGATCAATTGTTGTGGTTTCATGTTTTAATGTACTTTTATTGTTGGTGCACATTTTATTTTTACAATTGAATTATGATTCTATGGAGATGTAATTTACATTCTAGCCTATTTGCACACTGCTGCAGTTGTAAACTTCTTCTACTGGCACGTGCAAGATCTCCATAGCTCCTGGTAAGTAGGATATTAACTATTTCTAGTAAAGAAAGAGCAGCCTGGTCCAGAGTTCATTAGAACTTTGGACCCAACTGTCATTTTTGGCTCTCTCTACAAGGCAGGTTTTTTGACTTAAAGTTCATTTTTCTTGGGGATTCTGCATGCTCATTGCTGATTTAGCCTCCTCAGTTTGTTTCTGTTGTTTTTTTTTTCCTTGAAATGTGATGACTTCATGCTCCTGCATTTTCCATCCTGTGGTTCTGTGTTTGTTCTGGGTGGAGCTGTGGCTCCATCAGCAAATGCACTCAGAATGGAGACCAGACGGTTCTCTCTGAATGTGCCTGGGTCTATTTTAATTTTGGAGGTCAGAATAAATTAATTTCGTTCTTTCCATTTCTGGCTGGCAGGAACTTTTTAGACATTGAGCTAATTTCCACAGCTTTAAAATTTCTTTGTACCACGTCTGCCGGAGCTGGTGCTGGAAGGTGCTCGTCATGGGGCATCTCCTTTGAGCTGTGTGGCTGCTTAAAGAGGAGATGGGTCGGTCCGAAGAACCCTTGGTGCTGGATGAGGAATTCAGAGCTTATATATGAAGTGTCTTGATGGTCTCGGACCAGTTCCTGGTAAACTTTCTCCCTTTGATGGGACAGGGGAATATCAGGTGGCCATTGATGGGGTCAGGATTTATTTTGCCAGCTTTATTTACAGTGAATTTACAGGTTTGGGAGTGGGACTGGAAGGTTTCCCATGCTAGATTAACTCACCAAAATTCTTAGTGTTTCTTGCAAGAGGCTGATGAGAAGTCCCATAAAGTGGACACTGGGGAGTCCATTCTGGTTTTTTATTTCAAACAATAAATGTGAATTCCCACATGTAACAAAAAATCGCCTTAAACCCCGACCTGCCACACAGCTCCTGCTGCATAACGTTCACTCTTCTCTCAAGCACACGTGTGAGTCATGTATTGACTTTGCGGTGATTGCTCTTTGAAGGTTTTGTGGCTTCGGTGTCAGTTGTTTGAATAACTGTTTTACTGGGGAGGAGTTTGACGGCAGTCGAGCTGGCAGCCCCGCCTGTATCTCAAGGATATGAAATAATCTTTATCATTCCCCTTCCTTTAGGCTGTAATTCTGCTTTATCAGGGAAATATCCAAAGTGTTCACGTAGGGAGAATACCAACTTCTTTAAAGTCAGTCTTCCGTGTTACTGCCACTGGTTTCTTCTTCTTCTACAGAATATATGAAGTTTAAAAATAAAATATAAACATAAAATGTCTAATAAACATCCAGGAGGCAGCTTTCGGCAGCTGCTAATTTTAAAGTAACGTATTAATGTAATGAATTTAGGGTTCCTTTTCATAATTAGCAACAGCAAACGTAACTTTCTGAAGCGACATTTTCAGTATCGCTGAAAGTGATTCCCCCCATAAAAGGGTATCTCTGTAGATAAATCATCTGAAAAAGTGTTAAATTGTCTCTTTTGCTACCTGATAATCCAATTAAGTGGTGATAAGAAAAATAGCTCTTGGAGAATTTCAGGGAAGCAGAATAATGTACTTAGTGTTGTACCAGAATCGAAATTCCCCATAATCATGGGTATCCATGGATACCGAAGCAACACTTTGATTACTAGATACATCCATTACCCTTAAATACCGGAGTTAGGTGTTTAATGCCCCGAACAATTCACTGCATGACTGCCTGAACTTGCACAGGGAATTCTCCTGGGGGTTTTGCCTTTTGGAGGCTCGGCACAGAATCTGTCAGCAGGCGCCAGGAAGGCAGCTACGGTATTTTTAAGACTCTCTGGCTTCTTCCAAGGCGCTGTGTGCTTTGCAACTGCTGCCGCCCAGATGGCTCAGCTCAGCCCGCCTGTCCTCGAGCTGCCTGTGAACTGGAGCGTTATGTGATGTGGCCCAACCTCCATCCTACGTCCATGACATAAGAGTGGGATTCCTGTGAAAAAAAAACCCCACAACCTCCTATGATAATCTTTGGCGGTGCTTGGGCTGCTGGGACTCACTCCGCACCAAATGGATGGGCTCGATGTTGTGTCTCTGCAGCATCAGATCTTCTATTAGGACAATTTTTTTACATGGGAATGGTTATTAAGTGATGGAACAGGCTGCCCAAGGAAGTGCTTGAGTCACCACTGGAGGTATTTAAAAGATGGGTAGACGTAGTGCTTAGAGATATGGTTTAGTGGTGGATTTTGTGAGTTTTGGGTTGGTGGTTGAACTCAATGATCTGAAAAGTCCCTTCCAACCCAGGCAGTTCTATGGCTCTGTAAGATAAACACTTAGATAAACACAAAGCATAGAATCATAGAGTGGTTTGGGTTGGAAGGGACCTTAAAGACCATCCAGTGCCACCCCCCGGCCGTGGGGGACACCTCCTGCCAGACCAGGAGGTTGGAGCCTCAGTTTCTCCACAGGAGTTTTGACTTCATTGGTTTTGCGGAGCAGGAACGGGAACCCTTGGGAAAAAGCTCCCTCTGCCCAGAAGCTGTTGTGGGTTCCGAAGGCTCCTGGGGGCTCTTACTCGTGTGGTCCCTCCCAGCAGGGTCCCCTGCCACCAGCTTGGCTTTTCTTTTCCATTGCATGAAAGGATCCAGCCCTCTTTCCTAGGGTTGATGGTGAGAAAATAAAATGCAAAATAGGAGCAGTAAAACAGGCATTTAAAAAACCACTTTGATAATGAGCCTTGGGAATACGATTGCTTAACCCTGATTTTATAACTTCCCATTTTTTCATCTCCTGCAAAGATTGCCAGCTTTTTGTATTTTATTATATTTTCTTCTTCTTTTTTTTTTTCCCCCTGCTTTTTTGTGTTCACAAGGCATCTTTTATATTACCAGAGTTCAAAACCGACTTTCTTGAATGTCTCAGTCCAAGTTTTCAGAGCAAAACGGGTGGTTCTTTGGAGGGTACTTGTGAAGCAGAATCTTACGTAAGTATTCTGTTGGGAAGGGGTAAAAGAAGAAAGCCGGCGTCCTGCGTGGGCAGGGAATGGGTGGGCTTAGTCCATTGTTCCTGGCAGTAATTGAACAAACTGAATCCTTCCTATAAGCTGTTTTGCTAAAAGTGAAAACCAAGAAGCAGATGTCGCATCATCCCACTTGTTGCTCAGCTCGTCCTTCCCAGCCCGCCTGTGCTCACCCCCTCAAATTGGGTTTTTCTGGCCGTCCCTACGGCGCTCTTCTTCCCAGAGCTTCAGTGCTGCCTTTTTCTGTTCCTCAATGAACAATAATTTTCTGCAAAAGCAGACCAAAAAAAATACTCCGTTGACTACTAATCACGGGGGGGGGAAATGTGATTTGGTGCTCCCTGAATCTGTTTGCAAACCGAGACTGCATTCGGTCTGCAGCTGCGGCTGGGGTGAGCAGGGGAGGAGGATGAGGAGGGGGCTGCAGGTCTCCTCCTCATCCCGATGCCTTCAGCAGCATGGGGACAGCCACGCTCCTGGGGGGACACTGGGGTCCCCCCTGTACCGGAGAGCAATTTACCATCTGCACATGGTGGCTTTGATCTCGGTTCTGATGTTGTCCCTTTGACTGAAAATCAGCATCGTCTTCTGCTCCAGCTGGGGATGGGGCAGCTCTGCCCTGGGGACCGGTAGGCAGTGGCAGGGTCAGGACACTGGGATGTCAGAGGTAACGTCCCACACCTCTCTGGGAAAGGAGGAAACCCTGATCTAGGGTGTTTGTTTAGATTATTTTTTTTTCCCCTTGGATGCAGCTGGGGTTCATTCCTCAGGGATGTGTTTTCCAATCCTCCCCTGGGAGAGCTGGCTTTTCCTGAGTGAAAGCAATGGAGAGCCATGAGGGATTGCAAAGGACCTTCGTGGCAGCTTCGGACGTGTCTGAGGAACGGCTCCATCCAGCTCTCGAAAGCCCTTTGGTCTCGACACTGTAAAATACATCCTCTCCTGTTCTGCCGTGTCCATGCGGGAGCCTCTCGAAAGGGCACAGCAGAAGAAACGCATCCATTTCTGAGTGACACGTCTTGGTGCTTTATAACAGTCAGTGGGTTCTTTTGGGTCAGGGTTTTTTTGGTTATTGTTTTTTTCTCTTTCTTGCCGCTCCTCTCAATGAATTCTCCAAAGTTCCCACATCCTTATTTAACAAGAGAAGTCAGGCTCTCTGGTCAGAGATTGGAAGTGGCGTGCTGGAGGGCACTTTCCAGGAGCAGCTAATAACTACATTCTCCTCAGGGGTGATGCCAGGAGGGAGAGATATTTTTTCCCCCAAGAGAGACACAGGGATGGCATCCCCTTGTTTTTTTTCCAACGGTCTGTGGCTCCCTGCACTCAGGAGATGCCTTAGCCCTGCCTGTGGAGCTGAAATCCTGAGCTGGCCAAGGATCATCAAGGATCATCATCATTTACCCAGCACATCATCCCTGCTCCTGGACTGGGGTTAATTCCTGCCTAATCCTGACTGAGGCAAATAAAAAGAGCATTAAAAAAAATAAATGTTTGAACTTTTTGAACTTCCTAGCAATGAGACGTTTTTTCCTCACTTGAGAATGAAGTTTGCTTTTAAAAGTCAGCATTGTTTTCTTTTAAAGGAAAAAATGTCCATTTGCAATTGTGTCAGGTTCTAATAGTTGTAAAACGAAATGAAACATTCTGTGTGAGCCAGAGAAAAACCTGGGGTTTATTACTCTGTTCTGCTCATTTTCAGCCTTTCCTTTTCACCACTGTATTTCTTCCCACCAACACCAATCATTTTTTTTTCCCTGGAGATTTTGGAGCAGCGAGTACCAACAGCCCTGGCCTGACTTCAGGCAGCCTCGGTGTCTCTCAGCTCCTCTCTGTCTAAAATAAGGCAAAATGATCCTGACCTACTTTGTAAAGTGCCCGGAGACGTGGAGAGCAGCTCCATTTTGCAGTTTGGTCCTGTGTTTGGTCTTTGTGAATGTTCTGTGGTGTTTTTCTGCAGGTGTTTGGGGGTCGACTGTGCCCCGGTTTGGGACGATTCCGTGCCGAGGGGGCTCCTCCGTGCTCCTTCCCCAAGAACACCACCTCTATCCCTTTGTTTAACAGTACTTTAAAATCTGTATTTTAAAGCCTATCTGTGAATATCTCCTTTGTCCCGCTGCCTTTTAATTAACTCATCCCCGCTGCTGTTTCTTATTGTGCGTCTCTGATACTTCATTAATTAACACACTTCGCAGTATGTGGAGGAAGTTGGTATCTAAGATGCCACTAAAGATGAAAGTGTTTATTGCCGAGAAACAAAATAATGAAGGCAAAAGTGTGTTTTCATCTGCCAACAATGACAAGCAGAATGTCACTGGAGACATGGGGTGGTTTTTGGGGGGGCTTGGTTGCTTTTTTTCACCCTGAAACAATCTGTGTAAGTGTCATATGTGGAGTGAGGTAAAACCGAGCGTTTCTTTGGTAGGGATGGATCTATCTCTATTCCTGTGTCGATGCCATTTTTCCAGTGTCACCTGTGTGTTTTCCAGAAGTCCCCTTCACAGACTTTATCTCAAGGCCTCAATTGCTTGGGCCGCTCCATCCCACCTGGTGATGGACAGTTGAATGAGGAACGATTTTCTTGAGCAATCTTCACTTGCCAATATCTCGGCGCCTTTGCTGCTCCCGTTCCAGAAGAGTTGTTTTGGTAGAAGCATTTTCCCTCAATAGCCTTCAACTTGCAAAATTCAAAGGAGTCTCAGCTCTTCGCTGAGATGAAGTTTGTCTAAGGCACTGTCAACATCACTTGCCTTTAAGCCTGATGTTGGTGGGTTTTTTTTAAATCGGTTTAAGCTTGTTCAGGTTGTTGTTTGTTTGTGGTTGGGTTTTTTATTAATCCCTCTACTGACTGGTTTGTTTATTTTGCTTTTCTGTGATATTGTTCTTGCCCATCTGTTTAATCCGTGACCCTACCCAGACGTGCTGCACACTGTGAATCCCAATGAGTGTGCTGTGCAAAAAAATAATTGTACACATCCCTTAGGAAGCTTGACATGAGGATGAAGTGCTCCGTAAGGGCAGCCATCCGACCCGAGAGTTTCTCCTCCTCCCAGGCTCCCCTTCCAGCCACGTGTACTTCCCGCTGCCATTCCTGTGCTCTCCTCTGACAGCGTTCCTTTCTTCTTTGCTCTGCAGGTGGGCTCTGCATTGCTCAGTCCCTGAAGATCCCCCAGGATCGCAAGGACAAGACCATCGACTTCGACAAAATTATCAAGCAGCTCCTAGAAACACCCAACGCCAGGGCCATCGTTATTTTTGCCAACGATGAGGACATAAAGTAAGGGATGGCTGAGGGGATGGATTAATTTGTGCTTGGTGGGTGTGTGGGAAAGAGAAAGCCGATAAGAATAGGAATAACCAAGTGGGGGTGTGGAGTTTATGCTGTGGAGGTGCTGCAGGTGCTGCCCCAGACTGTGCATGGTTGTGCTGGGGAGGAGGGAATGTTGACCGAGGGCTGGAAGCCTTTCCTGGCATAGAGTTACTCATGTGTTGGGTAACGGACCTGACCTTGCCTCTCAGAAGCATGAAGAAGCTGCCCCTTTCTCCAAGCTCACCCTACTCCATATTATTCGTTAATTCAAAGTCTGTTTTATGGCAAGTGATGATTGCCAGTGATAAAATGGTGTGGATGCTCAAGGTCGGACCACGTAAGGTGCTCAAGGTCGGACCACATGCCACTTGTTCGTAAAACAATATGAAGAACATTTTAAAAGTGTGGCTCTCGCTTGCCTGTGTTACATCGCCTCTCTCCAGAATTTTAAATTAGCTTAAAATGTTGATGGCGCTGTCAGTTGCTGAGAGGCTCAGCTCTACAGCACGAGACACAAATAAGTCAGGATAAAGTTTCAGTGAAGGCAATGGCAAAACTTTAGTTTTTAGTGGGATCGGTATATCAGCCTTAGGATATGGGGGTAATGGAAGGAGAGGTTCAATCTGTGCTGCAGGAGCTGTGATCAGTCTGTTGGGAAACTCCAGAGCTCTGCTGGGTGCAGGAATGGGCTGTTTCTGTTCACTCTGCGCTTGCACCATTTTTTTCCAAGCAATGACATCTTTAAATGAAATTAATCCGTGAACAAAACATTCTTTTCCGCAGGCAAATCCTGGCGGCCGCCAAGAGGGCGGATCAGGTGGGTCATTTCCTCTGGGTGGGCTCGGACACGTGGGGCTCCAAGGTGAGCCCCCTGCTTCAGCAGGAGGACGTCGCCGAGGGAGCCATCACCATCCTGCCCAAGCGAGCCACCATCGAGGGTAAGAGCTCTCTCTCTTCTGCTTCCCGCGCTGCTGCTGCTACAGAACTCGCCTTCCCTATTTTTTTCTCTGATTTGTGAATTAACACATGGCCATGGGGTGATACCAGGAGCATGAAGTACATGGAGTAAGTCTTCATCTCCTGAAATTTTCCTAAATGTCCATGTTCCTCGTCTGAAAACCGGGTGTTACTTCCACTGCGGGCAGTTCTTTATTAAAGGCCCAGTTTCAGAGCTTATATTAAGCTGTGATGACGTGGCAGGGCCTTTGTTACTCAAAAGAAAGTATTAAAAAAAAATAATCTTAACATATCAGGTATATACATAGGAAGAGAAAATCATTTGCAATTTGTGTATTATCTCGGAAGCGGTGGGTAAGTTTTCTGCTGAAGAAGTGAAAATTCACTTTAATATAAGCAGTTTCCCTTTAAACTTAGCTTAGCTTAACTTGTATGACATTCAGATCAAGGTCTATATTTATTTATAAATATGGCTGGTTTGCTTCACAAGTATTTCTACTTGTACATATGCGTGTATATATAAAAGTTATGGGAAATTTTTTTTACATGATCCCTTTGTTTCCCAACATGTCCCCGTGTTCTGGCGGGTTCCTTGTCTGATCTTTCCTCAGTTTATTATCCCTTTTGTCTGTATAGATGCTTAACAATCCTAATGGCTTCCTCTGGGCAAACCACACTCACCAATTAGAGTCCATGTTCTCTATAATATGAAAAGGAAATATCTTTACAAGGGAGACACTGAGTAAGGAAAACAACCCCTGGGATGGGACACGGCTTTGCATCTGGCGAGGTCTCCAAAGAGCCCTTCAACGTCTTGCCCACATTAAAATAAGTTCTGATGTTTTTATTCGCTGGAAAAACAAATATTTGCGTTCATTTTTACTCTGCCTACAACCTCATCAGTTATCCGGCTCAGCTATGGAATATGCTCCGTCGTTTTACATTTTTTAAACCCTGGAGGCATTTCTGCATGTTAGTTCCCCATAAATACGTAAAGTTGATACACAATGAAGTGTTTTGTTTATGAAAACCAGGATATTTTAATCATCTTTTCATACTGTCTGTTTTCATCCCCGAGGGTTTCTGACACAGAAAGTCTGCCAACAGAACAGAGAAATAAAAACTTTCTGAGTTTTAGGGTATTTTCCTTTGGTGTTGTGCACTGAGCACTTTGGATGTCACGGGAAGCACGGGTGTTGCTGTCGGACACATCAGTGATGGTAACAGGGGTGAAGGGGTCCGGTACAGACAGGCAGTCAAACAGCAGTTACCCCTATCTGCCAATTTGATATTTCTGCAGAAAAAACACATCCCTTGAGCCCACAAATTGCCACCTTGTTCAGGGAGTACGTTAGACCGTTGCCTGCAGGTTGCCCAGTTGCGTTTTGCAGATCCCGCAGATTGCAGGACTGTCTGTGATGCTGAAACGACTTTTCACCTTTCTATGCAGTTGTGTTGATCCTTCAGGCACAGGTGCCGCACAGCAGGTATGTGTTTTAAGGTCCATGAGCAGGTTATTGCTTTGAGGGAAGGGAAAGGACCCTTTGCCAGAAGAGGGTACTGTGCTTGGTATAGAAGGAGAGGCTGAAAAAGGGCCCCAGAAGAGCAGCTGCAAGTGTCTCCTGGCGGCTCCGTGACCCCCTCAGAAAAGTTCAGGCTGGTTCTTACCTTTTTCGGTCCCATTCATCCATCCCTAATTGCCATCTGTACCTGCCATCTGCCGGCGTCCGTGAGGCAGAAGAGTAAAGGGATGGGTGAAGAGTGCAGAGCAAATTCCCGTCCTCCTGAAGCAGTTTTCCAGAGCTCAACGTTTCCCCTTTCCCACCCTCTCTGTTTCTTTTTCATCCTCTATAAGAAACACCCAGTGAAAGGTGTTGCTTACAGAAATAAGTAACGCTCAGGTATCAGCATTTCCTCGCTGGGCGAGGCCGTTATCCATACGGATGGTCTGCCTTCCTTGCAGTGAGAGCGCTGTGTCTTGTGCTGTTTTCCTTTCTGTTGTTGCAGTAATTTCATTTGGCCATGAATCCAAGAGAACTGGAAACAGACGTTCTAACACTGTTCTCTGATCATCCAGCAATGAACATCTGCTTCCGAAAGCGTAGTAGTGCATTTCTTTTGATGAAGACGTGAAGTAAATGAAATAAGAAGTCATGACTTTCCCTGTAAATTGATGGGAACTAACTAAATTATCACCGAATCAGAATGTTTAGAGTTGGAAGGGACCTCAAAGATCGAGTTCCAACCCCCCTGCCCTGGGCAGGGACACCTCCCACCACACCAGGTTGCTCCAAGCCCCATCCAGCCTGGCCATGAGCAGAATGGAACCCAGTTTTCCCCAAAGGACCATGTCTGGAGCAGGTTCCCAGCCCATCAGCCTCCTTTCTGGGGGGTGGTGGCTTCTGCCCCTGCGGCTCACGGGCTCCAGGACAAGGCAACAGCTTCTTCCCCACTGGATTTAGTGAGAGCTTCTTTATTAGTCACAGATATTGATGTAAAAAGTAAACATAATGCCCTTACTTTCCTCCTCAAGAGCATCTTCTTTGTTTTCTCATTTCTTCTATCACTGCGTGAAAAGGTATTTGTAATATATTAGAAATAGCTTCCCAACAGCATTTGCTGGAAACAGAGAGCCCTGCAGCCTGAACCTGTGCCTTAACCCGAAATCTGCCATGCTGCTTCTCTCTCCTCACTCTTCAGGGAGAAACGTAGGGCTGATAAGCCAGGAGATGTTAAATTGCAGTGAGGATTAATGTGCCTGCCCGTTCGTGTGCGTACGGTGCATCTTGGATTATCAGACTATTCTTGTTATGTCTGTGAAGCTATTGGTCGTATAAGTCATATCCAGAAGCAGTCATTGTATAGAAAAAGGCATTTTTCAAATAATTCTTCTCCCCTAGCCGTGGCTCCCGTTCAAAATCCAGGTGGGAGGCGCGGGTGCCTTGATGTGTTTCCACCCATCCACGTATGGAGCATTTGAGGTTCCTGGTTTTTGGCAGTGGTGGGAATAGCCCAGCAGCCTCCGACTCCAGAGAGAGTCTGAAGCGCTCGGTTTCTTGTAGAATCAGGCCCCAGATAATGCAGTTATTTGTCTTGATACTTGATGTCACTCTTGGGACAAAATTTTCCTTGCCATCGTCCCACGGGGTGATTTAGGAAATCATTACATGAACTGAATTCATTCATCTTAAGTCAGTCTTAATATAGCCCGATTGTGTTTGATGTAATTATGCTGAAAGGATAAAGTTGCATCTTATTTGCATAATGGCAGTAGACAGTGAGCCAGAGGAAGTGCACACTTAAATAGTAATCACTTCATGAAAAGTTGTGTTTGGAAGAAGCTCCGAAGCCAACTTAACCAAGTGTCACCTCAGTTGAAAGGCTTTGTGAGGTTTTTAGGGGGGGGAAAGGAAAAGCAGGATGGATTGAATTTTAGAACAGGCCTGGCAGCAAAATACCGTGTTCTGGTTATTGTTAGATTGAGCTCTTCCAAAGACAAGGTTGTGAAGGTGTGTCCCTCGATCACTCGAGCATCAGCCCAGTCCTGAAACTCAGCGAGTGCTGGGAGGAGGAAGCCCCGTGTGTCGCGCTGCGGGGACCCGTGCCTACGCCTGGAAGAGCCTGCAGCCTTGTTTTGGATAGCCTTCTGCTCCGAGCACCCACCTAACGGTTCACGGAGAACCACAGAGTGTCAGTGCTGGAAGAGGAGAAAAGTCAGAACAGTTGAAACAACACACAAAAGATGGATTTTTTTCTAATTAAAGTTTGAATGGGCTGTGTAGTAGTAGTAGAGCTGGTGTATTTACTTTTCAGTTGTTTAGAAATGATGAACATCTGTGGCTCTGCAAGCGTTCGACGTTCAGTAAAACAACTACACAATGGGAAAAAATTAAAAAAACATCTGCAAAAAGTCTTTATTCTCCAAAATTCATTCAGTAGGGATTTACCTACTGCTGCTTCGTGCCCCAGAAACCCACCTTCTTCTTCTTCATTTACCTGAGCAGAAAGATAATCGTTGCCCATGGGGCTGGTTTGGGGTTGAGGAACAGGGAGCGTGCTCTGCTGAACACGAGAAGGGTGAAATGTCACCAAGAGGAGTGAGAGCTACAGGAGGATTCGAGCAAGGGAAGCAAGCACTTTTGGAGTAACGATGCCATCGGGATTGTGGTAAAGATGGGAGATGCTGAGGCAAGTGCGGTACAGCAAGCTCTCAGCATTTCAAATGCCAGAGGGGAAATGGAAGAAAGGTTGAGACTTCAAAAAAACGAGTGCTTTGTCCTTGCAGTTGAGCTGGGCTTACTTACCTCCAGACCAGCAAGTTACTGCACGTGGTCGTGTTCCCCTCAGGCAGGGACAGTCGAAGAGACAGTTGTTCATTTGCCACATCTTTCATTTCAAGTCCCAGAAGCTTTGTAGACCATCCAAGCCAGCAAGAAACAAAATGTGGAAACGCTCCCTGGATTCTCCTGGGTTGGACCATCGTTCCAGCTGCAGACATCCCCAGGAGATGGCTGGGAGGAACTGCAGCCCTATTTCTTCGTTAGATGGAAATGAACTTCTTCCACACTAATCCTTTTAATCACAAACTGACCTTTAAGTATTCCGCTGCCACTTTACCTCTTCGTGTTTCAGTAGATTTAATAAACCTCAGAGCATTTCCTCCTCTTGTTATCACTACTGTACCCAAATCTAATTACACGTTGTAACTGCCTGGGGTAGCTCTCTTTATTACACCATCTAGATGTATATGAGTTACCTGGATGACCCTTTGATTAAAGATGATAATACGACTGGTCCGGACATCAATTAAAGTTCTCCTGAGCAGGCAGACTCAAAGTCAGGAGTTTTTAACTTCTTTCCCTGGAGGAAGAGCAGATCTTTCTGCCAGTGACGATAAGATAACTGCGCATGAGAGATGGGAAAGCTTGATCTTGATGGAGCAGGTCTGTGCTGTACTTGCTGAATTCGGTGTGGAAAGCTGCCAGACAGTCCGTGGCCAGAAGATACTCAAGTCTGAGGAACGGAGTCAGGCAGATGGTCTTGGGTTTAAAAATAAGTATCTTTCCCCTTTTTGCTTTTTTTTTTCCCGTTGTTACTGTTTCTTCCAGTCTAAACAATATCTACACTTGAGATTTTAAATTTGGTTATATTAGTTTGTAGCATCTATTCAGATTAAAAATGGCTCACTGGACTCCTGGAGCGTGGCAGCGGAGAGCACGTGTGATGGGTAGAACACTGGCACTCAGGATGTTGGATGGACCTTCCAAAGGTGGCTACAGCCCACTGCACGGCAGCCTGGCAGCTGAAATGAGGAAATAAATGGTTTTATTTCTGCAAAAATATCCCTATGGTGCAGCTCCAAGATGCATCCTTTCACCACGGGCCCTGGGAGAGGTGCTCCATTGGAGTTTGACTGGGCAAGTCAAGGTGGAGTCTCTGGGCTTCCCCTCCAACCTCCAACTTCTCAGTCAAGGCTCAGCACATGAAGAAATAACACCTGGTAAGCCCTTGGGATCTGGTGATACCTGATAATGCCTTGTAGTATCTTGTTGAAGCTCTTGTCAGTACATCTGAAATAGCGAGCACTAGTACTTACAAGAGCCAGTAGGAATTTTGGATGCTCTTTTGTAATCTGCCCACTCCGATCCATTGAGGTTCACAGGATGTACAGAAAATATTGAACACTTCTTTTTTAGAAAATATGGATCATAAAGTCCCAGAGATAGAACTGGAACAGAGACAAGTAATTTCTGAAAATCACAGCCATGTTTTTAAGGAGTCCAAATGCCTCCAGTGGGTTTCAAAAATAAATATATATAATTTCCATTAACTGAAAATGTTTCTCTGTTGAAGGATACCTTAGAAATTGTTTTTCTCTTAAACTCAGCTGTAAGGAAGATAAACAACTATCTGCTTACCTCTTGTATTCTGGTGTTCCTGCGCCTCCCTTCTGTGTGAAAATTTTCAAATTGGGCTGTTAAACTGTGGTTCGTGTTGTCAGCATCCGTGCTACCGACTCAGCGCTTTCAGGTGTCTGCTTCTTCCTCCAGCTTCTTTTTTCTTGTAAAATAATCTTCCTTATCTTTCTTTCTTACATGTGATTTGTTTTCATGGACAGCAGCTCACAGTGAAGTGAAACCAAGGAGAGGAACAGCTGTAAGAGAAATGCAGGGGCTAATACATATACATACATACATACATATATAGGATGTTAAGTATTTTGAAAGCTTGGCAAAATGCTTTGCCAAGGGTGGGGAAAAAAAAATATTCTTTACAGTCTGAATTCAGGCTTTGAGGCAACTGAGCAATGGGATTCAGGTTTCAGATGAATGGTTCAATTCCAGGCTGTGGAATGGCCGAGGTTTGCAATCCCGCGCAGCTCTCGGCAGTGAGGGTGAAGAATGGCTCCAGCTCAGCACAAGGAAGGGCAAAGCTACTTAAAAAAAAAACCCAAAAAATGAAACACCAGAAGCCTTGCATGTGCTTAAACCCAACGTACCTGTCCTTGAATTTTTTCAGTTGTTTGTCTTCCAACGAGCCAGTGAATCATGTCTTTAATGGTTTGTATTTATTCCCAACAAGAGCTGATTTGCTTCTTTTTTGTCTGGGCGGTTTGAAAGGCAGAAAGCAGAACAGTAATGATTTAAGGAAAAAATAATATGAAATTATATCTCACTGTTTGGTCTCTCAAATATTTTACCTTCACATCCCCGGTCTGGCAAAACACAGGAGCTCAGGGTTGATTTTCCTCTTTCTTGGAGGAAGTATTGAATCGTATCCACCGTTGGTAAATCGGGCTGTGCTGTCCCTCATCTCGCTCCGGCTGCATTTGCTCCAGGACGTTTCCCTGGGAAAGGCATGCTTTGTGCAGCCCCGTCCTTGAGCAGAGCAGAAGGCTGTCATTTGTCTCTCAGGTATTTTTGTAAAATAATCTGGCTTGGAATTATTTTTTTTTTGGTTTACAGCCCGGTTCAGAGTCTTTCACAGTTCTCAGTTGTTCTCAAGCTTCTTCTCTGTGTCTCTGGGGTGCCTGTGTGTGTTTTTAAGTGAGATGGGAAGATCTCTCAGGAGGTCTGGTTCCCCCCTGAACCTGGCTGCTGGGCTTCCATTCCCATCCTTCTGGGGACACCCATCGTAAGGCAAAAGCCCTAAGCATGGACCATCCCTCCCAGTACATACTCATTCTTCCCATTACCTTCCCAAACCTGTCCTGGTTTGAGCAACACAGGACTCATATCTCTTCTAATGCCTGGGAAAATGCACTTTTTGAAGACTCCAATGTCTAAATTGGTGACAATATTTACTTTATAGCCAGTTCTGGGGTGCGGGTTTCAAGGTCTCAGTGTTTTTGAGCTCCCCAGACGTGAGGATGAGGAAGAGCAAGACCTTGGCACTTGCCCCAAGCTGCCACCAGGGTTATTTCATATTGTGAATGTCACGTTCAATGTAGATTAGAACATTTGCTGAGGAGTTCTCTCTTTCTCTCTCTCCCTTGATGGATGCCACCCTGAGACCTCCTTGCCCCAGTGCCGCACCCTGAGCCCTTCCCTCATCTTTCCCTGTATCTTTCCCAAAGCTGATGAAGCCATTAGCAGAGTTTAAGTTAATTCTACGCTATTAGTATTTAAATTATGGATAATAACAATATTTAAATGAATACCACGGGAAGCTCCATGATGAAAAGAGTGATGCAGTGAAGTGTTGGCTTATCTACAGCTGCATGGGGATGCTGGTCTCCCGGGGGCGATGGATGTGGTGATGCTGGAGATGGGGGCAAACCAGGTCTGTCCCCAGACACAGGCAGAGATTGTCCGTGTGCCGTGTTGCTGCAGCAGCGATGCAGTGCTTGGCTTTAAAGGGTGGAAGTCAAGGCTCAGGGGAGAGGTTCAGTATGTTCAAAGAGCCAGTAGCTAAAAGGTAGCATTATTTTTTAATATGCAGATAGAGAGAAGTTAAGAAACACAGTTTTTATCAAGTTTCAAATTAATGTTATCTTGTCGTTTTCTTTTAAATGAGGGCATTGAAGCTTTCAGGGTGGGTTGTTGTTCTTTTCTTTTTTTTTTTTTCCTTTTTTTCTTTTGTTTAAGATTCCCTGTTAAGTATTAGTCGCTGAGAAGGAGTCTGAGCTGTAATCTCTGCTGCCGCAGACTCAAAGGAAACGCCCCAGAGGGCTCCAAGCCTGAGCACACCAGGGGATGCATTCAAATAAAAAGCAGATTTTGCTGCAACTCGGAGATGGAAACGTCTGCATCACTTCAGTGTGGCATTTTGCTGAAGTTAAGGCATCTGGCTGTTTTGTGGTGTGCGGTCCTGGGGGTTCTTTGGGGGTTTCTTGGTCGGTTTGAAGGTGTGATCTTTTCAGGGTATTCCAGAGAGTTTTCTGCTCAGCTGTCTCAGTGATGATGAGACCCAGCTCATAACCACAACAGCATCACCAAAAAACTTGGGGTTTGAACCAGTACCTTTCTAATGGCCTTGCTGCTTTGTGGCAAAGAAATTAGGTAGAAAGCTCTAACTGGACCATAAAGAACATTGTAAAATAAAGATTTTTAGGGAGCTTTCTCTTTTGCCCGTTGAAATGGAATGAACTGCTCGCCCAACCCAGAGCAGACTTGGCTTCTGCACATGGAGGTACTTCTCAGATGGGAGCCAGCTGCTCTTCATTCTGTGGGTATGTGTCTGTGTCTCTGTCTTCTGTGTGTTGCTCACGGGGCTTCTGTTGGCATTTTCTCTTTGATGTTCATATTTAACTGTTATTTCAGGACACTGGAGACTGTGTGGGTGGTTGTTTTGAGCGAGAGAGACGTGTACACACACAGACTGGGATGGTTGAGGCTGTAAGGAGAGATAATCCACAGCATAATATTTAGCTGTTGGTCACTGTTCAGATACATCACTGGTGGTCCTTGTTTTGAAATACCCTGAATCGCACCTTCTGAAGAAGGATTTTCCTCTCGGTGATCTAACGGTGAGGCTGTCTGAGCTATCTGTTGGACACATTTGGGCAGAGCGTTTCCACACAGAAAGGAAGAATTTTATTATTAGAAAGGCTTCTTATCTCTGTGTGCCAGTGCGGGGTGTGGGAGGAACCTCCGAGGCTTCCTCTGCGCAGGAGGCCTCCCTGGCTGTCCGTGACGGGAGAGGCTCCACGGGGACAGCAATTTTTCCTCCACACAGCAGACAACCGTATGCTGCTCCCCAGCATTTTTCCAAGGCAGCAGAGCCAAGGGAGACCTTGTAGCCCCCTCCACTACCCAAAGGCAGCCTACAGGAAAGCTGGGGAGAGACTCATGATGAAGGAGTGGAGTGATAGGACATGGGGGAAGGGTTTGACACTGAAAGAGGGGAGATGGAGATGAGATGTGGGGAAGAACTTTTGTGTGAGGGTGGTGAGAGCCTGGCCCAGGTTGCCCCGAGAAGCTGTGGCTGCCCCATCCCTGGAGGGGTTCAAGGCCAGGCTGGATGGGGCTTGGAGCAACCTGGTGTGGTGGGAGGTGTCCCTGCCCAGGGCAGGGGGTGGCCCTGGATGGGCTTTAAGGTCCCTTCCAACGCAAGCTATTCTATAATTGTATGAACTTGGGCCAGCAATCAAACTTCCCATCCTTATGAGGGTTGCTAAAAGAAATCTGCTAATTTTAGGAAACAAACGGCAAATTGAAAGGGCTTTTTTTGTTTGCTTGATTCGGGTTTGTTTGTGTTGTCTTTTTTTTTTTTCCTTTTAGTTTGTGTCGTTAATGGTTGAGTGATTATAGGCTTTTGAAAGTAATAGTTTAGGAAATAATACACATAATAACACACATAATTTCCTTAAGGATGATACAATGAATGCTAAAGTGCCCTCTCCACTCACGCTGGGTTTGCAGATCTCCTTTGGGAATGTATTTTCATTTTCTTGAGTGACTGCATGACAACGCTCTAATGACCAAAGGAAATGGAAAATAATTCAGAAAAAAGAATCCTCAGTGTAATCACATACAGGAGCTCCTTAGCAGAGTGAAGCAGGAGTCAGTAGATGGACAATCTTCAACTGGTCAGGGTAGATGACTACAAGACAAAAGGTTTGTGTTTAAAATATAATTGATGGGTGGTGAAGAACTGTGTGTTTGCAAGTCAAGAGGTCCCCCTGTGCAGTTTGAGGTAATGGATCTTACAAGTGTCATTCAGTCTTTGTATCGATTCCGTGATAGGGTCCATCTGGAAATTAATTCACTTATTCACATGAGCACGGGCGTAACGCAACCAGCACCCCCAGTTTGTGTGTGCTCTGCCTCTGAGAGGTGAGGGAAGGATGTGGCTGTGGGAATCACCTGCTTACCATGGGATGGTAGAAGATGGAGAGCTTCTGGTGAGGTTGCCACGCAGCTCTGCTGTACTGGAAGGTGGGCAGTGCACTTGGGAGCATCTCTCCCCATCCTCCCTCCAGGAGGAAGGCTTGCCAGGGACTGAGCACCGTGTGCGCTGGGAGATGGAGCAAATTAATGGACATTTTGTCTGCTAGAAAACTTCCATTTCCCGTGGGGTGATGGGGGTTTGGGGGACAGCCCAAGCCCTGGTGCTTCGTGTCCACTCCCACTGCTGCCTGAGCTGCTCCTGTGCTGCTTTTTGGAGAGTCAAAAGCCATAATTCTCTATTTACAGTTAATGCATGCACACAGATAAATGGGCCAAGAGCTCCATATCCACCTGGCATCAAGCTGGAGTCAACCAAGGCTTCTTACACCTGGAGCCTTTCCTTCCGCTTAACTAAGTTAGGATACAATTAATGATGTGACAGATTAATCGTGCAAGCTATTTAGGTAAAGAGGGGCCAGGAAATCTAAAGTTTTCTGTTAATCCAATATATAAAAATGTAGGGGAAAAGCAAGATAAAAACCCCAACAACTTCCCCCTCTCGTACTGCCCTCGGCTCTGCTGGTGGCTCAGCAATAGCCCCTCCTGCGTGGTGCATCTCACCTTCCAAAAGGTAATTGTGTTAGAATTTCTAAGGATGAAGGATGAAGCAAGGGAGTGGCCTCAAATCGATTACTGCTACTGAAAAGAGAATGTCTAATTGCTTGTGCTTAACGATTAAGCCTAATTAGGGTCAGTGCTTTGCTATTGCACTGGTAGCAGCCACCTGTTGAGCCTGGGCTTCAACACATTCTCCGTGCAGAGGGGTGGCTCTGGCATCTTTGCCTCTTGATGCTGAGCAGAGTGGATGAGGTTCTTGGCTTTCCTCCAGTGCGGTACGTACCTGAGCCCTTGCCATGCAGTGAGCTCCCACTGATGTTTCTGAAGTGAAATTAAAACTGCATTTCTCTCTCTAATTTCTTTCCTGGAGTACTTGTAGAGGTTGACCTACTCAAAGTAGCCTTTAGTTGCCCTTGGAAAGAGGAAATACTTTTAATCTGTCTTTTCAAGTTTAGGCTGTGTTTCTCAGTTTAATTGCCACTTTGCATAGCATAGATTTCCAAAGAAAAATATTTTAGGATCTAATGGAAGGAGTTGCTAACGACATCTGGAAGTTATTGACAGCCCTTCTGTTCTTCAACGTCGGCGTGTGGTGGCTGCTGCACGGGCTTTGTTGCTGGAGATATTTGCCTGGAAAGAACCTGTTTGTTCTCTGGCTTCGTCCCCTGGTTTGTGGTGGTTGTGGTTCTGTGATGGCTGCAGCCTGATGCTGTGTAGAGCAGTAAGGGGCAGCAGGAAAACGCTTGGGGTATGGTGGAAGGAAATATATATAGGAAGAAGGTCTTGTTTGTGAGGGTGGGGAGAGCCTGGCCCAGGTTGCCCAGGGAAGCTGTGGCTGCCCCATCCCTGGAGGGGTTCAAGGCCAGGCTGGATGGGGCTTGGAGCAACCTGGTGTGGTGGGAGGTGTCCCTGCCCAGGGCAGGGGGGTTGGAACTGCATGATCTTTAAGGTCCCTTCCAACTCTAACCATTCAGTGATTCTTGAGTGTTTGTATTTGTAGTAATGGACAGCTGAGGTTGAGCTAAAGGGAACTGAGGTCCGTGGGGCAGCTGCTTCTGAGCAGGAGGTTTGAGGGACAACTGGCCCCTTCCCACCCAGGAGTGGTGATGGGCACCCATCACCATGTTGTCTGTGTTGTTTGTGACCTTCTGAGACTTTCCAGGCGCTATGAGGTATTGCTTAAGTCAGAAACTAAGTAGTGAAGTAGCCACTTTGCAAGATGTTGTGGGACTTGCTTTCTTTTTTCCTTTTTTTTTTGCATCCTCTGGAGATCTAGTGGATTTATTGAACAAAAGCTAGGAATGAATGAAGCTGGGAGCGTGTCTCTCTGCCTGGCTGATGGCATGGGGTTCCTGCCTGGTGAGGTGGCATCTGGCTGGCAGGGGCTATGGACCAGTGTGCATCAACCAGAGCTCTTCTGAGACCCGGCTCTGTCTGCCAGTCACCTCCAGTAACACAAAGCTACCTCAGATATTTGTTTTTCATGCTCTGTTAAAGTTTGAATTAAGCACTTCACTTACATGGGGGCCAACAGGAAGTTTTATACAACACTGCAGGAACTTTAACTTCTGGAATTAAATTGGTGTGCTTTGATTTTTATTTTTTTTTTATTTATTTAAAGAAAAACCTACATCACACCTGAACTCTCTCTTTAATGTCTCCTTAGAATTAAAATCATGTTTGGCAATTATTTAAAATGCTGATGTGTCAATCCCCGAAGAGGGAATACTTGTCTCGAGCATCACCACTTGAAATTTTGGGAAGCCACACAGATGTTCATCTCCTCATTATGGAAATAATGTATTTGGTTAATGTGTTGGTGTGAAGAGAGGGGAATACAAATTATCTTGCAACTTGAGAGCCATTTAAAAGTTTCCTTGTGTTTAGACTCTTACTCGTCTCTGCAAAGGCATCTCTGATGAGAGAGGTCCCCTGAACCTGCCAGGTTTTTGGAAGTGTCCCTGGCTCGGGCCCCGCAGTCCCATTCCTGGAGAAACTCCTGGATATTTGTCTTCTCAGGAGATCTGTGTGCCATTCCTTGGGGATGAGGATTGAGTTTCCCTGTCGAGTGCTGTGATTGCAGCCGGTTGACTTCTTGGGCGCCTGTCGGGAAGGCAGGGAGATGGGGAGAGGATCTGAGATGGAGCTGGCAGAGGACACTCGGCTGGTGGTCCTTAAGGCTGACCAGGGTCCTGAGGGGGATGCTGAACCAGGGGTGGGGGAGCCCTGGGAAACAGATAGGAAAGAAAACAGAGGTGGGGAGGGGATGAGGAATGGATGCCTGCGGGGTGTTTTGCTCCTGAAATACTTTCATCAAATTGGAAAGCTCTTTTTTGTCTTGCTTTCCCTAAAGCTGCAGGACATTCCCATGAGAAGTTCTTGAGTGATGTGGGAGTCCCTGTGTTGGGATGCCATGGCCTGGGGGGTATCGAGGCCAGCCCGAGCCATTGCACCGCATCCCCCTCCCTCAGCAAACCATCCCCGTTATCTCTGTCTTTCCAGGTAGAAGCCTGAGCACACTCGCTCTGGGTCGTCCCTCATGGTTTGATGGGATGGATGCGCACGGTCGGGGTGGAAGCTCTCAGTGGAGGAGAGCATAGGAAGGGAGGGAGAGGACAGTGATTCCGTCGCTCTGTCTCGCATCCTGGCTGGCTGGCGTTATTAAAGCCGCCTAATAATCAGGGAGTCAGTTGTCAAAAGTCTGGGTAGGAAAGAGGGGTAGGATTGCAGGCGCACGCCCCGTGTGCCCGTTCAATACCGGCAACGTGGGAGAGAGGCATCACCTTCAATCACGCTTTGAAAGAGCGTTATTGCTTTCATCTAACCACTGTTACCCTGTCAACAGCAAAAAAAAATATTAAAAAAATAGAAGGCAAACGTGTCTGGTAAGGGGGTGAGGGGGGGCAGTGTGTTCTTCCCCTGTACAAGTGTGTGTCTGTGAGCCCACATGTACATTTTAGGATACACAAATATATTTACGCCCGCTCGTAATTATTCCCGTTGACATGGTAACACTTCAGCGAAGCGAATACACTCAGAGAGAGCAAGAGAATTAACTCGGTGCGCTGAAGGGATGGAATGCAGCGTGAGGAACTCATGTTTGAAGGCGAGGGGAGGAGCAGCCCCCGCGCCCCCCGCGCAGCAGGAGCCAGGTACGTCTCGGCCACCGCTCTGCATCTCTCGCCACCTTCTCCCACGGCCACCGCAAGCAGGAGTAGGGTGGGCTCCGGTGTCCTCTCGGGTTCTGTTTGCTGGGAAGGGCTCACAGTGCCACCCCAGCACCCATTTGGGGTTTGCAAGTTGATTCTTTTTCTGCAGTCCCGGTGCCAGAGCGGCAGAGCCCAGCGGGGGTGTGTTGCCCACCGCCGGTTGAGTATCACAGGGTGATGGAAGACTGCCTTCCATGGGGCATCGCTCTGGGTCCTGTTCTTGGCGTTTCTGCTGACCTAGGGCACGTGTAAGGGGGATGCAGGGGTTGTGATGGTCCCACCGGTGGGGATGCTGCGGGGGCCGCGGTGCCGAACCTCACCGTTCTCCGTGGGCTGCGCTGACCTGCTCTCTGGCTCATTTTGGCACGTCTCTTATATCCGCTGCTTAATTGTGATTTTATTCTTTATTATCATTAACTGCAACCTGTTGAGCACGTTGAAGGGTTGCGCCAGGGTTCTGCATTACAGCATAGAGGGATTTCTGTATTTTTATCCTCATTTTAAATTATGCAAGCTGGTGACTTGGGCTTAAATGCTTTTAAGGGTACACAATGTGCATTTTGTCTGCTGCTGCTATCAAAGGGAGGAAAAGCACTCTCGTGTTCTGCATTTAGACCTTCTTTATCAATCTGGTTGTACTGCTCTGCATTATTAAAATGAAGCAGGCCATCTGTGGAGCAGCTTCCCCTCTTTAGTCAAAAAGGGTGGGAAGGAAGAGCTCGGCAAAAACAGTGGGGGAGAAGACATCCATCCATCCATCCAGAGGGATTTGTTAAATAGTTAAGTGCAAAGGAAAAACTGAAATAACGGCTCAGAATTTGGGAGTATTTGTAATAGGAAAGGGTGATGATCACGCTGACCTGCAGGCCTGCCTTGCCACCACTTTGCTCCCCATCCCTGGGTGACAGCATTCAACTCCCTTGCAGTTCTCCTGCTGCCAGAGGAGATTAACGCAGGAGCTGATCTGTTTTTCAGTAAAGCAGAAGCCAACAGATAATTTCAAGAAGACTTGGGTGTGCAAGTCAGAGGAGAGGCAAGCTATGAACTGAGTTGCCCCGTGATGTGTATTTTAAAATAAATGAGTGGGGGGAGGAAGCTTTTTGCTCATCTTCAGGTATGAGGTGGGGGGAAAGAAAGTGGTTCATGGAAAAGGTCCTGGCAAGACAAATAGCCCATTTTCCATGACTAGGCAGCGGGAAAGGGTGAATCACTGGCAGAGACCTCCTGCTTCTGGGGGTGTTTTTTAAATCTGTGCTGTCTGGCCTGACTCTGGTGATTATCTTTATGGCAAATACGGATTCTCACTCGCAAGAGTAGGTTTATCCAAGCTGCGTTTCTCCCTTGGCTGGGACTCTGCACATTGCAATTCATAAAAGACATCACTCATTTGGGTGGCGGGAGTGGTCTGAAAGAGGAGAAAGTTCTGCTTCGTGAAAGGGGAGCCCCAGGTGCACCAGGCAGCCCGGGTGACTGAGACAGGTCTCAGCCTAGGAAGTCCCTCTGGGGCTGAAAATGCAAGAATCTTAAGTGTTCTGAAGTCCCTGGTTCTTCTGGGGAAGGGGAGCACAAGCCTTC